>JAANDG010000256.1:0-191410 GCA_036852015.1 Pelodera strongyloides
ACAAAACACATAAAGACAAACTACAAACATGATAAAACTAAGGCGCGAAGACATAAGAACATAAACATATAACCTACATGACAAACTAACTCAAGATGACAACAAAACGAAACACAACATAAAAAAACATACAACTCTCGATTGAAAACTCTAATTAAAGAATGTTGGTTGTGGATTTACATACAATTCCTTATAATCTTCTATTACTTGTATTATTTGCTCTAAGTTTTGACATGAATTGACTCCTGGTGGGAGCTTATTGACATAATCGAATATTCTAGCAAAGAACCAATGCTTGTCACGAAATTTCATACGCGTTTTACGAATGACATATCTGTGCGGTCTACAAGGCATACGGGAGACTTGCGACTTCAATGTTAAAAATTTCGAGTAATTGAAGGCGAACTGATGTGTTACAATTTTAAAGAATGTAATGAGATCAGTGCGCCTCCTTCTAACAAAAAGAGGGTCCAATTTCATAACTGAAAGCCTGCAACGATACGACCTGCAACGATAAGTAATACCCTAAATCTTGCATAGTGAATATTGAGCCTGAAATTATGAAAGTAACGTAAATCAATAATTGTTGTTTCAGGAATTAAATTGACACGTATTTAATTTGTTTGCAGGTGATTCCGTTCACTTTCATGGCCGCTTTCTCCATGTGTCTGGCCCTTCTGATCCGTGCCCTCACAATGGATGCCTTCATGGATGTGGTGAATACAGTATGGGCGGTCACCGACTGGCAAGTACTCCTCGATTATAGGGTGAGCGGTTTATTCTTATGATGTCATGTTTTCACTGTGTAGTTTCTGTGTTATATACATTTGTGGTAACTATTATCTTTATTTTACCTACATCGGGTTGACTGGTCCTTGTCTTGAGGAGCTTGGGCTCATAATGCGGAATTTACTTGGGTTTAATTTTAGTGTATTCTTGTAGCAGGGTGGTATTTGACATGTATACATATAATATTTAGGTGTGGAAAGTAGTAACCGAGCAGGCGCTCCTTGCAACTGGACTCGGATTTGGAACCTTTATCACAATGGGAAGTTATTGCAAGAGGAACAACAACCTTGTTGGGTGGGTACCTCTCTTTTGATCATAATATTTTGCTTTTCATGTTTTCGGGTAGAGTTGATTGCAAATCGCTCGCAATCTTCAGCTATGGCCTGTAGGATCTGGATCACCCCTCACTGTGCGTTGATTACAAAGTAGTGTTTTCATTTGCTCCTTTTCAGTGATTCTCTCTTCATCATCTTCGGACACTGCATCCTTTCCGTAATGCAAGTTCTCACTGTTTTTGGAATTGTCGGATATCTCTCTCATAAATTGGGAATGCCAATTATTGATCTGTTGGATAAAGGTGAGTGCAACTTTCTCTTTTTTTATTGATTTGATCTTTTATTTATTTATTTCTAAAAAGAAACGCGCGAAAATATGTGTATTATTTGGCCCTGTTATGCATAAAGTGCACGTATGTTATTAATTTGTTAGAACGTCTGTGATTTTGATATTGATATGAATATTATCTGCCCCTATTTACGTATATTCTATTGCAGGCGAAACTCAGCAGTGGCATATCCTTGCCTACTTCACCCATATCCCCCATGTGAAATTATGGAGTGGTCTGTATCTCGTGGCAGCTATATTTATTCTACTCAGCATTTTTGTGAGTTTATCATTCTATTATGATTATGGTTGCTCAACGTTTGTATAGACTAAAAGTGTCCTCCAGTTTAATAAATATGTGTGTCTTATATCCAATGGCTTATTGTTGGGCCAAATCGTTTTTAGCACTTATTATATTAAAAGTCCAGCCAAATGCGGGATGGAATGAGCAATCCATCAGTATAGATAGTTTTTGTGTAATTGCTGATACTGTATTCAGATGCTTCTCTCGCTGTCTGTCCTCTCTTCTCTAGAGGACTCTCTCGGAGAGAGATGGTCCCGTTGTTTACCACGCTTCTTTCTGGCACTCTTCGTGTGTGGTCTTCTGATGACGTGCAGTTTGTACTTCACGACCAAGGTAGGTGGTATTCAATTCAAGGAATCAATGTTCTATCTTGTATTTTAAACTTATGTCTTGACTTCGTGATCATGGATTCCCTTCTTTTCAGGCGGGTCGTCATGCGTATGAACTCGTCACGTCGTACCTCAAATACGGTACTCTTTGGGTGATTCTTTTCGCAGAACTACTAGCAGTTTCCTGGTTCTATTGTGAGTTTTTTGTATTGCCTTTTGTAACTTTGTTTTTGTTTGCCCAGCCAGGGACGATTATCTTTCGACTATTTCTTAAGAATTCAGGGTCTTTTTCCAAGGGAACGGGCTTGGTGAAAGCAGCGGGGAAAGAAGACCCTGTTATATGTTTTTGAGCATGGTATTAGATAACCAAAGCTCTTCACTGTCTACTTGCGGAGCTTGTATAGTCAATCGCTGTCGTTTGCATTGCATATAATTGTGTATTGTTTTGTGTAGGCGCTCACCGGCTCGGTTCCGACCTACACTCTGTGCTGAGGAGATTTTGTTGTTCATGCCTCGGCCATTTCCTCCTTCTGTTCACCTACCTCTTGCCGGTTGTACCATTGGTAAGCAGATATTTCTTTTCCATTTTGGGTAATTGTAATTAGCAATTACCCAAAAGCAATCCGACAATATTTTCCCATTCGTAGCCTTCAGTTATGATCTCCTGTATATTGTTGTACTTCTTTTTTTTTTTGTTCGCTTTTTATGTCTTTGTGTATTTTATCGACAAATTGTGCGTGGACATTTTTGTGTGCATAATAAATATATATATATAATTAGTCCATGTGGAATGTGGATCTAGGTCCACATGGACACAAAAAAAAGATAAATGTCAACATTGCATTAAATTGTATCATACTCGAAGACGTATTCTGTTTGCAGGGTATCGGCGTGTTGAACCTGCTCTCCTACTCCAAGTCCTCCCTCTCCCCGCCCGTGTTGTCCTGGGAATGGAGTGAGTGGGTGGGAATGGGAATCGCCCTTTTCCCTCTCATACCAATTCCTCTATATGCACTATTCGCCCTGTGCAATGCGTGTTGCTGTGGATCGTCACACGAGAGCAGAACTGCGGTAAGAGTTTTTTATAAGGTCGTTGTGTACTGCTGAGCCGTTTGCTTTAGTGTTTACCGGTGCCTTATGTACGGTAGTTGCCGGATACCATCGGTATATAGCTTAAAAGCTATGTCGTACTTTTAACTCATTTTAATTCTTACGATTGAACGAAGCATAATTCCGGGATATCAGTCTGATATGCATTACTGTCTATTATATATGTGTATTGTTGCAGCGCTGCAAGGAGGTGGTCCGTTCTCGTGTCCGGCGTACTGAATCCTCCCGGACTGCTTCAGTGCCTCCGAGGTATTCTTCAGCCGCCCCTGGATATCTCCTGCTCCCGCAAGCTCCCCTCGCACAACCAGAACCTTTCTATGAGGTGAGTTTTGTGTGTTGTTAAAGGGAACAATTACGCGAGTTTGAGTGTTCTCTGAACTGTAACTCGTTATGTGTTTCTGGCTTGAACGTTTTGAAATTTGAACCTAACAACTTATCGCAAAGATCTTGTGGAGGGTGTTGTTTTTATCGGTTGCTTCTCAATGTTGTGTATTGTATGGTATGGTTTTTTGTGTACCAAACTCTTTTCAGGCGCGATCGTAAGATGCTGCTCCATGCATATGGGAAGTTCGCCATTTATTTTTCTTTGCAATAATTATCGTTCTTTAGCTAGTCACCGTTTCACTCTCATTACCAAAGACTTAATTATGTCCATTCCAAATGATTACTTAAACTAGTTTTTCTTTCTCGAGATTTTCAATTGGTATTGGTGTGTTGTAAAAGATAGTTAGATTTTGTTTGTTTGTTTTAGTATCTAGAATATGTCTGTCCTGTCGTGTCGTCTCTTATCTTCTTGTTTATATATCTCTGTTCTCTTTCACTTTATCATCTCTGTCTCTCTTAGTTTCAAAACTGCCTTTTCCGCGTTCCTCTGTGAGTTTTTGGAAACAAAAATATCACAAAATAATAATATCAGTACAGTTTCCTTATGTTGAGATTTTGTGAGAGTTTCTAATGTATTTGCTCGTCACATGTATTATACGGGTAGTTTCCACAGGGTGGATATAGTCAACAACACGCTGAAGTATATATTGTTATTACTATTATTATTATTTGGTTTATTATTCTGACAACGAAGCAATGACATCGATAGCTGACATAGTATTATTGGCAGGGAGTTTTAAACTCGATTTTAGCTATTTTGTTTGTTTTTGTTAATGTAGGTAGATGTTTCCCTCATTCATGTATTCCTCTAAAGCAACGAACAAGTTAAATTCTTTCAGGCCTTCTAATTCATTTACTCAATTTTTTTTTGGGAAAATTACTTTTTATGATATTTAATCTTCAATTTAAGTAAATATTCTATTATTCTCGAGGTTATTTGACTTTTTCTTTATAACGATTTATTAGTAATTATTATCTTTTGGTTTGTATTTAAATTTGAGATTAAAGTAGCTTACATTTCAGGTTTATTAATTTTACTCTCATTTAACACTAATCATTTTGCTGTTCATGCATCATTTGTTTATTCAGAAGAGTTATTTATCATGATAATAAGTAGTGCGTAAATAAATTGTACTTTTTTTTTTTTTTGTGTTTTTCCTCATCCAAATGGAAAAAGAGAATGATGTGTGTTGAAACTGTTGAAATCGAGCCGGAGAAAGCGGTCACAAAAAGGCAAACCGTGTGGAATTGTCGGTAGAAACATTTCAACAAAAGAGTGGTGTTATTTGAACAAATGTTCACTTTGGAAGTAAGCCAATAATTTACCATTTTGAACGAATAGTATGTTGTATGCAAGCTATTCGAGGGTTTGAGGATGAAAGAAGATTCAGCTTTGTTGAAGAGAATTGCATACAAGGGTTCTGTCTTATACAAGGACACCATCGTTTCCACAGAGTCACCATTGCTTGGTACGTCAATCCAACTGCATATTTTCTCGATTTATTCTTCGTTGCCCTAAACGTCGGAATGATTGACGTGTTGTTTTCAAGTGAGAACAAAGAACTAATCGGGATATTTTAAAGAGACTCCGGGGTCAGAGAAAATGTTTCCCCGGGTAAGATTCCCTTCAACAAGTCATTCCTCACACATCCATCATTCACACTCCCCGAGGGAATCTGTCATGCTAATTAGGTGGTGAGGGTACTGTAGTGAAAATGCCGGTGGCTGTTTGATGGTTTTTGTTGGCATTTTGGAAAAGTACCGAAACTAACGACCGACGAATATTTCATGCATAGTATATGCGTAGAATAATGTAACTTTGAAATCAATGGAGCTAGGACTAGGAGTTGCGGTAGCTATAAACCTTTTGGTTCTTTACATTGATAAAAAACGGGTGGTGCGTGGCAAAAAATGTGCAACTAAAATTTCGCGCAGCGAGAGCCTGGCGCGATATCTGGATGAAAATGTGAACATTGATGCAAAACAATTTTCGCACGGCGACTAATCTTCGCCAGGTTCTCGCGAAGGGATACTCGGTCCGCTGACGAGAACCTGGCGAGTGGCGAAGGCTGGCCCAGGTGCGCGGTGGGAGATAGGCGTTTCCGATTTTATTTCGCATCCATCCATGTTTTGTGGACGCCTCGGTATGTGGCTTTCCCCTCACCTAATTACACTTTTTAAGCAAAAATTAAACTACTCCCCATATGGTTCTTCCTTATGTTACGATGGGGAGCAAATGTGTTGTTGCTTCACCCGTGAAGTTCATTGCGCCAAATGGTTAGCATATAATTTACAATATGAGGACAAAAATGGTCGGTTCATGAAAAGAACCCTGGGTGAAGGGTGTTATTTCCCCGGGAAAGATTCCCTTGGAATGTTCACTATTCCAGTCAAATCCATCATTGACACTCCCTGTGGGTATCTGCCACTTCTGAAGGCTGAGAGGTCATCTCAGTCATGGCTGGTGGGTATATCACATAGGGGATAAGGATCGGAGATGAATTGGTGGGTTATGGGTATGCTTAGGAAAAAAATCTTTGAATTCATTACCTGTATTCTGTACGCCAAAGAAGCGAAAACTATATGAAGGTACGTAAGCGTTCTGAGCTGAGCTGAAAAATGAATTTTCGATATGCTAGCCATAAGTTTTGTTGAAGTATGCCCATTATTGGTATTCACAATCATAGGAAAGTGGAAACCTCGATATGGCCCCGATTATTTTCGAAAAAACCCCCGATTCTTCCAAAAAGCCCTGATATGGCCCCGATCAAGTCCCGATATGAGCCGGATCACAAATAATCCGGCCCATATCGGGAACGAGGCCCTATATGGCCCCGATTCTCTCAAAAAACCCCGATATGGCCCCGATTATTTTCCAAAAAAACCCGATATGACCCTGATCAAGGCCGGATTTTTTTGAGGGACGATCGGGGCCATATCGGGGTTTTGGTTTTCCATGTAAAAGATGGAAAGAGATACACTGACATTCAGAGGTCAGTGTAGAATTAGCTTCAAATGTGTCAAAAACTGTCAAAAGTCAAAAGTGTTTGGAAATCGAAAGCATAGGACTCATATTATCTCCGCATATTTTTTTTTACAATTTATTTCTGGTGAATATACCATTTTCCTTTTCAACTAACCACTTCGGTCGTGTTTTCCGTAAACATAATAGAAGCTGTGGGATGCTCCCAAATTTGGGAGTTACGGTAATATATACGAGCATGTGAGGAGTGTACTACCACAACATAAAAAAGTAATCAAGAAGAATGGTTTATGATTATCAGCTTCTAGTTGTAAATCGCAGTATCTCAGTATAATGGTACTTTTTTTATCACTGACATATGAATCCGTGGCAGACAATGACCGAAAAACTTCCAGAAATATATACTATCAAGGGTAGTTAGAAGTCGTAATCCGAAATCATCTTGTGCGTACAGAGATTCTAGGTGTGGTCTTTCACCTCTCATCGGATAGTCGACAATGACTGGCCCAAGCCAAGGATGCTTTTTTATTAATCTTGTAAACCATGCGCGACACATTTTGATGTTATGTTGATGTTGCTAGATGTTGCTTCTGATTGGTAAAAGTTTTTTTTTTAAGTTTTAGCTCTGCGCCCTGAATCTCCGCTCAGAACTCCTCAGTCTACGCGTCAACTCAAACATATCTGATGAAGAGTGACCTTGAATTTAATTGAGTTGAACCTGATTGAATGCTGAGGTTACGAATTCTGACTGCCCTATCTGATCCGACTACAGTCTACGATATACTTTAGAGTAACTTGAACTGATGAGAAGTTGCAGTATTTATGTTCTTAGGATCATAGGTTCAACAACAAGGAACTCCACTGTCGTGGTCGGTTGGTTTCATATGGTATACCACATTGTATTTGTAGGATTTGCCAAATTGCTAGAAATCGATAGTTCCAAGGCTTCTGGAATCTTTTTGACACCGTGTACTATTACAAAGACTTCAGTGACAGCATTTTCTAATACGGTTAATTATAAGTTTTGAAGTAAGACCAGAAACTCAGAAAACGAAGAGAAGTTGGAAGTATATGTGTATGTATAGGAAACGGAGGACCCTAGTTGACGACTGTGTTCCAGCCCATTTGGCAACCGTTTGGTGACCTTGTCGTGGCCAAGTTTTCTCGAAACCCGTCGTCAACTACTAAATGATCGTTTTTTTCGGGAAAAAATCATTCTCTGCGGCGAGGGCAATTATTCCGTTTTCCTGTGACAACAATACTCATGTAATGTCGAGTCTATGATTTAAACGCGATACCACAAAAATTCAAATGCCCTTACCATTTGTCGGTTAGGCTGTCCTGTGCTGAGTGATAGTGCAAGAAATAGTACTCTAAATGGAGAGATTGCAGAGTACCCGGAGGTTAACTAAACATCTTCCTTTTTTGAAATCCGTCCATGGTGATATGTCCTCAGGATATGCTGGGTGGAGACCATCTGCCTGGGTCAGAAGGCGGGAAGTGGGAACTTATAGTTTGGAGCACAATCATGCCTTCATTGGTACTGCATCTGGTGGG
Organism: Pelodera strongyloides; assembly: GCA_036852015.1. Lineage (NCBI taxonomy): Eukaryota > Metazoa > Nematoda > Chromadorea > Rhabditida > Rhabditidae > Pelodera > Pelodera strongyloides. The sequence continues at coordinate 8,060 of JAANDG010000256.1, forward strand.
ATGGTACATACCAATGTCACACATCTCATTCATTGGTACTGCACCTGGTGGGATGGCACATACCAATGTCACACATCTCATGGCAGTTTCCTTTACTTTCCATGTCCATGGATTCCTTGAATTCATATCTTTCCTATTTCTTCTGTTTCTTTATTCTCTTCTTCCTCTTCTTCCTACTGTATCTCTTGAACCAGCAACTACACGTGTTCGGAACTGAGAAATTGAAATGTCTAAAAGCGACTGGCTGTGATAGAGTAGATATGTCCATAGGTTAGGTTGTGGTCTAATACAATCAGTATCTGAAATATTTATTGAAATGTTAAAGCAGTATAACATCCGGTTTTGAAATGTGGGCCGGACGCTGTGTTCCCATGTTATGTGCAAATAATATTGCTCTATATTTAGTCTACTTATATTCATTTGCATAATATACATGGGAATGCGGTCGTCCAGGCTGCATTTCAAAAACCGGCTGTTATATAGCTTTAATGTGCAAATCCTATAACCCCTTTCAATTCCAGATATGGCTGAATCTCGCAAGCGTTCTTCCTCTACCGTATTCAATGAAGTAGAACCCGAGCAGAAACGGACTCCGCCCCCAACTCTCCAACAAAATGATCTCATGAGCTTCCAGACTCCCATATTTGCACCATATGCTGTAAGTTTATATTCAAATGTATATAGTAAGGCCTTGACTTGGACGAGGGATGTGTTAAGAAATTACTTATTATGATAATTAATCATAGTATTTCAGAACATACCACCGATGTTCTCCACTCCATATGATTTGCAGAATGCAGCCGTGTTTTCGGTAAGTTTCTACGATTTCTTTCAAGACTACTAGTTTATTCTTGAATTAATTCATAGCTTCTATTCAATACAAGTATGGATAGTGGGGATTTCCTTTATCCATTAGCTTGCCTATCACCCGCCAATAACCAATACAATTAAGATTACTTCAGCACTATGTATGTAATTGGTTTACTATATTATTACCACTACATGTTTAGTACATCTCACCACCCGATGTCCCGCCTCCTCCGATCGGAATTCAGGGCCCGGGACCACAACACGAAACACCGAAAATAGCACACAGAGATGAGGATTCTGGAATTGAATCACCGGTAGGTTCTTAAATCTTGGAAACTAAATTATAGTAACCAATTCTAAAAATAGTTATGGTCTTTTCGGGACTAGCCTGTACAGCTGTCATTGTTGGCGGAAGTCTTGCAATACTCTCATTATGTAACCACTATATTTGAGACTGAATACAACTATATTTGAAAGTTATTGATCTCAACTCTCAAAAAGTAAACTCCGCGTTTCAGCCTTCTAACTGGTCTTATACTTCATCGGAAGGGCACTCACAAACAGAAGAACCGAGCACTTCATCAGATCATCCCTCCTCCCCTCCACCCAGAGATAGATTCACCACAGTGGCCGGAAGACTCAACGTCATGGGAAATGGAGGAAAATATGATGTAAGACATTTAATTTTGGCCAAGTGACACTGTAGACATGTACCCTTTATGTAATTAGTGCGTCTATAGTGACACCTAATGCATATTCTATCAATACTGTATCTCCGTAATATCTCCCAGAAACTGTGCATCTACGACACCCTACATATACATACTGTAGCTGATTAGGGAGTAAGGAAACGCTACCGTAGCTTTGCAATAGTCAAGTAGAAAGTGAGCAGGGGAGGAACCGCTCATCAGAACATTGAATATTAATATGAATATTTCAGGTGACAATAAACGAGATCAAGCGTCGTATTACAGCACCAGAGAGTCTCAATAGTTCCACGATGGCTGCATTGCTCAGAAAGTAGGTTTTCACTTCGCTCGTAAACGCACTTCAAGAAAACAAACGTTTTACACAAAAGACAAGACTAATTTATCGAGCATCCAGAATATGATTATGAAGACAATGTTTGTGAAAAGCCCGTTTGCTTATTAGTTGAAACTGTGTAAATTTTGATGAAGTCGAGTCATGAATCAATGAACTTTACTGTTGTTTATGTCTCTGATACGTAAGATTGCTTTCGGAATACTCAATTGTTTTGAGCTGCGCTGGCTTTGTAAAATTGGGTAGATTGTACAATTTTAATTTCAGAGCAAAGACTGCGAATAATGGAAAAGGCCTTCGTGAGGAGCTGAGTGCAGTGGGAATTGATCTCCCAGTTGGGAAGAGAAAACAGGGAATCACTACAACTCTTACTTCCCTTGTTGAAGGTATTCATATTATTTTAATTTGGCACACACACATAACATGAATATTGTTTGCAAATTACATTTTTCAATACACATTATGGGACTTATATATGATATACACGTAGGACGGATATCTAATGTGTATATGATTTCTCTACTTTCATCCTTTTGGATTTTCAGCCGAAGCTGAGCACATGGCCAACGATTTGCATTCACTCACGAGATCGCATTATCCATTTGAAGAAATTACCAATTATATCAAGGGAATGCTGACACAAAGTGAACTGGCTGGTGCAATGTAAGTCAATTCTTCTCAGTGTTTTTGTGTAGAGTGATGTACAGTTATAGTACAGTACACCTACAGATAGTGTTTCAGTATTCAGTACAATGTCCATTCAATAATTATTTCAGACGTTACCTGAGTCTACTGCAGCATCTTGTCTGGAATGTGAACACTCCACTTTTGGACAGAGAACCAGAACCATTTCATGACACTGCCATACAACAGGGAATGGACCATTACTCAGCGGTAAGTATAAGAAACTAGGAAGAAAGTGTGGAAAGATATAAAAAGAATGGTGCACTAGAATGACGTAATGACTGATGTACTATGGATGTAGCCCTTGACGAATTCTACCCTAAACACACAAATACAATTGCCACAAATTCTCGATTTGTATGTTTAATTTTTGATTAAGGTAACCCATGGCTTCGGAGTTCACAACCAAAGGACCTGGAGCTCCACCTACCTTCAAATTGCACAGCGAACCTTGGACCAAATAATACAAGAGACACCGATGCCTCCCCCGCAATTGCAATTCGGACAAAACTTGCCGCAAGCACACTTCGCTTTTGCACAGGTAAGCGAAATGTAGTGCTATAGCCAATCTGGTGACGACCCTTCGAGTAGTTTTTGCTAGGTTTTGCGAGATTTATTCAATTTTGTAGTTAAAGGCATCACTGTTTTGTTTAGTTTATTCAATTTTGTAGTTTTGTTTTGTTTTGTTTGTGTTATTTTTCCATTGGTTAATTTCTTTTTATTTAGTTGCCTCCACAACAATGGGCCGAAGGACCACCGATGTGAATTTCTCTGCACAACCGTCGATAGAGTAGAATGTAGATAAAAAAAAGAAAATAAAAAAAAGAAGAAATAACCTTTTTATATTGTCTCTATTGTTACTTACCCCTGTGCAGTTTGCTAATATTCGTTGTGTTTTGATTATTTGACTGCACATGTATTGTGATAATATTAAACGTTTTGTTAGGAAGTAATAAGTAAGTTTGTAAGTTGTATTATGTAGTAAATATGCTTAGGTTACTTAAATTACCTGCTATACATGCATATTCTATTGCGAATTATCCCAGTGAATCATACTCATGCATTATCATTTTCTAAACTGAGGATTTGTAAAATTGCTCAATTTTACGCTAAATATTTTGCTATGTGCTTTTATTATGTCTAATAAATATTATACGTAAAAAGTGTGTAATACTGATGAAACTCTGTCTCATAAGACAACCGAGAATAGTCTTGCAATTTCATATGAAGACCACTTTACTCAGACATACATGTGGACAAGGCGATGAGTATTTTGTCAGGAATCTCGTACATATTCACAGACAATATAAATACTTACAGTAATAATGCATAAATGGCGCCAGTGATGGTAACTCGTCCTATCATTGATTTCATGGAAAAGGACCATTTTTTAGAGATGGTGATATGCTCCTACAGTAAAGATCCAAAAAAATCGGTGTCATAAAACGCAGATAATTGTATTTACTGATGTGCAGGCTGTCACGGTTACTGTGGACGCGTAAAGGGGCGGAGTCACATTTCGACGGTGCATTCCAATCATTGTCATCGGTTGAGTTGATCTACGTGGGTTTTTTGGATTGTTGGTTGTTTTGTGATGATGTTTCCCTGCTTTCAAGCTTTCTATTGTGTAATAATATGCCTATCCTCAGTTGTAGTTATCTTTTTCAGCTCAGGATGACTGCCGAAACTCCGGAAGTCGCTGAGGAAGCTATTGAGAAGCATCTTGATAACCTTGCTCTGAATGATGATGATGATGATGACTCTAGTGTAAGGAATGACGAAAAGGTAAGCTTTTGAGTACTCTTCGTCGGTGTGCATTTGCATTTCTCTTTGAGGCACCGGACAGCCTACTCCCACACATTGCCATGTTTTTTACTTTTTCAGCGTCAGTTGGCGAGGGCTGCGAAATTTGAAGAACGTAGGAAGCTCTGGGAGGAAGAACAGGCCAAGAAAGAAGTTTTGGAACAAGGAGTCGCTGGAACTGTGAAGTGGTTCTCCGTTCGCGACCGCTTTGGATTCATTGAGCGTGACGATGGCAAGGGTGACATCTTTGTTCATCAGGTAATGATTGCTTTTATCGAACGTTTGGTTGCGAGTTGCGATTTATGTCGTAGTGGCTCATACATGTGTTGATTTTTAGTTGGTTATTTTTTATCATTAACGTCATTTTTTGTTATATAGCAGACCATATTTTAGTCCGTTATTGCCAAGTCGAAGTTCGAGGTACCAAGATATCGAACACTTGCTGACGGAGAACATGTCGTATTTGACATCGTACAGGGAAAGCAGGGACCAGAGGCTGCAAACGTTACCGGTCCGGATGGCGAAAATGTGAAAGGATCCAGGTGTGTGTCTTACGTAAGCTTTCCGTTTTGGAATGACATGGTTCACACTTGTTGATTGGTTCAGTAGTGTGTTTTTCAGATTCGTCTTTCTACTGTTGAACCGTCAGAGACAGTTTAAGAAGCGTGAAGACGCAAAGAATGACTCTAAGAAACAGGATTCTGAAGTAAAACCGGTATCTGACAAGAAAAAGGGGTCTGAAAAGAAGACGGTTTCAGATAGAAAGGGTACGTGCTCGAATAAATTTTGGTTCTCCTTTATGCGTTTTAAGCTTTTATATTGTGAATGTATGATGATGTACTCATGTGCTTGTCTGTGCGGGTCTCGAATGAGGAACCCCAGGAGCCCATTGGGGTCCATGGATCATTTCTGCCACACTAAGGAAGAGAGTCCTATAATGAGACACCAACATGTTGTTTTGCAGCAGAGGAAAGTACTCCTGAACCGGCGGACGATGCAAAGGACGCAGGTGACAAAAAACCTCAGAAGAGAAAGCGCAACAGGAAGGCTGTCCGCAAGGCAGCAGAAGCTCGGAAAATCGAAGAAGAGCAGCCTGAGAAGGAGGTGAGTATTTGGCAGCGATGTCGGATCCGGTCTTTCCAACATTCAGCTAGGAACAAGCTGTGTTTATCCTGGGATTAAAGTTCTTGTTAATTACACATTTCAGCCCGTCAGCGGTCAGCGTCGCAAACGTTCTTCTGAGACTGATTCCACTGAAGAGGTTTCTGAGCAGACTGCTATCGATGCTCTTGCTTCTGGGGATGCAGTGTGTCTTGGGGCCGCAACTATTGAAGGCACTGCACAATTGTCTGCATAAGTGTCCATCCTTTGTACGTGGTCTCTCCAAAATATATTCGTAGCCGAATTTCTCAATTTGGCCGCGTGTCGATGTGCTGATCTCTGTTTGCGAATTATCATTATTAATAGAGTTAATAGCTTCCTCATTAAATCTGTTTACGAAAGATGATTATTAATAGAGTTTATAGCATCGTCACTATTACAAAATTTGTTTTGTCACTTAGCATGTTGTTTAGTTGTCGTTTTTTACCTAGAAGACTTACTGTATATTTCACATGTACATTGTTTTAATTTTCTGTTGATATATTCTTATTCCTTATTTTACAACCTAATAAATTTTTAGCTTTCCTCGTTCCACTTGGTGTTTTCGCTGTAGCGCAAGAGCAGAGAAAAAAAAAGAAAAATGCACGTTTGGGAAGCGCGTAAGATGCCGTCCCAAAATCAGTGCACAAACATTAGCGTCTGAACATTCTTTATTCATTGGGACTCGTGGTGTGATGCAGTGATTGCAATAAATTATGGGACGCCTCAACAGAGATCAACAAAGGAAGGTATGAGCAATTCTAGAATTAGGGTACGTGCTTCTACTTTCAGTTCGGTGTTTCTTAAAATTGCATGCAGACAACCTTTAAAGCGGTATAACCTGTTTTCGAAAACGATCGTATTTCCATGCAAAGGATGCAATTTGGTATTCCCATGATTTTTTAGTAATTATATTCATTTTTATAGAGCATATGCGCGAGGTATCCAACAAATTTCAAAAACCGGCCGTCATACCGCTTTAAAGAAATTTCAAACATGCGTACGCTACCTTATAATTACATAACATAATGATTTACAATGTTCTCTAGAACAAACAGGCAAATCCTTACAAGTTTTAATAATTACCACAGATGATGTGGAAAACAATTTTTTCTTATATTAAATTAAAACGAGTGAGGTAAAAATCGAGAGGGTAAAACAAATACAAGCAAGAAGTTGTAAAAAGAGCAAAAACAAATTAGGGTAGGTTAAAACAAACAATAATCTTAAATAATAAAAGTACACTACAAGCGAACGTTGATCATTTTAGTCATATCGTCGGGGCCTCTTGTTTTTGCTGCGTGTCGACACCAGCGTCTAAAAGAGATGAATGGATGGAAATCAGAATCTACTCTTGTATGAAAGGAGGCAACATCGCGGTTTCTAAGGGTACTGTAGTAAAGTGTATTGCAACGGCATGTTCGATCACATACCTCTCTATATTCATCTTCGTCCCCACTGTTCACTTCTGCATGTCGACCCGACTTAACCACATTGCGTCGTATGGGCCGTCTGGGAGGGGAAGGATGTGAGGCTACGGAAGAACAGCCACTGCAAAGAGGACGATACAGAGGAGAAATATAAAGGGACAAGAAACTTCATATCTATTCTCACTCTGCCCATGAGCGGATATGTGACCTACAGTGTTACACGGGCCATTCATCACACATGATTAGTTACGGTAGGTATGGCAAGGGATATCTTTCCTCAAGCCAAATATTCCATAACTGAACCTTAAGTGTTACCTGCCAGCTGACCACCTCGTGTAGTGATGATGTGATGGCTCTGCACCATTCTCTTTCTTATTCCGCGAAGCACCTGAAGAAACGGACAAATAAAACTAGATCCATGCACAACATTACAACAGCTGGCCACAAAATTAACCGGTAAGAAAATGCATACCGTTTCGCAGTTGCTTTCCTCGGCTCCGTCTCTCACACTTATTTTCTGCATCAGAGTCCTGGAAACAATTACAGTAACTGGTGAATGACACACGATTCTTCCAACTCTACATCGTCTTAGTGAAACACGGTACACCAAGCTTGAATAAAGGAGCACACCCTTAAAGCCTACGAGAAACTCCATAAATGTGATCTTCAGTCCACATAACATACCTGCCACTCGTCCTGTTCACTACTCTCTGGGTCTTCTTCAGATCCGTCCAATTCTTTATCATAACCGTTGTCGTCATCCTCCACTGTCTTCTGTCTAGTGGAACGGACCTGGGAAAAAGTCATTCCGCTTAGTTTGGTTACAAATATCATTAAATATTGATAAAACTCAAAAACAACGAAAGGTCCGTGTGTCAAGGTGTGCGTAAATAACAATAACACATAATTTTGGAAGGGGACGTAAAAAAGTAAACGAGTGAAATAATTACCTGAGTAGTTGCACGCCTTCTCCCTATCCTCCTATGATCGTCTATTGGGGAAAGAGCACTCGTTGATGGACCGGCTTCATCACTTTCTTCAGCACTGCAAATACAATAACGTGACATGACATTTATTAGGCACATATAAAAATTAAGTATGACTTGGAACGATCTGTGTCACCTCGTAATTAACTAACGATCACAAGACCAAAAAAGATACCGAGTTCTCTTTCTCGTCCTCGTTTCTCTCTGTTCATGCACTCCATTTGTCCCTCTCGTTTCTCGGCTCCTCTCCGATCTTTCCGAATGTGTTGATGTTCCATTTGAGGTGACTGCACTTGACACCAACTCCGTCGAGCGACCATTCTCATGCTGAAATTAAAGAAGAATGTAGATAACAATGTGAGTCAGACCTAAAGGAACTGGACCAGTGCGTTCATCCTACCACGTTAATCGCAACTAAAGATACCGTATTCATACACCCCTTAACGACTCTACAACAGAAAATGAAAGAAAGTACCCTGTGATTGGTAGATCGCAGTGTTCGACTAGTTGACGGGGCACCCAGTGATTCGTCGAATTCTAAACAAAAATACGATTATAAAATGGTACACGAAGGTCACAATATATTTAATTGGAAAGAATGGTCACAATATATTTTAATTGGAAAAAATGAATTACCTGAAGTAACACCGACAGAAGACTGTGACCACCTACGTCTTGTTCGTACGCTTTCACTTCCACTGAAACAAAGTTTTTAGTCAAAGACAAGAAAAAAACAGTTAGGGTCACATAAATTAAGACCCTTCAAATAGTCCAAGTATAAGTTGTTAGTTGGAAGTGAACAAGTCGCAACGATAAGCTACCACACCGTTGTCGTGTGTTGTATTCATGTGCATGTGTCTTGGTGGCCCTTCTCCTGAGGCGGCTCTGCTTGATTCCCGTCTCGTGTGTCACCCGAAGCAACGACCTCTCGTACTGCTCCACAATAGGACTGAGTCTCTGCTTACAGAGGCGACCCAAATCAAGATGGTCGCGGTAGACCTGAAAACCGGTGACAGATTGAAACAACCTTTAGAATCTCGCCGCGAATTTGAAAACAAGTACAACCCAACATGTTTTGGTGGAGAAAATCTACTAAAACGTAAAACGAACCGCACTTCTTCGGCTGTCAAGAGCATTCCGAACAGCGCCCAACATTTCTTCCACCTAAATCGAACATTAAAGGTGATTGTAGCGTGATTGTTAAATGGTATATTTGGAGTGTTCATAAAGTGAGCGTGAACCATAAAGTCTAGCAAGAGGAATATGCAAAAAAAGTTCAAAGGCCGCCATATTTGGATTCAAAACCTTTTATATAGACACAGTACTCACCGCATCAATAATCTCCTGTGGGTGATTATATTCTCTGACATCTATCCGACGGACAATCTCCGTGAGATCGGGCACCTCGTCACACTGCTCCCACACAGGACGCATGTCCTGGAAACACAAGATTTCTATACAACAAAATACACACCATAACACATCACGAATTTTCCATTCAAGATCCAAAGAAAGAGAATCTAGTCAACCTACAGAGGAACATAGTAAACAAATAACTCACATCAGTCGGCCTTGCCTTGCTGACAAAGTGTTGGGCACACCTCTCGGACAGCAATGTTCGCATTTGATGAATGCACTCCAAGGCCCAGCCGGGCAGATTCGATGCAGACGTGTCACGCTCCAAAGAGTGCGTACTGACTGAATAATTAGCATAGTATAAGTACAAGAAGGGGGGCGTGGCGCAGTGGCAAGCGCCTTGTTCCACGCCACCGGTCGCTGGTTCGAGCCCGGCCCGGAACCTTCGGCTTCAGAAATGAACCGGACCCCGGTGCACCGTTTCTGCGGATTCGGTTGATATAACCCGGTACACTTTATCTTTTTTTTAAGTACAAGAACCACACATATAATGTATTACATACCAAACAAATACAGAACCTAATCCGATCATGAGCACCAATTCTTACCCTTCTTCGGTACCCGTTCCTTCCTATAAGATCGCAACTGGTCATCGGGCAATTCATCGACTTCACTATAGCAAACCATCACATCATCCAGTTGTGTGTTACTGCAAGTGGAATGATCAATCTCGCTTCACTCAGGAATCATCAATGCCAAACTGACTACTGTCGTCAATGATAAAAACATCAATACTGACGTAAATAAAAACATCAATAATCTAAAAATCTAAAAACAAAAGTAGAGTATAATTGAGAATTGAACAAACTTGGTGAATCGGATCAGTGTCTCGACGAGAATCTTCGCATTTCTCACTATCGGACTGCCCCGCACATTAAAATGTTGGGCGTTGAGGGCAATTAACCTCACGTCTTGTTGCACTGCACGCAATCGTCTGAAACACACACTTTTCCGTACAAGTAACTAATTAGCGTGAGCATATAGCCAGGACATGTAAACAAACAAACATATGAAGAAGAACCAAACTCTAGACACCAGCCCAGTGGCGAACGTACGCAACAACCAACTGAAGAGCGATACCTATAATATCCATTATGCAACCGTTGTGCAATAGTATCCAAATCGGACGGGTAATTAACACGTCTCGGGTATTCCGGGTAAAAATTCAAATCCACAGGACTCGCGAAAGGCTCCACATCGGGCAGTGCAGACAGCCTGAAGCGTATACGGATTATAAGATTGAACACACAATTCAGTGCAAACAAGTGTCATAACTTCGCAACACATGTTCAATAAATGTTCAACACAACTACAAAGACAGTTCACTAACGTGTGTATGGCAGCCGAGAGTCTCTGACATGCGGCAGTCATATCCTCCTGTCGCGTAGATTCCGCACCCTGAGAAGGCCAATCCCCCGCGTCCAGATCGTAGGCCGCAAACGCGCGAATTTCATCATCGGTGGCGAAAATCTCTGAAAGAGAAACGAGTTTTGTATGCTGGAACATAACTTGTCCATTTGGTCACAGAACCACTTTCGAACAAAAAGCGCAGCTATGAGAGATAGAGCTCTTTTGATTCTTCTACACAAAAACGGTACAAGGCGTTCAGGATGGTCGTAGAGTAAATACATCAAAAACTTATATTTCCCTGCATATAAACTGAGTGCGAATGCCAACCTGATCTCCTATTCCCTGTCTTGGGCTGCACCTCCCACGGACTGAGAGTATCGTCTTCTCCAGAATCCCATTTCACTTTCAGGCACCACCAATTTGACCTGAAACTTGAAACGAAATACGAAAAAAGATTTGGAAAATAGACCGGCACGGCACAATAAAATACTAATCATAACCAGATCAGATCAGAACCAGAATATTGGCAAAGGAACAAGAATAACCACCTCGGAAAGTCCTCATTTGCCGGTTCCCGTGAACTAATCGTTCCTGTCCACCACTTCTCGTCCAATATACACTAAACAAATAAATGGTACAAAAAGGTTGAATTGAAAAAAAAAACGAGCTGACGTAGAAAAAGCGGCAGTTTCCAAAATAAAGAAATAAATTATAAGGTTACAACGTGAAACTCGGCGCCATCGCCGCGCACAAAAAAAGGGTACACTGGTGCACTTGTGGCGCATCCACCGCGCACTCTAGTGGGGGTGAGCCGCGCACCAGCGGCGAACCCTTATTTTGTGTGCGCGGCGATGGCGCGGAGTTTCACCAGTGTACCTCAATAGAATCGCCGGCATCGAATCCACAGCTGATACTCTTGTCATATTGATGTCTCAACACGAGGAAGTCCGGCACATCTGACAGGTCATGGTACCTGAGCAGTCAAATACTATAATGAATCATTTCATAATTTCATACCGTACTGAACTAGTGAGTTCCAATACACGTTATCACTTCCGACCACTACTGCCCCGAAAATAGTACCCATTTCACTGTTAGTTCTATTGGTTAACGTTAAAAAAATAATATAATTGTATAAACTGCCTCGTACTTGACAAACCAGGAGAATTCACTCCTGGCCCCCGTACACTTGTCCACTCTGGTCAACTTGACTCCCGCCATCCGAATTGGTTTCCGTAAGTACTTTACTTCGTCCACAACGCAGAACTCTTCTGCATCGAGGTCATCTCTAAACCAAATGCAATTGTCTAGGACATGGATCGACAGCGATAACAAGGAACAACTACACAACTTCTTCGTTTTTTCTTTTATATGAAAAGTTGACATCGACCAACTTTCTTTCCTAGTAGCAATCAATGTAATTCTCAAAAAAAAAAAAAAAAAAAATTCACTTCGGGTACATATTCTGTGTGACCTGATAGATGCCTCTAGCCTTTACAGTGTCCAGGTACATGCGATGTCCTTGGGTTAAGTAGACGACGTGATCCCCCAGCTGGGCCATATAAGGGAACCGACGGGGCACAATTGAGGACATCCAGTCGGGGAATGCAGATACGACTGGGTTCGCTGAAATGAAGCAATAATATCAATTGCGGTTTCATTTGTTTTTCAGTTGTTACAAGAGTACCAGGTCCACACAAAAACTCGCACAATAAAAGTTAGGATGTTTTCACCAACCTTCGGCGTCCTCCTCGTCTACTACAGCAGGCTTGCGACGCGTGCCGCGACTCGAACACGGCTCCTGTGCGGCTTGCTCGTTTTCTTCCCCACTGTTTTCCATGGCCTCATCTTCCATCCCGCTGCTTTCAAGCTGGAAATACATCAATTATTTACCGACAGCAACTTACTACAAATTATATTCTGTACCTCAGAAAACTACGTATTGCAACTCACAAATGAGGAAAGAAGAAATGAAACATGTAATTACCCGAGCACGTCGTCTGGTTCTCCTCGTCCCGTCCACTCTTCTCCTGGATTCTCTTTCTCTGTCACTCTCTGCATCAGTCCGTCTTTCTCCATTCAGCGGTCTGGCTCTCCGTCGTCGCGCCGTGGAAAATACCTCTTCGTGGTGAGCGACAAGCTGGGAATTCAACAGATGCATACTAAAGCCGAATAATATCGGGCTGGGAGCACGTGATATACATTCTGACAGAATCTAAAAACGAGATCTATCTATCTCTATCTCTCACCTCTGCCTCCCTCTCCATCTGTCTCCTCCGCTCTCTACTACTTCCCACTGAGAAGTCTGAATCACTCGTCTCCTCTTCACTCTCGTCACTCTCGCCCTCATCAGAAGAGACACCAGCCGTAGAGAAATCGCCATCCACACTGGAAAACATTTACATAACTATGATCGAATGATAAGTAATCCGATGTTCAGATAAGTCAGAACCAGAGCAATCATCACCTCTCTCCGTCCTCTCCATGATCCCTCTCCCTCTCCATTACACAATACTATCTCCTCATCTCTCACTCACCTCTCTCCGTCCTCTCCATGATCCCTCTCCCTCTCCATTACACAATACTATCTCCTCATCTCTCACTCACCTCTCTCCGTCCTCTCCATGATCCCTCTCCCTCTCCATTACACAATACTATCTCCTCATCTCTCACTCACCTCTCTCCGTCCTCTCCATGATCCCTCTCCCTCTCTCTGTTGTTCAGTCTCTCCACTTCTTCGCGTATTCTCTGGTCTGCGAGATCGCGTTGACGACGACGCAACTCGGCCCTTGCTAGAATTAAATTACGGTAATTGTCATTGTTTGTGTCGAAATTCGAAATAAAGACAACTGCCATTAATTGCTTACCACTGGTGGCGAGATGTGCGTTGTTGGATACTTCTACTAGATCTTCCTCTCCATCAGACCTTTCGCTCTCTTTATTAAACTGTGACATCTCCTCAGCGCCAATCTGTAAAACGTACATTTGTTTTATATTATTTTTTTAAAGTTCGGAGTTTGCAATGGTTGTGCATTACGACGATACCTACGCATGGGTTCATAAATACACATAGGTTACCGTTTGCAACGCAATAAAAAAAACAGGTACCTCCTTATATGTCCCTTCCAATGCCTCGATTTCCACGCATCGCAATGGTTCAATAACATTCCGCGTGAGCCAAGCAGAGGCCAAAACTGGTGAATCCTAGAATTAAAGGACATTTTAAAAATGCGTATCACTGTGCAGTTCTTACTTGCGCGAAGAAAACATAATTATTTTACGCTTCAAGAGAGAAACAAAAGCACAGCCCCCCAAGGACAGCTACACTTCACTTACTTTAAACAGATCCCTGCCAGGGACAAGGCTTTGTATCTCGTCTGGGTAAGGAAGGTCCCCGTTAGTGAGAAGGGGCGGAGGGAGTAGATGAGGTTCAATTCCCGTCCCTTCGTCTACAACTCGGCCGTCCTCAAGAGTTGTCAGGGGTCTGAAGAACATGCATACTGTAGACTTCCATAAGGACAGTAGAAGAGCTAGCCAAGCCACCAAATGTTTTAACAGAAAATCATGAAATCCACAAAAACTCACTCATAATCCGTGCCGAAAAACTGGACTTTCAGTCTCTTGTAGGATACTTTGTTATCATCCAACGAATACATGGAGAGCTGGCCGAACTGGTCCACCTGAAAAGGGACAGCACTGTTTCAAGAAAAATTGGCAACTATTAAAACGAAATACCGGCCGATTTTTGAAACGCATTGCGTACACCTATTTTCTTATGCAGCATATACAAATGAGCAAAAATTAGAACAGACCCCACTTTGCATAACTGCATAGGAATGCAAGTACGTGAAATGCGTTTCAAAAACCGGCCGGTACTTCCCTTCAATCATGGTACAAACATAAATGACACTTCTTGAAAACCTCACCACAGCTAGCGAAGTTCCATCGGGGGCAATTGATAGATCGAAGAGGGCTTGGTTTCCTTGGCCATCCACAGCATTCGCCCACTTGCGGACAACGGCACCCTCGTCAATGTTCCACATCTGAACAAAACAAAACTATATTATAATAGAATGTTCCAACCAACAAAAATCCAACAATTCACTTGGGAAAGACTACCAGAGAATACACATGTTTCACAGTGTGTACAATTATCTCAGATTCAATTACATGCGCTCCGATTACTCTCAGTTTACGAATAGGGCGAAAAAAAACATATTAAACTAGGCTCCATTACAAGTAGATGACTTAGTTTACTAGTTTATTTTCAAGTAATAAACTCACAATAAGGAGTCCATCGTGTCCGGCAGTGAATAGATATTGAGGGTGAAAAGGGTGACAGTGAAGGACGAAACAATCGGCCGTGTGACCAACCATACTACGAAGATGAACACCTGGAAACGACCAATATAGGTATTCGATGAAGAAATGTTTGATAACAAGAGTACGGGAGTATAGACAATGAGGGCGTTAAAGTATGGAAGATATATAATTTGAAAATTTGAACTAGATACCTTTGGTGGAATCCCACACTTGAAGAACGAAATCGGAACCCGAAGAGATGATAAAGTCATCACGGAGAGACCAGCAGAGCATCATCACCTGAACGAATGAACATAGGGAGCAGGAAAGTAAGGGCGCATTCGAGTTGGGCAAAATGCATACATTTCGCGGTTCGAGTTCACTCTTAGCCAGAGTTAGCGCGCTGTGAAATATCCCGCGCATACGACAGAAGCAGAGTCTTGGAAATATTTTTTTCTGGTTTGTCAAAAATCTCTCACCCTATCAACTCGAACAGAATATTTCGCGAAATTTATGCATTTTGCCCAACTCGAATGCGCCCTAATAGTACTGAACGAATTGTGCTCAGAAACCATCTCCACAAATAATATAAAAAAGCAGAAAAAAAAACATATTTTTGATGAAGAACAAACAAAACAAACCTTGTATTTGTTCTTTGTTTGCATTCCCGACGTGCTGGCGGGACCTTGTTGCGCGGGATTTTTTCTAAAGGAAAATAATGAAGGTAAAAATAATATCATTTAGTATCAAATATCAAAGACAATTTTTCGGACCGAATAGTCTGAATGCTATGTGTACACATCTTTGGATACGTCATAAGCACAAACATACAGAGCTAAGAGAGTGTTCCTCCACTTCTTCGATGAGTATCTCCAGACGCGAACGTGTCCGTCCCTACTTCCCGATGCAAAGCGGAGTCCGCCGTGAGCCCACACAAGACTGTCAACACGATCCTAAAGAAGATAACCAGACTGAACAATTCACACACTATTAAAGCAATTCATAGTTTAAATAAAAGTTAAAATGATGCACTGTACCGAACTTAGACTTTCAGTATACAATGCAAACGTTTGTGTCAATGTAAAGGTAGTCAACAACAAAGCAAAATTTACTTCATTTTTCTTTAAAAAAAATTAATAGCAAGCACAACTGGACAATAACTAAATCATCGCCACATAAATAATGATAACCTACTGTATGTGCAGTGAGTTCGGGTCCCTTTTCTGGCAATCCATCTCGGATGTGAAACATTCTTATTCGGGAATGGGAGTCACCGACAGCCACAAACTGGCCTCCTAAAGAGCATATAATATAATCAATTAGTCAAAACAGAACAAAATCCAACATCAAGTCAAAACGAAACAACAAGAACAGTTAGGTCCATCAGGGTATAATTTCCATGCGTATTTCGGAGATGGTCGCTTAGTTGAGAGTCGAACCGTAAAATACCACTGATACCTTTCACCCAAATCTATATATTTGCATTTGCCTCCGGAGATGGTCAAAGCCAATCCGGAGATGGTTGATGCGTAATTTTACGCATAGATTTATAGCCTGAGGTCCATCCGCCATAGAACTGAGTTTACCGTACCTGGTGAGTGGGTGAGCGTTAGAATCCGCATGCCAGGAAGATCCCGTTCGTAGGTGTGAAACGGTTCCGCGCTGAAAACACAAATGTGAACAACTAGTATAGCTCATATACCAGTTGTAGTGCTACGTAAGTCACGCCTTTAATAATCCACAAAACTTACCACATTGTATCAGTGCTGGTGTCCCACGCGTAAAAATTCACACAGCAGTCGTAGGAAGTTGAGACAAGCCATCGTTTAGTTCCTTCACAATACGGTAACCACTTGACTGACGAAACCATAGCAGTATGAAAGTTGTACACTTTCAGAAGAGCTCCTGTCTGGCAGCACCACACCCTGAATAATTTGATTCTGAAGCGGAAGCGGGATCACATACACAACACACGAAAAAAACATTCATTCTGAAGAATAACTAACATGTGCGCGTGAATCAAAAAATCCCGTGAACTCACGAAAGGGTACTGTATCGAAGAGCATAAAACTTGTTTCGGGCACAAACCTGACAGTTTTATCCACACTCCCAGTGGCCAATCTTCTGTTGCAGTGAGATATGGCCATATCCGCGATCTGTCCAGTATGTCCCCTCAGTGTGTATCTCAGATGACCGGTCCGCACATTCCACACCTTCACTATGTTATCATCCGCTCCCTGGAATTCATTCTTAAAAGCATCGTAGCAGAATGTACCCCCCCCCCTAAGGTGAGGGCGTTAGTACTATCAGTAGAAAAACCCGTGGCCGCTCTTTATAATTCGGCTCCGAATTCCAATACTATCTATTAAAAACGATAGTGAACAACAGTAGAATGGTGGACAAAAATACCGATTATGAATAAGCGTGTGACTAAAGTATAGTTTCGTACCGTGAAAACGAATCTGCCCGTTCGGTCAATGGTAACGCAGTAAATTGGTTGAGTATGTCCAGTGACACGATAATGCTTCATGAATTGTGTGCTTCTTTTACTCGATAGCCACTGATCAACTCGAACACGACAGCCAAGCTCACGAGCTGTGCGAAGCCTGAAGGACGGAATATACAGACACTATTTAGTATACCCATTCCTCAATTTCTGGCAACAATGAATTTTCATAATGCAAGACAAACACATGGTGGCGGCTAGAAACCCTGCAATCATCATTTCAAATAAGAATCACTACACTGATGACAAAAAAAAACCAACTTATGCGTCGGAAATCGATCCGTGCCAACCGCCATTCCTCTTCGTCCAAGCATACGATTTCCAACAAATGGTGGCCGTATGCTCTCTGAATATGAAGTTTTTACAAAACTGCAAGATACAAACCAAATGAAACAGCACTGTAAACCAAAATCATGATAATAATCAAATAAAATTCGGCACGGCACGCAAACCACACTTACACACAAAGTTATAATTAAGTACCTTCAGTTCTGTGGACCGCATTTCTGGGCGGGACAAGCAGCCTGAGTGGAAGATTCGGAACGGACGGAGGCACGGACACATTATTCAAATCGGAGAGCCGAGAGACTAACGACAGAAGGCAGGGTACGTCACCCACTTCTTTCAGCTGAACAATGAAATTGAATAAAAATTTGAACACTAACAAGACAAAGATCAAGTGCACCCCATTATATCAACCGAAACAGTGCAATATAAATAAGACACATATAGAAAAGAATTAACTGAATCCAAAGCAACTTACATATCGTACATACGATTGTGCATGTTCTCCCCCTCTAAAGTCCGTTCTGCGTGGCACCAACGCTTGGGTATCTATGGATTTTCGTAATTCTAAGGCAGCACTCTTGAATCCGGATCGTTTTAAATACCGCTCGATTACGGTCACCAATTCTAAACGAGAACATTTTCGGCATACTAAAACGCTGTTTCCATAAAAAATGAAGCAACGCACTACTTGACGAACGAAAATCTTTACAAAGTAAGGAAAAGAGTACCAATACGAGTGGAGGCATCAGCACTCGGATGAGCACAGCCACAGTTCGATGTCTCACATCCAGATGATGGGCGTGGATTGGAAAAGGAACACGACGGTTCACCTTCCTTCATCGAACCAAAGTCTAATCTGCAAGTGTACAACTCAGAATAACTAATATAATATGTTAAGACAATATATCTCATCTGGACAATCGCAATATACAAAATAATATCATGGCGAATATTCTTAATCTTTCACTAGAAGCTAGAAGACAGAAATACGACTAATATTAGTCTTTAGGAAAAAAACAAGTCTGAAATAATAATCTGTGATATTCAACACACTTCAACAAAAATCACAAGGACACAAAACGCATGCGTTTATTCACGAAAAAAACCGGAAATATATAAATGTAGACAGAAAAAAAGGTGCTAGTTATTTACAGAAAAAGGAATATATCGAAAGCGTTGAGAATTAACAAACAATGACTTAGACTAATCAAACACCGAAATAAATTACACAGCCGTTGAAAGCACAAATAACAACCGCTCTCTCAGAAACACTATAAATATTAAGCCTAAACATTTTAGTTGAAAGTTGAAATCTATTGGCAAAGCGCAAAAGTCAACAGAGACAAAAGAGTGAACATTGAAAGTACCTGTCACCTTAATTAGACAACGATATTAGGCTACACAGTTCCTAAGGCGACTGGGTCTGGGGCATTCTATTTTCCACACGCAGACAGCAAAATCAAATCAAACTTAGGGAGCCTAATTCAGTGACATAAAACTCTTGTTCTGAAAGAGCGGTGCAATCAATGCATTTAGTAAACACGTGTATAAAAGAAAAATAATTTCGTAATCAGCAATAAACATAACTAGTTGTAGGAAAAGAAAATGGCCAACTTAACTGGAGTGGAGTGGATTTAGGAATTAAACTCAGAAAGTGGCTCCCTCTGGGGGCTGGGCCAGCTTCATGTTTTCCTTTGCAGTCATCAGATTCTTGCGAATGTCCTCAAGCACGTTTTTGATGTAATAAGAGCTGTTCCACGCCTTCAGAGTTGTCAGGTACCTGCGGTCGATCTGTAAGGGAAACATAGATTTAGAAAGGAACTTGGCAGCCACAAAGCACATAAGGACTAGGTGTGATGATTGTATGTCTCAATAAAGCGGAATTCATATGTTTATATTCTTATAAGATAAAAAAAAACAAGGACGAACCACTCCATTGGTGGGATTGACTCCGCTCATGTGGATTCTGGTGGTGAAACGGACAGTCGGCGGCTCTCTCGGGTAGGTCTCTCCACACTCAATGCGCAAGTTGTAGATGCGGTTCTCGAAAGGTGTCTGAAGAGAACTCTTATGTTTAAAGTGAAACCCCGATGCTTAGGCGTTTCGCTTCACGATGGTGAATTTATTTATTTCCCACCCAGTTTTACAACATACTATGCATGCCACAAATTCAGGCAGAAGTCCCAGTAATGACAACATCTACTGTAATTTTACATGAAGATTAAAACGCACTCGCCCAGGGCCAATAATAGTTCCAGTCCATCGAGAGAGAGTCATGTCAGAATCGTCTTCGAGTCCCCAAGAGATGTTTCCATCGCTCTTTCCCTTCTGTCCATCTTCAAGTTCTTCAAGCAGCCGAAAGTTACGCGGAACATCGACTGCAAAACGGAAATATTCATTTCATTAGGTTCCATCGCAAATACGATCAGATAGCATACTAATTAGTTAGTAGTTCCACAATAACATGTAACGTGTATGAATAAGGACTACGTTTGGAGAGGTAAAACTAGGTCAGCACAACCAACGACCAAATTATCCCCTACTCGGTAATTAAACTACCAATTATGTAATTTATTGGGAGTGCCCAGGCCGGTGGGACACAAGAACGCCTTTCCATAGCATAGCAAGCACGCGACTTGATTTATACGCCTCCAGTCGAAACCACACATAAACCCAATAATAACAAGAGATCAGATAAACGAGTGATACTCACCCATTCTGTAATCTGTGCTGAGATGAAAAACACCCCAAGATAAAGCCTGAAACACTGCAGTGTCCAAATCGCAAATACACGGAAAATACATAAACACAAAGTGAGAAATATGCGCATTTGAAAGCAAGATAAGGCTAGAGCAAATGAAAACGTCCCAGACGACACGAGGACAGGAAATTCTTTCCGTACACAATGAGGTTCATAGCGCTCCTTTCTGGCTGCACTGCGTTCTTTCTATGAGGAACGCAGTCAGAAAGCAATTCAAAAACAGTCTAGAAGTTCATCTTCCCATAAAAAATCGTGTCACCTATCATCTGGTACCCTACGGAATACAGACCAGGAGAACGTTTTGCTCGTCCTAATTCGCGAAAGTGCGCTTAGAAGTAGTATTCAATTAGAAACACCATCACACAGCGATCAAGAGAGAGAAGAGCACGCAAGCACAGCTGGTCCGAAAAAAATCAAACCGCATTTCGATGCAAAGGTGTATTCCACCGCGAGACACCGTAGGTGTCTTGCGGTCCGCGTCGCGGTTACAGGCGGTTTTTCCAATTCTGATCCAGAAAAAAATATGCGTGTGGAGTACGCGAGGCACCAACAGACGAATCAAAAACAAGTGAGTGTTTTGAGTGTGAAAACTAACGAAATCATAATCGTTCAGCAAAGCGTTATTTTTTTAACTGTTTTATTATAGATTGAAAAAAAATTCAAAATATAGTAGAGCTATAATTGCAGTTTCGTTTCACTCTAAATATATAGTTGTTTTGAGCGCAATTAGTGCCTCTTACCTCATGGAGAATCATTGGCCACTTCCGTGGAACGCCAGTGCCAGAATCCAGGGTCACGAAAATCTACGGTTTTGCCTGTGCAAATTTCCCTTTTTATCTCTTTCTGCACAGAGTTTAACCTTTTCGTCCGGTCGGTGTGCCGCCCTTTCACCGGGCGTACAAGGCGAAAGTCTGGCGAACGCTGGGCGAAGGGCGGGGCTAAACCTGTGACCCACTGTGAACTCTGAGTTCGGAGGATGTGGGTTTCATTATTGACTCAAACGTGATGTGGTCATATTTCTGCTGAATTGGTCGCGCTTTTTGATATCAGCTACATGTGCAGCTTCAACGAAACTCAAGAGTTGCGCGCGGCAACAGTTTGGGGGTGTTTCCCGCAAAAGAGTTTGATGCGCGCCGCAAAAGTTTTTCCACCGACTCTGGTTGCCGTTTTGGTGCGGGAAACACCCCCAAACTGTTGCGGGAAACACCCCCAAACCGTTGCCGAAAAGGTGCGGAAACGGTGCGGGAAAAGTAGCAACTGCAAAAAGAAAGCAGCGTGTTGGATTCGAACCCTACACTCTTGTTAGATACTTTCTCTGAACAGCGCCTTAGACCACTCGGCCACACAACAGATGTGAGACCTGTGCTTGCGGAAAAATATTAGTACAACAACTGCACTTACGGCAGATCCTCCGAGCGCTTTCAAAAACGTTGCCGAAAAGGTGCGGAAATGGTGCGGGGCGCAAGTTGCGCGCCGCACCATTTCCGCACCGTTTCCGCACCTTTTCGGGAAACACTTTGCGCGCCATTTCTATTCCGCGCGCATTTTGTTTCCCATTCCTTTGCGGCGCGCATTTTGTTTCCCGAAATGGTGCGGCACGAAACTCATCGGCTCTCAGTGTTACGTCATTTTAGTTTAAAAAAATCATCATGTGCTGTTGAGCTCTCCATATGAGGTGCGGCCATATGGGACGGTTGACCCACCCATGGGACGGCTGTTTTTTCTATGGGACGGCTCCCCTTGAATAGAGCTTCTTGTATGTGATCGTTGGTTAAGCTTAGTCTTATAGATAGGTTATAGAAGGGTTGTCCCATATGTGTAGACAGAAATGATTACTCTAATGTTAACTCCGATGATTTGGAGAGATAGACTATCAACTGCAACAGTTAAAGTGTATTCGATAGATCACCACAGCATCTTTGTGAAGTTAAACATAATTCTTAAGCACGTTACCATGGAACTATGTTACTATGTACTATCACTACAAATGAATAAAATTCGATGTAAGCGCACGGCCGAAAACTTCTGTAGAGGGCACTGGGACCTCGCCGATCAAAATTTTATTGCTATTTGCGGTCGCAATAATTTTTACAGGCGGTTAGCCAATATTTTTTTATAGACGGTTGGTCAAATGTAAAAAAAAGCAAAATGCGTTATTCCACTACCCTGCATTTTTTTGTACAAATCAGCCCAGATAATGGGGTTTGCAAGTATACCAATAATTCGGTGTGATTCTTCTGCACGAAACCTGCATATATAATATGGAAAATTAAAAAAATATTCTAGTGTAGTTCCAATATACGGTAAATTTTCAGTATACTTGCAAACCCCATAATGCAAGAAGACAAGAGGAACAAAGGGCGTGCTTAAACCCGCAGCCAACGCATGGCTTGGGGCCACGCGATCGGACCGCGTTTCGTACTGTTATTAAAATATTTCGTCTCGAAACGCTTCACCTGTGCAAACATTTTGTTGTACGATGGATCACATAAATAGACATCTAGTATGACTTTAGTATTGTACTAAATATCGTTTTCATAGCCTTTTTGAAGTGCAAGATCTGTGCTGGATAGATACTATTTTGTTACTTTTTCTCGTAATTGAATTTTCCGCAATTTGTTCAACATACCTTGTTTTTATCCACGGTATGCATTGTGTGTTATTGTTCTGTCTTTACTGTTGTTGATTTTCTCATCTCTCTTTATGCCGTAAACTCCGGGGTAAGACTGTAAGACTCCGGGCTATGCTCCGGGCATCTCTATATCAGTCTGAACCTTCGATCTAGGAAAATGCTGGAATTTTACAATCTACCGTGTTTGTACGGCGTTGCAGGCCCCTGCTCTTTGTGCCTTTGCTTTAACAAGTTAATTTTCAGATGCCATTGTTTGAAGTCTCATTGGTAACACGTTCTCTATCGAAGGTACGTGACGTTTATTAGCACAGGCACATGAAATAGAAATATCGGAGCTAGCGAGCGCAGCGAGCTAGCTCTTTTTTAGTTGATCTAGTTCCGCGTACTGTATCCAAATTAACGTTTGTGTGTAAACAGCCCCGCCTTCATGCTTTTAACACAGCACAGTTTGATTGACCTGGCACATATAAACCTGTTTGTGCGAGCTAATGTTTTTCTCGACCATAACATATTATTTAGTTCAAGTTCTCAGAAATATAAAATGTGGGTATCTTATTACTTAGTGCGAAGTCTTTGTTCCAAGTTCCAACTGTTTATATGGTGGAAATAAATGTCATTCATTTTAAGGCTGACCTAATGAAGACCCTTGTGAGAGCCGGCAACACATTATTAAACCATGGTGCCGTCATTGAGAAGGTTCGTTTTTCGGTTGCTAAAGTTAGGGGCTCATTCTTTCTTGTTTTCTAAGAACTTCCTTCTACTGAATCGTAGTTTGTGGATTCTGTATGACCCCATTTTGCTGCTTAATGTCTATGTATATTATTCTTTGAGGTTGAGTCGCTTGGACATCGTGATTTGCCATACAAGAGGATTACCAAACAAACCAACGAGGCTGTATATGCATCAAAGTAATTTTACTTTTTCTTCTTGTCATTTCCTGCTCATTTTGCACCATAGTCACTTTTCTGTGTTCTTCGTTAATATTAAACGCTTCCTAGTGCCCTATTCTGCATTATGCAGAGGTCACAATCACCACTCAATTCCACATGGGGCATTCCCGGTCTTTTTCTCTGCGTAACTCACATTAGAGCACCATTCTCTGTCCCCGGGGAACATTTCCCGGAGTGGGGAATATAGCCTCGGATTTTTTTTATTTTCTTCCAACGATTGTTCGGGTGAGTGCAGTGGGGTGGGGTACTAAATTTCTTGATAAACTGATGATAACACGACGAACTGAAGACTATTACCCCTTTTTGCAAATACACACATACAAAACTCCCCGAGGATTGAAGTGAAGTGTAATTTGATTGAACAGTTCAATTGCAATATATTTATATCGTTTCAGCTTTTTTATTTTCAAAACTCACATGTCGATTGATGCGAAGAATAAAGCCAAATCTATTTTTCGTAACGATTTAGACACGGTAAGTGATCTCGCGTCTGTTATGTGTATGTATGTGTACTTTTATTGTTCGTATTTCCAAGAAAGACCCCCATTGTATAATTATCTATTTGCTTTCAGGTTCACGTAGAAGTAGTGGACGTTAGCGAAAATGCAAAAGTGCCCGAATGTAATTTGGAAGAATTGCTCAAGCCTGCGGCTGAGCGAACAGCTGTCAAAGAGCTTCGCGAAAACCAAAAGGTTCGTGTAAATTTAAAGAAAGGTCATTGGTTCACTCCGGTGAGCTCAGTGTGCTGCTGGACAGATGCTAGACTTTTATTTGTGGAATGTGTGCACTTATACTCGTTATTTCCTTTCAGATGGGACATTTCACTCGACAAATGGTGTTCAAAAGGACAGAAAAAGAATGGAAGAGTGTACCGAAGAGTTTCCCCATCTCGCCCCCGCGGCCATAGACCATCTCACACTTTTAGGTTTTGTTTGTTTACGAATAAATATGTACTTGACATCTCTTCTCTTGTTATCCACGAGTAGTTGTATATTATCAGCAACTAATTTATCTTTTCCTTTTGAAATGTTCTCTTATTGATATTTCGTGCGTAAATTGTTCCTGCAATTTTCTCTGGTTGTGAATTTAGTCACTATTGCTTCTTTTTTTACTGTTGTTTTTGTTATTTTGCTTGTTTTACTTATTGTGCATCGTTGTGTAATTTTTTGTTATTATATCGAATGTTCTATATATTTAATTTAGAATGTCGCCACAAGCCGTCCAGTGCAATGGTTCCACCCCTGTCTCCGAATCTCAACTCTTCTCGGCTCTCTATGATACCCAGGTCCATATTATTTTATTTTTTTCTCCTTTAGTTTAGTTTAGTTAAATGATAAGTTACGGTTATGTCGGTTAAGAAGAATTTACACTGTTATGATAAATATGCACGACGTATGTATACGGCTAGATGCGAAAATGATTGACCAAAGTTATTCGTGGTGGAGTTTGAGTTGTGCCCTCACGACAGTAAGGAATTTGCTGTAATTTAGTGAAATCTTCATTTATTCAGGTGTTCCGATTGGGTGAGTTCTATTTGAAGAGCGGTCAGATGACTCCAATTTATATTGACCTCCGTCAGATCATCAGTTTCCCTTCTACTCTCGTGAGTTTATTTGTTATTGGTGTCTTCGTGTCTTGGGACATGTGTTTTCTTCTTTATGCACTAATAGTGGCCTTGTATATAGGATTTAATTTGATTTCTGTCAGTAGCTCTTTGATGTGTCCAATACTTGACACTAGGTCAATATACATCATGTTTAAGCGATTGACAGCACAAGCTCTGTGTGCCTCGATCAAAGAGAAGAATTTGTCGTTCGACTACGTCGTTGGTGTTCCCTATGCTGCACTGCCACTCGCCACAGTGAGTTGTTAAACCAAAAAACCATAGAGCAGGCCGGACCCGGACCGTGTATTTCAGGCGCGGGACCCGCGCGGAGTTCAGTTCTCTTGCGAAGACGGTTCTAACCTTAACCCTTTTTTTTAACTTTTTAGTAGTTGCCTTCATCTTTTTGAGTAGGCAATTAGATGGAAAAGATATTTTGAAAGTTCGGACGAATTCTTGTACGCCAGACTGAGAAGGCGAAAGGTGCTCTCCCGGCGGCTTTAGAAAATTTGAGTTGTTGGTGTGATCCAAAATGTTCTAAACTTTTGTTCTTCAGCTCGTCAGTGATATTTTGAACAAGCCCATGTTGATGAAGAGAAAGGAAGCTAAGGATTATGGTACAAAGAAGCTCATTGAGGTTTGTCTCTCTCTTCTCATTTTAATTACACTTCTACTTTTAGGGATACTTTTACATTCTTTATTGGCATTTTATGTCACATTATTTATTGACATCCTCTGTTTACATATATTTTAATAAGAAAATATGCACGCGTTATGATTGCTTGCTGGGAATCGGTTTATGACAATCTGTTTGCTTTTTTTATGAACGAGTCTCTGTAAGTGGTTGATGTATTTAGGGAGTGTACACTACCCCTGGTACAGCTCTTCTGATTGAAGACGTAGTTACTACTGGTGAGAGTATTATTGAGACTGCAGTCGCACTCAGGAAGGAAGGACTCGAAGTGAGTATATTTATTTGTTATTTCTTCAACAACAAAATGGTTCATTAGATGTTATTTCTGAATGAGTATTTTTGCTCACTGGATACTCCCAAACAAGAGATGGACCTCTTTTTAGGGAGTATCCAGTTATTTATTTGATTATTGTCTGTAATTAATAAATTTGATTATTGTCTGTAATTAATAAATTTGATTATTGTCTGTAATTAATAAAGAGTTATTGTAGGTTGTTGATGCTGTTTCCGTATTGGATCGTCAACAAGGAGGAACGGAGAACATGAAAAAGGAGAACTTGGCTTTCCATCCGTATGTTTCTTGTAGTTTTTTTTTATGTAACTGTGTTTCTAGACTCTAGATATTGAGTATTTTGTGGGGTAATTTTTTAGATCGACGTTTTGTTTTGTGTTTGGATATGGTTTTGTTTATATACGTACAAATTGTTTATATACATAAAAACTTTCGAAACCACCAAATGGTCTTTCTTTTCCTATGTGTACTAAAGTGTAAGAATATTTATGTAATAAGGTATTTGATAATTTAATTTTATAATTTTGATTAATATTATACAGTAACATTAAATAGTTGTGTATGTTCAGTTTCCTGACCATGGATGCCATTCTGGATGGTATGATTGGAAAAGGAGTAATGGATTCACAGAAGAAGAAGGAAATTGTGGAACATTTGGCCAAACCCTTTTAGGTGTTCACAAGTTTGATTTCTATTTTTTTTTGTGATATAGAACATATTTCAATGTTTTTTTTTTTTTTTTTTTTTTTTTTTTTTTTTTTTTTTTAGTTTTTACATTTTGCATTACTGTTGCTTTACTTTGTTGTTTTCTTTTCGGTTGTTAAATGGACGGTGACTGGCTTCATTATAGGCTTGGGTTACAACTGTGCGGACTGTTTCTGTTCTATCTGCACAGACTATCTTTGTTTACTTGGATTTTATTGATTTTATTTTTTACTTCCTACCTTTTTGCCTATTCTGTTATAGTGCCCATATTCTATCATTTGTTTCTTTTACATTGTTGTTGATTGTGAATCTTTTTCTTTCTAATAAAAAGATTTGCAAGGACAGTGTTACTGTTTCGTCCAAGGTTCTTTTCCTTTTCACAATTACCGATAGAAAGTGGGTGTACGGTATCAAGATATGGCATGGTTGTTTAGTGGTTCTGTTATTTGAGTCGTGTATGGTTCGATCGTATAGTGTTAGATGTTTGTTCCGTTTTCTAGTGTAAATGACTGCAACGAGTTCCAAAAGTACACGGGACACAGTTTTCAAGAAGCCGGCTAGATTGGAGACACCAAAACAAGCAGTGGAGTATTGGGAAACACACTCACGCATTAGGACACACGATACACAAGTATAGTTGCTTCTTTTTAAATCAGCATTACCCTTTCACGCATAACATGAATTTGCTCACTACAGTACTATAGGAAGGTCACTGGAGGAATATGTACTGACATCTAGACCCTTTCCACGAGCCCTATTCTTTTTGTTCAATTTTATGCTAAATCATTTCAGCGTGGTTTGGTCAATGCGTTGTCATGGAATTGTGATGGAACGAGATTGGCAGCTGGATCACAAGATGGGTGAGTTTATAGGTGACAGAGTTGCATTCTAGTTGTTTTACTTCTGAATGTGAGCATTATACTTGTATTTTTTACATCGTCATCATGATACATCATCAAGATTTTTATCGGTTTATATCTAGTCCGGCAATGGTGATGCCTTTGTTTCAGTTCCCTTTGTGTGACTTCAGTGGATGGATCTTTCAAAGTGAGAAATGTGCTCACGACAACTGCGCATAGTGATCAGATTTGTGGGGTGAGTGGACTTTTGTTATTTCGTTATTTATGTCAAGAACACCGTGTCTAATGTTCATGAAAAAGAGTTGAGGACTTTTAAAAGGTTCAGTAGTAATTGATTATGTGCTCTTGGATATTCATGTTTTCAGGTTGCTTTCCACCCTTCAAATGCACATCTGGTGGCTACAGCGGCATTGGATAAGTCTCTGTGTTTGTGGGACATTCGATCATCAAAACAGCACACAACATTGTCAACAAAAAGTAAGATTCACATCAGGTTGTTGAAAGGGTAGTCATTTTATCGTTATGAAGTTGGCCATGGCCATTTTATGTTTCAATTGATATTCGCTTGATGAATTGATAGAATATATGTTCGCCTTCAGCTGGAAACCTCTCGGTAACCTGGTCTCCGTGTGGCCGATGGCTTCTTTATATTGACAAAGATGATCGATTACATTTGATTGACGGACGCTCTCTGCAGAATGTTAAGGTATCTTGTGCACTTTGTCTAGATCTGTTTTGAACCTTTATTAGGGTTTCCATATAGGTTGTCCATTTTGGTTTATTGAGCTACATTGAGTTCTTAAAATTTTTCACATGAGATATTTTCAGCCAGCTCTGGATTTTAAAACGCAAATAAACGAGGCTCAATTTGATTCCACGGGAAAGTTTATATTTGTGGGCGCCGGAGGAGGAAAGGTCGAAGTATTGAGGTGAGGCTTTTGGATATCCGTCCGCTTGTCATAGTCAGATATAATTCCAGAGTAATCTAAATCTAGTGTTGTTTTCTCATGCATTTATTCAATATTATAATACAAACATTGCCTTTTTGGCGCTGACCCTGCTGGAAATTTCTTAAGCATTTCTAGTGTATCTCCTCTCTTTATATACTCGGCTGTTCAGTGTTCCGGACCTGTCCCCCGTCTACAGTATGCAGGCCCTCTCCTCTGCCGCCAATTGCCAGTGTGTGTCTGTTTCCCCGGACGGATCGAGATTGGCTGCTGGAGGGACAGATGCACTTGTCTCCATTATTAATATTGATAATATGATCTGCGAGAATACAGTACCCAGGTGAGTTTCTTGACTTGGATATTTGCATACTACTTATCATGAAGTTGTAGGCGGAGTTGAGATCAAGTCGACCATATTACCACGAGTGATTTCACAGTTTTATCGAATTTCAGAACGATAAATATCTTTGTTTGCCTTATTTCGACCTCGTTGAGTGATTAGATAATTGACATATCTAGGTGGTGAAGTGAAATTATATTGCTCTGGAATGCGGTAGCCAGTTTTCATTTATCTGGCATGCTGGAAAACAATATTGTTTTCCTTTACAGACTTGACTGGCCTCTCCGGAGTGTTTCTTTCTCTCATGATGGTACTATGTTGGCAGCTGGAAGTGAGGACCACATGATCGATATCTCGTGGGTTGAGGATGGCTCAAGGTACTATTTTTTACTTAGTATACAAGTGCGAGCTGCACTGTACTTAAAAATTTTTTTACATAATAATCTACAGTATACTTAACCTTTACTGTAAATAGAAAACGTTTGGATTTTACGATGTACCATATTACGATCTTTTTTGTGGACTTATGTATTAGTAGGTCTGATAATTGGGATAGTTTTCTTTGTTTATTGTTTCCGCACTTTATTAGGAAGTTTTCGCAGTGTTTCATCGAAATCGTATAATCTCAACAGGCCATTATAATTAATGAATCGTACGGTTGAGAACATGTTATTTTCAGAGTTTACGAGATCAAGACTGATGCTGAATTGTTCTCCCTTTCTTGGCATCCTTCCAACTATATCCTAGCATATGCCGTGAATACCGTACAAGGAACACGGGACAGGGATAGAGCTACTGTCAGATTGTTCGGACTTCACTGTTGATCTTTCATTATTGATTCTGATTGTTATTGGAAATAAATTATTCATACATTCATTTTATTAGACCACACACGAAGTTGTACTATTGAGACCACACACGAAGTTGTACTATTGAGACCACACACGAAGTTGTACTATTGAGACCACACACGAAGTTGTACTATTGAGACCACACACGAAGGTGCACTATTGAGACCACACATGAAGTGGCACTATTGGGACCACACACTAAGTCCCACTATTGAGAACACACACGAAGATTCACTATTGATACCACACGCCAAGTCCCACTATTGAGACCACACACACCAAGTTCCACTATTGAGACCACACACGAATTTCCACTATTGGAGAACACACACGAAGTTCCACTATTGAGACCACACATGAAGCTGCTGAACCGTAGTAAGATCACACATGAAGTGACTCACGAGGGAAGTTGTGAAATTGAGACCACACACAACGTTCAAAGAATCACCCACTCACATACGTATATGAAGTCCACACATGACGAAATATCCCAGTTGCCGGTAATGGCTACGATGAAAACGGGTAAGTTTTGTGATTTTAACACTTTTGTGCACTATTCGCGTTTTGACCGGGTTGGTATTTTCAGAAATAATCATAATGTAGCAACACAGGAAAGTGAAAACCCCGATTTCGCCCCGATCATTTGCCGAAAAACCCCGATTTTTTTCCAAAAAACCCCGATTTCGCCCCGACCCAGGCCCGATTTTTTGCGGGACTTGATCGGGGCGAAATCGGTGTTTTTGGTTTCCCATGAAGTGCATGTGAGGGTGAGCACTGTTATTTAGACATTCGGAGGTGGGAGAGGCAAACAATTAAACAAGAGAGCTATTATATCTAATGCTTCAAGCGGTGTTTATAAAAATACACAATACACCCTTTTTCATGAGAAAGACGCTTATCGCGCAAATCGCGATAAGAAAAGCAGATCAATGGTATTTTTCGCTACGCAACGTGCAAAGGGATTCTACTTCTTTTCTTTTGAAGAAATCAGATTTTCAGTTTAATTAAAGCACAGATTTTATTATTATAAATTCGGTCGAAACTCGATTTGCGAATCGTAACCATCATCTATTGTCAAATTGATTGATACCAATATGTTCCACGCGTCCGGTTACGGATTACGCGTTAACGAAATTTTATGTACAAAAATCATTTTGTGTTTCTCTTGCTGACTGATCGCGCGATTACTTCAGATGCAAAATACGGTCTTGAGTTGCTATTCGAATCCTTCTACATATCGTGGTGGAGCGGCTGTTCAGGTAAAATCTAATTCAAGTGTTTAAAACCAAATTGAGTTGACTTATAATCTGTAAATATGTATACTCTCTTCTAGTTATGCTGACTACTGTTTATGTTGTAGGGAATTAATTGATATTTTCTACGACAGTCATGTAAACGCGATCCAAATACCCCATCCGCACCGTCTAGTTCATATGTATTCACTATAAAAAAAGGCGAGGAAACACCTAGGGGCCTTAGGTCTCCGCGCCGCGCTATCTAGGTTCATCTCTGCGAATTTCGGTCCTGCAAACATTGCAACCTGTAACATACTTGGACCTGTGTAATAATTCGTATGGTTTATTTCAGGAAACGCAACAAAATTCTGAAACTAGTTTGAAGACCACTGAAAAGAGAGTAAATGAAGATGTTATAATTGGAAATCTGCCAACTTCTAATTACTATCCGACTCATTTTATGAGAGGGACAATCATTTCACTCACTAATGGAAAGAGGAAAAGGGTGCGTTTTTCTGAACAATTGCTTTTTATATGTAATGCACATAAGCAATGGCCAAGGTTGAATTGAGACAATGTGAAAGATGATTCTAAGAATTGTCCTGATTTTGTACTCTGCATTTGATTCGTGAGTGGATTTTCCTAATCATTCATATGCTAGAGACATGCCAGTGCTAGTCTATATAGTCATGTTCTAATCACATCTTTGAATCTATGCACGTTGTTTTGTTGGAATTCCATGAGTAAAGTTGGAGTGGAAAGTGAAAAAAGGGGTCGGATGAAACCCAAACTATGTTAGCGTTATCGCGCTAACAAATGATTAACTAGCTCTTGCATATAAACAAACTCCAGTGATAATAAATTGTGTTCCCTTTTCCTTCAGGTAGAAGACATGAATACGGATGACTTCATGTTAACGGCTTCTCTTCCTGAGCAACTGACAATGGAAATGACAACTATAAAGGGAATTGACATTACTGGGCCATTGGTTAGGATTACGGTACGTGGTCTGTGGTTATTTTGTTCTTTTATATTACTTACTTCCTACAAATAAAAACGTGTCACACTACATACGACGAGACCTACGTAGCGGCTTAGTTGTGACAGTAAAACTCCATTATTCCCATTTGGTAAATTGTGAAAAGGAACTACCTGCCTTCAGTGTGCATGTAGCATAGCGGTTTGTCATCTTCTGTTGAAATAACTTTTTATTGATACTTGATTATCTTTACTAGTTTAGTTTCTGGTTGGAACAGAGAAGTCTTCTACCAATGTGCAATACCAGACTGAGCACCCCTTCTTCGTTGTGGGCCATGGTTGGAGTAGTGTGGATCCACAGAAGACAATCAATGTATATGGACTGTCAGTCAAACAATTGGAGGTTTGAAATATATTTTCATAAGCTTATTTAAAGTCATAGTACATGACTAGAACTAGAACATGAACAGAATTTTACAAGAACAGTGTACTTTCAATTCACCACAAATAGCAGAAATTCTGACTATGCATTTAATAATGGAGCGTGCTGAGAAATTTGATTTGTTATAGTCTATAGATTTTGTTTGAATCTATCGACTAATAACAACCTAGAATATAACTGTTTATCACTGACAATGCTCTCGGTCACGCAATTCGCCTTCTTATTCCCTTTTTGCATATTATTTACTGTAGACTTCTTGAACTTGTTGTTTTTGTGTTAATAATAAACTACTTATTTACCATTCCAGATCGGTGATATGTGTATTTCGTTGGTGAATCGTAATGATAAGACCTCTTCTGTGGCCACAACTTCTGCGGTTGAAATCAGTACAGCGAGGAAGGCAGCAGATAAAGAAGCCGTGGAAAAAGGGACAAGAGAGAGTGTGGAGAGAGAACCAGGGGCCGAGGTTAGTATATTAAGTACTATCCTTGGTTCGCATAACCCTTTTTGACATGCACTTACTTCTTTGACTTTTCTAAATATATTCTTTTAGAACCATGATCGACAATTGACAACTTCTCTAACAGATATGGCCAGAGAAGCAAAGACCCACATAAAGAGGAGGGACTGTGCGAAAGTGAGAGGAAGAAGAGAAGAACTGACGTCCACAGTAGTTAATTCAGAAGACCTGCAATAGAGAGAACAATAAAATAATTCACAAAAAGTTGTCGTTGTGAAACATCATCAAAACACCGCATAAAGTTAACGTGCACAAGCCCACAAGCGGTGTGATTGAAACCCGAAACCACGCTGTTTTCACACCGCTTGTAGCCAACTTTCCTGACAACGCAAATAAATTGCAGCACTGTTCAATTCATTCGGAAAGGCTGAGATTTGTACTGTGACGTGTGCTCTATTACCGTAGCAGTTATCAGTTTTGTGGAAATCTTTGGAATATAGTTAATTGAGCAAGCACTCCAAATCTTCCCAAATTAGCATGTCCTTGTCAGCGAATCTACATTTCCAATTCAGGAATCTGAAGTTGAAACGCAACTCGCTCAAGTAAATGACTGCCTCTTTTATTCAGATAAAATCCTCTGTTATTGTTTGTATTGCTAGAAGTTCTCTCCTCACAAAACACACTGCATTTTGCCTTGAAATACTATGAGGTACGGTATATTATGGATAAAAAGCTGTACAAATACATATGCGTTTTTATTTGTCAGGCAACAACACTATAATAAAGTGTTCAAGTTACTAATGATTTTACATCTTCAAAACGATTTTACTTTCAGAAAACTTTAATCAGAAAGTCCAAATTAACACAATAGTAAACATGTGGAATATTGGATTCGTTGTTCAAATATTACGTACGTTCTACTCAAGTCATTATTGAATTCGATAGAAAGTTGTAACATATGTTTACAATCAGGAATTAGTTTCTTCAATACTTCCTTTGTTAGCGCGATAGCGCTAACATAGTTTGTGTTTTCCCTACATAGTTGCATTTCTTTATTTAGAAACTGCTGTGCTAGCTAGTATATCTGCTTTTTATGCGGTGCAATGCTTACCCAGTAAGTTCACTTTACATATTATAAACGAGACAAGATAATGTGTATTCGTAAGCGTTTACAATAATTGCAATAAGCTTGAAATTTCAGGCAACAACACTGCAGAGGCCCGGAGACGCGTGAGTTTTAATTCTTCCTATTATACAAGTAAGAAACTACTTTGAAAAATACTGGTCGGAAGACGCCCATGTAGACGTGTCTCGTTCACATGGCACATGGGTGGGTGAAATATCTACTCAGCACTCACATGCTAACAATAAGCAAAGACTACGCATACGTAAGTCTCAGAACCACGTAAAAAAATTTTTGCAGGGCTGGATCCGGATAATTTACGTTGTCATTTAGGCCAAGCGAAAGAAGAAACATGCCACAAAAACGACCAAAAAGGAAAAAGAAGAAGACGAGTAAGGGAGTTATTGCACAATGAATATAGTTTATCAATGGGAATCACTCTATATCACTTACGCCCGTTTGTCGATAGCACTCACACAGCTTGATTATAATATATGGTCAACAGTCCTAGCTTTAACCCTGAAGAACAGTCCTAGCTTTAACCTTTTTTTTTAAATCTGTTCGCACACAAAGTTCCTGATTTCTATATTATCAATTTCTTTTAGTGAAGAAGGTGAAGAAGATGACGATGAAGAGGAGAAAACACCCAAAAAGGTCAGAAAATAAAATATCCAAACATAGTCAAAAAATATCCTGCAATGTGGGTTCAGTCTACACTTCTAAAACTACTCTATTGGGCCATTGGGCGAAAAAGAAACAAACACAAACTATACTCATTGATTACTGTATACTAAAAAGTGCCTTGCTTTTTCAGAGCAACAAATCCAAGGAAGACTTTATGAAAGATAAGAAAAGACAGGAAATGATTGCCAAAGTCAAGAAGATGCATGTCAGTTCATATTCATTCAAATACCACATGCCAATGAATTAAAATTTAAAATTTGTTTACGCTTCAAGAGCGTGCACCTTTATTCAAGGGTGAAAGTACAGATTCAATGTTTGCTTATGACATGTTCCGCAGAGGTACTGAGCAGTAGGCGACGAGTTCCAGATGACAAATTGCTCGACGTCTTCTGAATTAAGTGATTTCAGCAAAGTTCCCCATCTTCCTTCGAAGTCGAAATGGAATGAATAGTTATGGGTTATGCTGGGTTTTTGTTTTTCAGAAAGCCTCGGCCGAGGATGTGAAGAAAAAAGAGGTCCAACCAAAGAGTGGAAATCCAAATCCAAACCAGAGTGGAAAGAATATTGACGGATCGAAGAAGAGCAAAGCCAGTGCTCTCAGTGGGGGAAATGTGGGTGCTACAGTATCCCTTTCGTATGCTAATCAATCATGTTCGAAGTGTCCCACACGCAACTGAACACCGCATAATACATGTTGAAAATACTCTAGCTGACTCGTTACACAGATTGAGCAAATTTGGGTGTGTACTCGGCGTCGTTCCTGCGCTTTTTTATCTCCGTGTGCTGATGCGCCAATTTTCGAGTTGTGGTCTCTATGAGCTGAAGTCACGTCTCATTTTTATACTCTCCTATTCGGGAATTAGATAGTACAATAAAAAAGAACTATTTCAGCAATCCGGCAAATCTGACGCCTCGGCAGTGAATTCCTCCAATAAAGCAGCCAAATCTCTGAGTGACAAGGAAGGAGTTTTCAATTCGAAACACATGAAACCCACCGATGGGGCATTCATTACTGTATGATAGAAGTCAAATGAGATTTTCGAGCCTAGACGAATAAACAATTCATTCTCTGTGTCTGACATTTGTCTGCGGATGCAAAACCAGAAAACATAATTTTTACTTTACTTTACTAATCAAAATAAAATATATAATTGTTATACTTCATACTGGAAAATCAGACTAACAATAAAGAAAACTACCACCAGGACTCAAGAAAATAAATAGGAAAAATAATAGTACATAACGTGTATGTGGGTGAGAACATGTACATGTTAACACTTTGTGAATTCCTATAAACACCGTGAAACTACTTTTCAAACTTAAATAAATTCCACTACATATTCCCGAAGTCCCAAAATAATCTGTATACATACAAAAGGTTCATTTCACACTGGTTATTGATAAAAAACAAGCAAAAAATCACAAACAAGCAGAATAAATAAGTCACTGAATATGAATAGAATATTGATTAGATGCGATAAATATAAAAACAATAATAAATAACAAAAACTAGAGCTCACTTTTCCACAATTATGACAAAACCGAGAAATGAAAATTTTAGTTGAGAGTAATAAACAAAAACGAAGATCATTTGACATCAATGTAAACAGGCGCAATACATTTGCCATATAAACTAGAGCAAAAAGTGACGTTGCAAGTGTGAGGGTGTGAGGAAAAAAATATTAAACAAACACAAATAATAACAGACATAATTACATAATATTATATCTTCAACAGGTACAAACTTCAATTCAAATAGAGCTATAATTGCATCGCAGACGGTTTTGCTCATTGGTATTTCACACAAACAAAATGAGAAATAAACAACAAAAAAAGGAATGTTAAATAAAGATTATGCACATTCTATTTCTCTTTGCGAGAAATTAAAAAGGAACAAAAACAGATCAGCTAAGGCTCTATCACAAAAGTTACTTAGTTTATGGTATACACTGAGAACTGAGAACAACGGAAAGCCAGTAAAAAAGAAAGAAAGATCACATTAAATAACCTAAAAACCAAGAAGATCATATCAAATAACGAGCAAGCATACATACAATTCGCAATCTAATAAATATATATGCACACATATCGTGCAATAATACATATAATATCTCTTGAAAGAAAATTAAAGTGAGCGTTCACAATAACCTAGAAATGTTCACAATATAACTGACTTCTTATAATAAAAATATTACATTTTCGCTAAAAAATAAACTCATTAACACAAGATCAAACCGTTTGCTTCAAAGCCCTTGTTGAAAGAAACTGTTCGCGAATCATTCCTCACTGAATATAAAGAAATTAAAGAGGTTTAACATGTTGGCCAACTGCATTCCCAATTCCCATGTGTATGATAATTGTGGTCTACTCTCGTCTGTTCGGTGCCCTATTCATACAGTGATTTGCATACAATACATGTTACCCCGTTATCCCATCAGCGGTGAAGCGCTGTCTAGAGCTCGTTCGCTTTATTGCTCCGGTAATTCCGGTACAATCATCTGCCATAATGCACCTAATAAATTGATAACAACAGACAACAATAATAACAAATTCCAACCTGGTATATGAAGGATTGTTGTGCTTGGGCGCTCCGAACTCTCCACCTCTCCTCACTCTCTCGCCTCTCTCCTGTCCGCCGGCTCTCTCTCCTTTGCCCGCCCCGAATGATGATTGGCCTTGGCTACTGTATGCTGGAATAGAGACGAATTGAAAATAGATTCTTTATTCAGAATTCAGAATAGCCTAGTCTCTACTCTGTGGGGCATTTTTTTCGTTCATTTGTTACTCATTCAGTGGATGATTTTTTCTACTATTCCGGCGGTCGCACAGTATAGTAAGTCTTCATTATTTACTCAATTTTGAATAATAAACAATATATGAATTGTAAATAAAACAAAGCAAACAGTGAGAAGGGACAAGAAAGAGCAAGTAACACAAAAAGTCACAATAAGGCAAACTACAATAAATAGGTAATAATTGCAACGTACCTCCACGGCCTCGTCCTCTACTTCTGTTTGTGAAAACCATTTCACGACCAGAAGATTTCTTGACGCCTTCTCTACCTCCGCGCGCAGACATCTAAAAGGCAAGAATTGTATAAAAAATGACATCCTTCTCATCTTTCTCTCTCTCTCTCTCTCTCTTTATCTCTCTCTCTCTTTCTCTCTCTCTCTCTTTATCTCTCTCTCTCTCTCCTCATGTCAATCCGAACCCACCTCGGTAGACCTCGACGACGTCGATCCGGCCCTCTGGCTCGTCGTCTGTCTATTCGTCTGGCACGTGCTCGCACTTCCTCTGCTCTCTCCTCTCACGTGATCACTATCAGTCTCATAATTTCTTTGCGGAGGATCATCGGGCACCTACAGTAATACAGCCATGCTTTGATACTTTATTAGCATCAAATGAAAACAATGCCCCAAACTCCCAAACACTACTCAAAATTAAATTACTAATAATATCACCGGGGAATTTCGAATTCACAAAAATTCAACTCGAAAACGTAGTATTCTGCATCACCGTTTGGTTGCGCTTTCATTAGGACAGTATTAGTAGATCATTATTATTAGGTTCCCATATCGAATATCCACTAACCTGATCATCACAAGTCTTCTCGTTTCGTGCACCGTAACAATCAGTCCTTTTGTCGTATGAATTCTGTGTCTGTCGGTTCCACGATTGGAAATTGTTGTAGCTGAAATGAGAATT
Organism: Pelodera strongyloides; assembly: GCA_036852015.1. Lineage (NCBI taxonomy): Eukaryota > Metazoa > Nematoda > Chromadorea > Rhabditida > Rhabditidae > Pelodera > Pelodera strongyloides. Next base: position 47,078 of record JAANDG010000256.1, read on the forward strand.
ATGCGAATTCTATTCACATTCACAACATACATGATATTCATAGGAATACCCAAAAAATCCTACCAAGCCCGTTAGTCGAGATAGCTTATATGTGGAGCATTTTTACAGGAAACGCACTCTGCTAGGTCGAATCACGTAAGGCGATAAACACAGAAATAATAGATTTGTCAAAGTCCCATAAACCTACTGTAAACTAAATTACATGATTATGCATCAACTCACCCTCCCCGCCTTCTCGCTCCTCCTTGATTATAAGGTTTCGAAGTGAATTCTTCACTCTCTCCTCTCCATTTCCCTTGATAACCTCCACCATTTTGTCCGTTACGATATCGAGCGTCTTGTCCTTGTCGCTAAAAAGAAACACACTCAACATAAAAAAACAGAAGGCCCCGATCCTCGACTACGGTCAATCACATACATCAAATTCTTACGTAACTTCCCTTACATCTATAATCACTAATAATCAATATACTCCTAATCTCTCACCATATATCCTCCGCCTCTGCTGCCTCCTCTATTCGTGTCCTCGTTCCATTCTCCATATCCCCTACCACGGTTATTCCAATTGCTCTTCTCGTTACTGTAGTAATTGCTGTGTCCACGGTGTCCACTCTCATTATCGTACTTCAAAATCAAGCAAATAAATAAATTAAGTGTTCATTCAATTTTCTCATCGCTTCCCTTCCAATCATTCAATTGCACAGGAAAGTGAAAACCCCGATTCTTCAAAAACCCCGCTTTCGAACCGATTATTTTCCGAAAAACTCCGACGTCGCCCCGATAATTTCCCGAAACCCCGATTTCGCCCCGATCAGGGTCCGATTCGTTGAGGGACTTCATCGGGGTTTTTAGTTTCCCATATGCAAGCCCACCGCACCTCACCCTAAATAATTCACTCAAATATGCACCCTTACCTGCTTACTGTAGTGGGCGTTGTTGTAGTTTGTACCCGACCAGTCTCTGCCTCTGTGTGATAGCTCTGGATCATAGCTAGTGTCTGGCCACTCTCCTTCATCATCTGCCAGAGATGATTCCCTTTGGTCTCTCTCTCGATGTCTGTCGTCTCTCGCATTTGACAGTTTGCTCATCACTCTCTCCGCTCCAGAGTCCTAACAATAAGAAGAAATTCGTATATTGAAATAAAACAGGAGCAAAATTCATCCTTCACGTAGAAGTCACACTCAAAACTCAAAACCAACTGAAGAGGAAATTTGCTCCACGTTTATAATTCTTGGATTGAATATAATGATAGAACCCTTTATTGCTCGCCGAGCGAGCTAACGGCTATCGAAGCGGGCCGAGATCTTGGATTGAATATGACGATAGAACCCCTATTTATATCCATAACTGGCACATACATCACATTAACATCTGATCCTACGTTAGAAATACACGCAAAGAAAATTGAAATTCTATGAACAAACCATGACCGGAGCGGAGTATTGGGGCCTTCGGTTCAAAACAGGCTGGAGAGACTGGTATGGCTTGGGCACATAGTGGTATTGGGGAATGGAGAGATCATTCACGGGGTTCAGTCTAATTCGGACGTGATCTTCTTCGAGCAGACAACGTAAGGAATCGAGTAGCTGCTGAAATTGGGGCGGATAACGGGATTACCACAAAACAAAACCTGAACAGAAATAAGAACATAAGAGTATGAGAGCACAGACTTGTTTAGGGTGCGTTTGGAGACTAAAAGTTTAATAATAATAATATTATTATTAATAATAATAATAATAATAATCCGCTATGAAGTGCTCCTGCTCTGGTCAATATCCAAAACGACCAAGTTGCTCAACGGGATTGACGCATTACTTCATATTACTTCATATACGGGATATACTTACTGCATATTGTGCTCCCTTTGAGTTGTGAACAAACGAAGGATTACTGATGGAAAGAAGGAAGAGTCTCATCAAATGGAATCTCATTTGGACATATAGACGAAGGTCCTGGAAAAAAAAAAGTTAAAAATGAGGTAGAATGGAAAATAATAATAATAACTAAAATCTTCGAATGCCACAAACAGTCATACACATGGATTCACATAAACACACCTCTCTACATAAAAAGCACAAAAAGGACCACTAGAGCACAAATAATCGTAAATTTACAAACCCATACCGTAACCAAATACCAAAAAGATTACGGTAACCCAGTGGTAACAAGTCTCTTACCTGGTACCTCCCCTTGAATGAAAGCCAATTGTCGAGTTCGACCACATCCAATGGGGGTGGATATCCACTATTCTCTTCCGCATCAAACGACTCGCCCTCGTCATCCCAATCTTCTGAAGTGGGAATTCTGAGCAAGGAACTCAAAACGGTACGGGACGTGATTGTGTGATCTACGCTGGCCAACAATACAAACTCCTACTCCCATGCGGAACGGAAAGGAAAGGAACAAAAATTTGCATACATACGAACAAAACTGTGACGAGGCTCACGCTAATGAGACCCCGACACGGCAAAATTCTCGTATGTGACTCAGTGGTCGAAACGGGGTACCTTGATTAATATTCAAGGTCATTTCTTACTATTTCCTCTTCTTACTATTTTCTATGTCTATTAGTCAATTTCACGTCCTACTTTTACATTTTCCAACACTATTTCTAGAACCTATCCGTATAATTCTTGTTTTGACACTTTCATATTTTTATTTTTATTATTTTTATTTTTATTATACAAAGCATGGGAATGCAGTTGTTCAGCAAAACAGGAAACATTCAGACAGACAATTTAGTAGATTTAACTCACGAATACTAAATTGGGAAAAGGTTGACTTGCGTAGACGAATCGATCCAGCACATAGGAATGTGGTGAGCGGAGGGACCACGGACACTGTTTTCACCTGAAGAAAAGTGACATAGAGTGAGCCGAGACAATGCGTGCATGGACACGTTATACATTATTTATATGATGATCTTTGATGTGTGCTCATTTGTTTAATTACTAGTTAGTGATCCATAAACAGACTAATACTGAGCTGACGGCATCAGAAGTGACGTCCACAGTTTGAGTGAGGACGGTCCCCAAAATTTTGAGATGCGGACCTAATTGATTCCCTGGGACGGAATCGACTTTTTTTTTACCCTCTAAAGAAGAGTTTCAAACTATTCCAATGACCAACCGTTAGTCCCTCATCAATCTTCGACATTTCTTGAAAGACAACGTATTCCATGTCGGTATCCACTGCGTTGTGCTTATCGCCACGGCCCACCTGAAAATGGAAGTCCTGGGATCGAAAATAAGGCAATCGAAATAAAATATGAACGTTGTGCACGTTCGACAACGTACGCAATACGCATGTAATACAACCTTGTATATAGGGAGTTTGATGGTGACGATGAAAGAAACTCATAAAACGAATGAACATGGCACACTAACCTGTCGCTTGACTACAGAAGACGGATGTAGTCCAGCAGTGCTATCAAAGCTGAAAAAAAAGAAAGAAATTAACCCAACAAAATATGAAAGTTAAACATAAATAGTCGGCCGGAAACACTCTAGGGTCGTCACTTGAATCTGCTTTCGCATTTTTCTGGAAGACACACGTGATCTTAGACAATAGACGAAAAAAGAAAGAGTAGATGAAGGAACTGAGTCTATAGTATATCTAACCTGGTTCGGATTTTCCTCAACTTGTTTCCATTTTTCACGTATCCAACTCCGGGATAACATCCAAAGACAATAGCCGCCTGCACCATAGGCCACGAATCACTGAAAGAAAGGAAAGACTCAAATCTTAACACTTTGGTACGTTCAATGTACTGTAGTGGCCCCGTAGGTCCCCGGGGCCACTTGAAAGACAATTGAAAAGACGATTAAAGTCATGAAAACTAATTGCATACGTCAACATTTACTAGCCTAGCTCAACGTCAAACGCATAAATCTAAACCACAAACTAATTCAAATAGAAATAGAAACCTGTGTACATTCACATCCGGATGATCCATACTATTCACATCGCGGGGCAGAACATTGGCACGTTTCAACTCAGAAAAAAGTTGCTTTCTAAATTGACGACATCATATCTAACATTCAAAAAACTACAACGAAATGAGAAAAAGGTCAGAATGAAAAAGAATTGATACAATTCGGTAAAATTACAAAAGACCGGAAAAGATTTACATAATAACCAACCTAATTCCCATTATCATGTGCATTGCATTGGACGCGATATAATGATTCTGACACCATCTCACTCGACGACCCTGAACACACACACACAACTATTGGGATAAATGCACAAAACAAACTTCATTCATTACAGATAGACCGAAACACAGTGACATTGCCATACACCATATTTGGAGGGTACAATGTCCCTTTTCACTAGAAAACAAACAAACAAACAAATAACTAGGCTGACCTGGTTCTCCATGTTATACTCATTGAATGCCCTAATGAGCATGAGATGATCCGAAAGATCTCTTCGCGCGAAACCGTCCTTTGCCTCAAGTGAGGCAGCTTTTTGTTCGCCAACAGTCAAGATAACTAGAAGAGATTTAATTAAAAAGAAGCTAACATTTTTAAGTGTTCATGCAAGGGGCGCCCATTTGAGCCAGAGGTACACATAAGTCCACAGTTTTTACTCAAAAGCAACACCTCTACCCAACTTTTCGTTCTACGACCCAAGCACACATATGCATGTCTGTTTGTTTGTAAATTAATATGCCAGTTCAGAACACACAGCTATATATTTGGTCCCGTTGTGAAGCGCGTTACTTTCGCGTTGTGAAGCGCGGGGTCTTAGGGTTCCCTAAGTACTTTCGCGTTGTGAAGCGCGGGGTCTTAGGGTTCCCTAAGTACTTTCGCGTTGTGAAGCGCGGGGTCTTAGGTTCCCTAAGTACTTTCGCGTTGTGAAGCGCGGGGTCTTAGGGTTCCCTAAGTACTTTCGCGTTGTGAAAGTACGCGTTGTGGCGCGTCGCGGGGTCTTAGGGTCCCTAAGTACTTTCGCGTTGTGAAGCGCGGGGTCTTAGGGTTCCCTAAGTACTTTCGCGTTGTGAAGCGCGGGGTCTTAGGGTCCCTAAGTACTTTCGCGTTGTGAAGCGCGGGGTCTTAGGATCCCTAAGTACTTTCGCGTTGTGAAGCGCGGGGTCTTAGGGTCCCTAAGTACTAAGCTCTTAGGTTCCCTAAGTACTTTCGCGTTGTGAAGCGCGGGGTCTTAGGGTCCCTAAGTACTTTCGCGTTGTGAAGCGCGGGGTCTTAGGGTCCCTAAGTACCTTCGCGTTGTGAAGCGCGGGGTCTTAGGGTTCCCTTTGGTTGACGTTCTTTTTTGTACTGATTGTTAATCAATAAACCGTTATTATTATTATACCTCCTAAAATATTCGGATTTCAGTTTTTATCCTGAAACAAATGAAAACGAATTCAAAACCAACATGGATCCCTATTCGAGAGAGCAGCGACAAGAGTGAGCACTGGTGAGAGACACTTGAGAAACACAGAGAAGAGGAGGAGTCGTGCCAGCTGTGGGTCGAGGGGAAGTTGAACTATCACACGACCCAACTCAGTGAGGTCGGGCTCAGCACTTCGCACAGACAGCGAACGCTGCGAGAGCGACGGGAACCTCAAATATTGACAACATTATAACAAAAAAAATTATAGTTGAAAGTTGAAGTCTAAACACTGAAACATTACGTGCACTCACAGAACAACATCTTATTATATAAAGGAGAAGAGTTTGTCACGGGTTTGTTTTTATGTGCACAACGAAATCCCTTCATAAAGAAAAATCTTCAATCGAAAGAGCATACAAAATCTGTCTCTGGCGAGATTCGAACCCACAGCAGCGCACAACCTCTCGATCCACAGTCCAACGCTCTACCGGTTGAGCTATGCTAGCTTATCACAAGGGTAACAATCTGCCCTTCAGAGAGCACCTTCAATGTCAAATTTGCATGGTACTTAGTCTAATGGACATCCAGGCTCATATCATACGTTTCGCCAATTATATATGACTTTGTAGATGTGTGAATGTTTTAAATAGGGTAACAATCGGCCGAAGGCCGATTCCTCCAGTCGGAGAAGAGCCCGTAGGGCTCTTCGAACGGCTGGTGCTATATAACTATGGAAAAAAACGCACAGAAAAGGTCACACACAACGTATCATATCCATAAAGACAATCGATAAAATAAATACTAACCTCAGACCACCAAACACTGGCTGTACATCGTCGACATTCTCCCCTTCATTGTAGAGTGCTCCCAATTGTTCGAGGAATTTCAGGCTGTTCACCACGTTATCCGGTCGGGGTGGTTCTGGGGCCAATTCGAGGAATTGTTGCACCGAAGTGCCCTCCGGCGCGTAAATCTTTGCATGGAGACACACGTCCTAGAATAAGACTACTCGGTTTGCATAATCGGATATTCAATCGGGCAGGCACCTAGATTGTCTTGTCTATGAAACAACGAAAAGTGGGTGAATCACAAACAGAACACAATTTGCCATGTTGCGCACGAAGTGAGAAATAACAACTGGCTAACGTACTAGTTATACAATGAAAAAAAGAACTCACGTAAATAGCTGCTCGGTGCATCTCGGCCTGTTGTGTACTAGCCATATTCTCGTAGTCTTGTGTGGAATAGAGACGGAAACAGTATCCTTTCTGACATCGACCGGCACGACCTAAACTGTAAACTGTAAGCTTGGAGGGAGCACAACGCACAATAAAACAAACAAATAGACAATGGAGTTACAATCTAGTATATCAAATAAAATACATACTGATCACAACAAAAACCTGAGATATTGCATAGCAACAAAAAACAACCATGGAGCCATGGAGTCTTATTGTAAACTGTAATGAAAACAGTCCAAAGGTGAAAAGAAAGAAGATACATAACATAACGCATATGAAGCCAATAACAAACCTGCTCGTTGTTCTGCATTGCTCTTCGCGATCCACTGGATTCTGAGTGCTGAGAATCGGCTCTCGTGGTCGTACACCTTCTCTTTCGACTTTCCAGAATCAATCACAAACACCACGTCATCGATCGTCAGAGACGCTTCGGCAATGTTTGTTGATAGAATCTAAACGATGTTATGATACACGTTCTTGCAACATACAGTAAAGTAAACCTTTACCATGGAACGTTACAGTCGCACTCTTCATATGAATAAACAAATTTCCAAGAAATATATACTGGGGGGGGGGGGGGGATAAAAAAAAACACAAAACAAGCTAACACTCACCACTTTCCTTTGTCTGTGCGGGTTTGAAACTGGCACGAAGACCCGTTGTTGGTCACTTGTGTTCATTTGCGAGTGAAGCGTGTAGATTACAGGTTCCATATGCGTTTTCTGGAAAAAACACATCTGGCATTACAAGGATGCAAATCTACGTCACACAGATAGATACAGCTCACTCAGCATAAATTAACACAACACACCTCTGGATCCTGTAGAATCTTCTCCTTCAGAGTGACTATGTCATCGTAGCCGGGCAAAAACACAAGAATCGCACCTAGAACACGCACAAGTAATAATGTACACAAAATGCAAAACATACGAGCGGGAATCAAAAGATCGGAACAACACGTAGTACGGTAGAACTTAGAACAACGTTCACGTAAACAATTGCAAAAAAAATATCCGTCTCAGATATTATTATTTCTTCCGCTAGTTTACGTTTACATTGCATTATTCATCAAGTTAACTAATTCAACACCTCAATCCAAGAGTTATATTATTTTTTCAACTCACCTTTCCTATATTTGTGTTGCGTTATTTTTTACTCGACAAAACTGTACGTATTTTTCTCGTAAATTGTATATGCACGTAATAAATTATTATTAAATTATTATTATCTTACCAGGTATTGAACTGTCCATAATATACTTGACGATAGCCAGACACAAGTCAAGATCCACTGATTCCTTATGCTGCAGTCCACCACATTTATAGTACACCTGAATAAAGAGAGGATATGGTGCTTTCGTGCCTTTTACGAGTGATTCAAAACAAAACAGACATCAGGTTCTGAAGCCTGAGAGGGGGGGGGGCAGTACGTAATACTAAAGGTACAGAACTTCAGAACATATCATATCACAAGCACTTGAATTTGCTCGCCTTTTCGGCGATCAAATTCAACGACAATACATTTATTGACCTTCAAGTTAGTGAGCTACCCAGCTACCCATAACCTCAGCACGATCGCTAAGTGTATACCATAGCCCAATAACTAGCGGCAAGTATATAACAATAAATCAGTTGATAGTACACAGATAAAGGTGTAAACACAGATAAATGTGTAACGAAGGCAACAACTCACATTGACTAATTGGTCGAGATTGAGTCGCGAGTGAGCAATTAGATCAGTCAGACCTTCCTGGAAGGCAATTGGTCTGCCCGGAAGGGCATTCGTCAGATGTGCCCGCATCCTGGAAGACTCCGCCTCCTCTTCTTCCAAGTGCCTCTGGAAACGATGGTAAATAATTGTACAAGAATAGATGAGTTGAACAAAACAAGTAAAAGTAAATGGTACAAAATACTCGAGAGACAAGCCGCTCAACAATAATGTAGGAACGGTCAGTTGGTTAAGGAAAAAGAAGTGGTGGACTATGAACATCAACACGATACAATAGTAATGAAATTAGCATATTAGCAAACTATCCCAAACTCCGCCCCCACCTTAAATCGATCCACATCGCTCTCCACTCTTCTCACGGCATTGGGCCCGAAAGTGCTCAGTGACGAAAATGACTGAAAATGAATAAAGTAAATTAGGGAACAAGAGAAGGGAGAGGGAAAACACCAGAAACGTTTCAACAATACACAGATCCTAGGGCGAATACAAAAAGTAAACAAAAAACACACCGAGGTTGGCTGAACCGGCACCTGTGGCTGCGGCTGTTGTACAGTCCAATTTGTTTGTTGGAATTGACCACGTTGAGCTTGTTGAACATCCCACTGCTGTGAGGAGCCACTCTCATCACCCGTCGAGAACCTGGAAACAAATTTACTACACAAATTCAAAGTTCAACCGAATAGATATGGCAGCGCGAATCGGCCTAAATAGTCAGTTATCACACCGCCTGAGTAGCTGGGCATCTTAAACGAGCCTAGCCTGTGTGTGTTTTTCTCTTTCTTCGTCCGTATTTGTTTATTTTATTAATTGAATAAAGAGCTATATATAAAAAAAGTTAACATACGAACCAACCACTGAAGGTACTTACTGTGGACGCGTGTACTGGTGTTGGGTGGTCATATTGTAGACTGGTGCCGCCGTGGGAAAAGCGCATTGTTCTTGTTGGTAAAAGGGGGCCTGACTCTCACTGTGGGCAATACTCGGCTGAGACTGCCAACCCATCGGCTGACCATTTGCATTCATTGTTGCAGGCATTCCGTTAAACGATTGCTGAAAACAAAAACAATGATTTTTCTCAAAGATGAACAGTAAACAGTAAGCCAATAAACATACGCAAAAGGTGGAGCGTTATACAACGCGCGAACCAAACCATGTCCGGAGGCTATTCGTTAGTCCCAACTTTTGAGCGAAACTTGCTATTTCCGAAAGGGATTTATGCTCTGGTGACCAAACCTACACGGTAGCGAAGAAAACAAGTGATATACAAATACAAACCGTATGTGTCCACGAAGTCGAAGTGTTCGGCTGCAATGATTGATGTTGTTTCGGTGGTGGATAGACCATCGACTGACACGGATAGACACTGTCCTCCCTCTCCTCCTCGTCGGTCAGCTGCATCATCTCTATCACATCATCACTAGCGGTGGCTGTAACAAAAGCTGATAATTTATAATCATCAGATTATGATATCTTTATAACTGAGCCAGTATCATGGGTGGCAGATCTCCCTTGAAACTGAAATTACGCGTAAAGAACAACGCACGTAACGAATTCAATGTACACAACGAGGAACCACAAACCTTGTGGCCCGCGCATAGCCACTGCCGGCGTCGCAGTCTGAGGTTGGAGTTCATAATGATGAGCATGGGCGAAGTGTTGATCAGGAGGAGGAGCATGATCATATTGAACAGGAAACTGCTGCTCCATTGGTTGAGCATGAGCATACTGTTGCGAGTGTTGCACATAGTTGGTTGCATAGGACGTCTGTGGATGGTACTGCACAGACTGCGTGGCTGCCGAGGTGACACATCCGTTTACTTGAACACTGAAATTTGTATTCAAATATGATGGTAGGAAAAGGAGAAATGATTACAAGGAACCAAAATAATGTCACGTCAGACGTCACCATTCGCTTTACCAACGTGCAAGGACAAAGGACACTCAACGATAATTAGAAGGTCGCAGTCCGATACCGCATTTCATTAAAGCGAAATACAGGCCTGTTTTGAAACGCATCGTGGACAAATGAATTCTTAAGTATTTACGCTAATTTACTCGAATTTAGCTCGATGCTCGATTTTTTTCTAATTTATGATCATTTGCATAAGCTGCATAAGAATGCTGGTGTACTCGATGTGTTTCAAAAACCGCCCGGTATTCCGCTTTAATAATCCAAGAAAAAAAGTCGTTGCCAATTTTCAAAGCAACCACAAAACACTCACTTTGCAAGTTGTTGTGAGACCCGCAACAACGGTTCCTGGAGGTCTACTCCATAGGCGTTGCTATGTTGAAGGGCATTCAAATTGGGTTCAGTCTAAATTTAAGTCAATTAGATTAGATTGAAAAAATCAATTTAAGCTCTGCTCTTCTCCGATGTTGAAATGATTTTCAATGTCAATTTGTAACAGAGTATTTCTATAAGTCATGAGTAGCATCTTGCTGGTTTTTTTTTATCTATATTAGCCCGTATTCTCGGGTCGACGGGAATGTTCCGTTTGGGAGCTCATTCGTATGCAAATTTTTCCTCCAGCTAGTCTAGATAGTCGAGAAATTTGCATACAAAGGATTTCCCAAACGGAACGTTTCCGTCGACCCGAGAATACGGACTATTAATGTTTGTGATTTTACATCGTCTCCAAGGTGATGAAAGAGACTAATATTTAAACCTTCGTCAACCTTATTCTGGAATATGAATTTAAATTTTTAAACTAAACTAAGTTATAAACTAAACAAACCTGTGATTCGGGAATATTTCTCTGCACATTCGTATTCCCTCTCTGTGTTCCAATCGAGTTATTCCACTGTTCGACAGCAGGGAATTCACTGGGAATGTCCTTCGAACTGAAATAATTAGACATTACAAATTATCAATACCGTATCCATATTCAGTCTGTTCTATAACTCGTTTCTTTCTTTCTCAAATACGATAAAAACGAAAAGCGAAGCGGGTTCTATTTTCATAATCTCGTATACACTACACTCACTACACGTTCAGAATCACAGAAGAAAGAATAAATTAATAATAAAAAAAAACAAGCTACCGAGCCAATACAAAACAGTGTCCAAATAAGAAAAAAGACTTACCTAAAATTGGAGAATGAATTGAATGAAAGACTTCCAAATTGAGACACAGGAGGGCAATGTCCTGTGATCGCCAACACATCACCAAGGTGGAATCGATCCACTTCAAACAGACGAGACGGAACTGAACAAATATATTATTATTATATATATATATTATTCCTGACGGCTATCGCCGCCTGAGGCGACCATGGAGGCGACACTAGGAAAAATGGGCATACTATACTTATATGAAATGCCTGAAACGTATCTTCCAAAGTTTATATCATAAGACTCGATAGCGCTTATTTTGAAAAGGTGCGAAAAGTCTGCCTATTCTATACGAAACACCTGAAACGTGGAAAAAGTAATAGCTGAGCTCTCAGATTTGCTCAAGACAAGACTGATCTCCGACTCTCCTTGTATAGTATACCCGAAAGCGGGCTTGCGATATTCTAATTTCGTTGCGGATTCCGTTACAAACTCTTCTCCTTTATATAATAAGATAATATAGCCTTACACATTCCTAGCGGTATTGTGCATCGTTTGTGAAACGTGAAACCGATGCTGATCAATTTCCATGTATTATATGTAACCTATAGCATTCCGGCTCAAAGGGGAACGTAACATTTGCGTATAGTGCAGGAGGGTGCAGTTATAAAAAAACATGTTCCAAAACACATAATCACAATTAATTATTAAAAGAAAAGCTGATAATTGACAAATTTAATACGTACCGTCTATATGCTGTGTGCGGAACGCGTTGAAATACCTCATAAACACATCAATATTGCCTTCCATTGTGGCCGACATGAGAATCAACTAGAATAGAATAACTTTAAAAGAAGGATGCGGACCAAACACTTACAAACGGTTCACTTACAGATCCTAAGTAATCGCACGATGGTGAAAAGAAATAAGCTCATTTCGCAAGACGCACAACGTAGCCCACAAATGAAAGGATACAAAATAAAGATACCTTCAACCCGGTTCGCCGTTTCATAGCCTCCCTGAGCGCAATTAGAAGGAAGTCAGTGTTTTGCTCTCTTTCGTGCACTTCATCCTAAATAATGATAAGATGAGCTAGCTGAAACAATCCCACTGAACCCTCCCCCTCCCCTCTCTAAACAATCGGATAAGTCCTCAGCTGGGCAAAATTACGCATGCGCATGTCTACATCCGTATTAAATCAGGAGCTGTTATTGAAAACAAATATTCGAGAAAGTATTTGGTACTATGACAAAACTGCACGCTCCGCATTGTTCTCTTGGATGTACTGTGTAATAAATGTTCATGAATAATTAGTTACACAAAGAATAATCGTGAAAAACATACAAGGATAATATGTGTAACACCGTGAGCCAATTCATCCGTAGACAATAAACGTAGAAGAACTCCCGAGGTACAATATGTGAGGACGGTTTTGGCCGATGTTCTGAAATGGGTCACATAAAAAGACCAACTTAAACGATAACAATTGTGGCGCAGCTGCACACGGATCGTGTGTTTGGTTTCGTGTTGCTGTCCTCTTTTTTGAAACTCTTATCATCTCAATTTCTCAATAATAAACACAATGTCTCAATATTACCAAAGTTGATAAAAAAAAAACTGTTCTCTCCATTAAAACTCTCAACCCCCCCCCCCCATCTCAATAATTAACAAGATGGCTCAGTGTTACCACTGTTCCTGTCGATCAAAATAAATATAAACGACAAATGGTACAATGATAAAAATGCTTACTTTTGTTCCAGTCTGATATGATATCCGACAGTGTCTCCCAGTTTCTCTCCTCTTTCTTTGGAAACTCGTTCTGCCACAGCTATGGCGGGGAGCCGTCTTGGTTGAGTGCACACAATCCTCACCGGTCTATCCCTTGCGTGGTACTGTTCCAGAAGAAATTGTGGCACCTGATAGATTATAAAACATTTTGGAATGTGATTTGTGAAACGTTTCTGATCAACGTCGGGAGTATAAATCAGTTAATCCTTCTTTATACTGGAGAACTGCGCTCCCAGCCACAGCACAATTATGTGCCGGCCACGAGCAATGGAAATTTGCATTTAATTCAAGCTAGCGCACTAAATTTAAGAATCTGTGCACATTCCTTCACGTGTACAGGAACCACACTACTCAACATTCAACAACAATATCTACAAACCTGTGTTGTTTTTCCACACCCAGTTCCTCCAGTCACAATCGTTACCTAAAATTAACAACTGAACACCGAACGGCAACGATTCAGGTGTATAAGCAGTTATTTACTTTGCCGAACTATACAGTTCCAAAACCTAAATCATTGGTCAATAATGGTAAAAAAATAAGCTGAGTACACAAACCTGATTCTTCTCGATTAACTCCAGAATATATTTCTTCTTGTCATACACTGGTAGTCGTTTATGAAATCTGAAATCAGTAAGGCATATGCACTTTGCAATTCTACGTCAAAGTGGACAGTAAACGGCTTAAAACAGATAGAATATTATAGGTTAGAGGTCAGCGACGTACTTTACAAAAGCGCTGAACAAGAAATTACCGGTCAAACGTTAAATGAAAAATAAAAAATAAAGAAGTGGTCACTACACTCACTGTATCATCTCCTCTGTAGGAACAGGAGCCGGGGGCACCATGGGATCTCCCATTATGGTCGGACGATCATTTTCACGCAATCTCCGATTATTACGTCCTAAATTAAGTTTTCGAATCGTCACATCATGTCTTCATTTAGGTATTTAAATAAAGATTATTTGTATACATAACTACATAAGGAATGCAAAAGAATGTAGATAACCTAGGTTTAAATGAGGATTATTTCTTACACGTAACTACATAAGGGATGCAGATAATATTAATTCACACTCGAAAGACAACAAAGAACAGAAAATTACCTTTCTTTTCGATTTTCGCATCCAAGTGATCATCTACATCTTTTTGGGGAATGGGGAAACCAGTCAAAAAGTTTGTGATTGTTTCCTTCTGTGAAGGTGTCAAATCAAGTGGTTGTGTCTCGGATGAAGAACCTCCCACTATGACGGCCTTTGATCGACGAGTCACTACAACCCAACGATTCGGGTCGCGCCTGAAAGAGGACAAGTGAAATATGTTTAAGTTACTACCTAAAATCATGTGGCACGCCTCTGGAATGGTTTTGTCTGCCGCTTGACCACCTCCGGAGACTATTTCAAATTTGCAATTGTAGGGGTATTTGCGGTTACATCTCCTTAGAAACTGTCACAAGGTTGCGGTTACATATCCTTAGAAACTGTCACACGGGAAATATGCAATGATATGAAAACTGAAACGATTGTAATTCAAATAAATTACAACGTACCCTGTACTCATCGAATGAAGTCCCTTTTGTCGTGCAAGTTCGTGACATCTTTTGCGTTTGAAATTTTCCATCGGCGGGAATCTTAGATCTGTAGAAAATCAAAGTATGCATCTACGCGATCAATGAAAGAGAAAATGATTTAGAATCAGTCAAAACTCCTGAACATTCATATTCTGTTGCCACATTAAAGCGGTATAAACCTGTTTAGTGAAATGTATGCTGGACAACGTCAACTGAATTACTATACTCAAAGCGGTCAGTCAGTCAGTTATTTGGGGTCCATTTTTGTGTAAAACATGAGTCATTTGCATATTATACATGACAGCACAGTTTCACCTCACAAACCGACTGTTTTACAGCTTTAACAACTGAAACATTGTTCTTCTAGCTCTGATGTCTCATGTCACTTCTACCAAAGGCGCGTAGTCAGATCGTGGAATTCCTAACCTCTTGAAGTTTTCCACCCTTTCCCTTCTAGTGTAGAAATTTTCAAAACTCGGCTCAATCGAAATTCTCTTACTTATCCCCACGTATAGCCTATAGCCATTTACCTACGAACCTTTTCCGTATTTTTGTGTTGTCCAGTATTTCGCTTTACGTTTTTTTTTGTATGTATTTGTTCACGCTGTATTATTTCGCTTTTGTTCTTTTCAGAATAAAGTATTCAATCATCAACTCTTACAGTCCATATGTCACTGCGAAGAACACACAGGTATATATAGGCACGAAAAAAAGTATGAATCCCACATGTAGCTAAGCTAGTGTATTAGCGGCATACCTGGATTAATACTATTCTTGAACTGGTCCAATTTCTGTCGCACTTCCTTTTCAAAATCAGGGTCGACAGTTTGTGTTCCAGGTCCGTACTGTGGATTCTGGAACCCATTCTTTTCTCTGCCTCCACCACTCATTCAAGAAGCTCTATCAATATGAAATCCTGAAACTTCTTGCTGTATACAATATTAAATAACGCAGTGACATGCTGAAACGATGGAAACATGAGGAAGAAAAACCTGAAACTGGGCTACGCGCTCTGTATGTCGCACTCAGTTGTGTGTGAGGTGCATTGCTAAGTATTTTCAATGTACAAAAAATGTACAATAAAGTACAAACTTAAATCTATTTAGAAATATACGACAATCGATGATGGCGAACTGAAAAAAATCAAAAATTCAATACGACTGCATATGGAGTAACTATGGGTAAAAACGACAGTATTCTGATTTACGGTGTGGGAATTCACAACGAAAACGAATAGATGCGTTTAGCAACCATCCAGTTTCAAGTTAGTAACGAATTAGTAAGCAAAGCATTGTATTTAGTCGCGTGCGCGTCATGGATAAAACCAGTTTTAGCTTGTTGCTTTTTTGAAAATGTCAAAACGAGTATATTACTACTCGTGTATTAATTAGACACTAATTAAATCCGAAAAATATCTTCATGCTAGATGAATACTAGCCCAGAACTGCAACTGGTTAATACCTTTTTAGCACACTGTTAGGCAAAATTTTAGAATAGGCCTGTACTAATTAGGTCTTTTCATTTTTCATGTATTTTTTCATGAATGATATATTGGTATGTGGTTTGATATATCGTTGATTTCTATATATCGCGCATCGATGTCTTGTTACCTGTGTTGTTACCTATGAGGGTGCAGTCCGGCCCTCCGGGGTCCAGTCAAAAAGGGGCGGGGCCAGCCAAAAATTAGCTTTGATTTAGCGGTTCCAAACCTCTAGCAACGAGGTAATCGATCATGGCGGATCGACTGATGATGTTTTTTTATCAATCAATAGGCCATCGATTTGTTGAATTCTTCAACAGAAAATTGGAATATTTCGCTTTCGATGATATATTTAAGAATTTATACAATTGTTTTGTTCATTATGATTGACCAAACGCCAAGAAACAGTGCGCGCAGCTCGAAATGTATACAACGCATACGCATAAACAAATGTAGAACGATTTGGAAGCCCATTCAAACACTTTGAGTGATGAAAAAGGCGCCTAACCCCTATAAAATGTTAACCAATCAATTGATAATTGCACTAGCAATCGATTTATGAAGATCGAATACACCTGGTTTTAAGTCTGAAAACTATTTACGCTTGAAGACGGGAAAATGGCGAAATTGCCCCGCCCCTTTTTTGACTGGACCCTGGAGGGCCGGACTGCACCCCTATGAGAATCGTAGCAATCATTCCCGTGTATCAAACTGCACTAAGACTTTGCCGTTTATTGAAATTTTCAAGGATGCCTTCTGATGACTCTGGAGGAGAATCGAAAGACCGTGACGAACACGCTCTTCTTCGTAAAAAGGCTGGTCGGCCCCGAAAAAGGCCCCTTGTCGAAGAGACTACTAGTTCGTCACCCCGCGGTCGCGGTCGCCCGCCGATGACCAAAACCGGTTAGTGATATGATTAAATGTTGACAAAAAGTGGTTAGTGATATGATTACATATTGTCAAAAAACACGGTTATCCGTGCGATTAAATATTCCAGTTTATGTTCCCTTGAACTATTTAGCGGCCGTCAAACAACCCAAGACTCCAGAGGAGAAGCGTTCAAGAGGTCGTCCGAAGGGAGCGAAGAGTAAGTCTCTTTGTATGACACACTACGTTTTGGAAATGACGAAATAAATACCTAAGGAAGTGGATTGGGTGGGACTACACTACTGACATTATCACTTTCCGCCCACATGAACTCGTGTATTTCGAACTAAGCATGATGCGAGTTTTGTGTGTTATAGCTGTGTTTGCCACATGTATGTACATTTAGAGAACTTTTATATTTAGACAAGCGCAGGTCCTCTACTCGATACAACAGAAGTGCAAGTGCATCGGATTATAACGGCCGCGATGTCGATGAACCTCGTTGGTCATTTATTGTCGTTAGTTGGGAAAACAGCTTCCTTCGGTGTATGCAATGCAATACCCTGTTTTTCTTGTCGTTCTCGGTTATTAAAGCGAAATGCCAGCTCCTTTGGAAAATTTGCATATGATAAGCAAATCCTATGTATCCTATGCTAATTTTGTACGATCGTCCACGGCAATCGTACAAAATTAGCATAGGATACATAGGATTTGCTCATCATATGCAAATTTTCCAAAGGAGCTGGCGTTTCGCTTTAACCTTTCTATTTTTACTCTTTTAAATAATGGAAGGAAGTCGTAAGGGCATTCCTAGCTTATTTTCTGTATACTTTTTTTCATGTGTTTACATTATTATAACTTACTTCAGTGTTCACATTGTCTGGTCGTGTTTCAAAAATTACCGACAAGAATGGAGAATGTGAGTTTTTCTTTTTCTGCTTAATTTCACATAATGAGATGTGAAATAGTCACTTATACTTGTACTCATGCGTCCAATGCGTCGTGTTTGCCTGTCCCGGCAATGCGGTGTCTAATACGCGTTGTTAGAAGCCGTGCAATATTTGTGTTTTACCGCAGATGTACGCTGTTAATTGGTCGTCGACGACTGCTCTTGTGATGAAAGAATTAGTTAGGTGACGTTATGTGAGGTTATAATGGCTCTCATACATTCGATGTAACTGTCTAATTATTTACAAAACTTTGATGCTTACATGGATATTTTTCAGACATGGATTCTGTGATCCGCAGCCAGGGCCTTCCCCACCGGCCAACCGGTTGGTAACCTTTTCATTTGTAGATTAATAATAATTAAATAATAATATTTTGTTTCGCCTTAGCTATGAGTTGAGCAGGCGTGGCCTATTGCCGGAGGTATCAGCACGAAGATTGATTCATTGAATCTTATTTTACTTGTTCAAGGTTGGTCAAAAACACGTCCTTCTGCATCGCCTAAGAAATCTGCCGGTGCGTTTTTTGTTTGTTTTGTTTATCACTGAAACTGAATTTGTAGTGAAATATCTCACCCAGCTTGTAGATGTCCTCTATTTTGCATAATCAGGTATGTTGTATCCGTTTTACTCTTTTTTTTTATTCATGGGACTCTATCAGCATTCAGCAATCTATTATTTGAAAATATTTCTAGGCGCCCCGCCAGCTTCGCCTGCTCAGAATGCGTCTATCGGGAAGATTTACCGAGGTAAACGTTTTTTTTAAAGTGTATGAATATAATTGAGCCATGGTATTCACATATCGTATTTTCATGTATATTTGAATTATAATAGAGTCTATATAGATTTTAGTGTGTGTGGCTTGATTGTATACTTCGTTATTGTCATGCATATTTCGTTCGCTTAACCCCATAGAAACAGCTGGTGTAGGTGTAGTGGAATACGTGATTTTACTCTGATGAACTGAACTGAAGGCAACATTCTCTATTCTCTATACATTCGCCATATAATTTTCATTCCATTGCTTGCACTCCTATGATCTTTCGAGGTTTAATAAGTGTATTTATTTTATTCGGGGCTTTCTTGCAGAATTCTCGTCTGGACTGGAAGATTTGCGTGAAGAATTGGTTAAACAACGTCACGAAGTAATGGATCGACTCGCAGAAATTGAGTCACGCATCACCGAGATCAGCGATCAACTGAAGAACTCAAAGCGTTAGTCATCAGCTAGCTGGTAACATTCTCTATACATTCACCTTCGCCGTGAAGTTTGTTTAACGTAAAAAAAAAAGCCGTCGGCAGTCACCGTTTGTTGTAAAAATTGAAAACTCGTTAATTGTGACTTGATTTTGCGCTGAAAATGTTGAATTTAATATCTCCTCCCTAACTCTAAATTGAAGGCTCTTTTATATTACAAATTGGCTTTTCAATAGCACATGTTGTTTCTTGGTAATTGTGGTTCAAATCGTTGTTCTATACTCTTCTGCCATTTCTTGTATTTACCACCTCATATGGTTCCTCTGATCTTCTGTCAATGTTCTCACTTTTCTTTATTAATCATCATGTCTGTTTATATTATTGCTTTTACGATGCATTGCATATTTGTCTTCAAACTGCGTATTCTTATTTCAGTACTAATATTGACTATACATCTCCTTGTCTCGCATTGTTATACTAATGTATCTTGTTGAGAGGCTGCTAACTTGCATATTCAACGAATACTCTTTATTATGCATAATCTGTCCACTTTGATAGTAACATTACGAGATAACCAGCCTAATGTTGCGCATTTTGAATAATTGCAATTGTATTTAATATTGATTTAACATGTGACTTGTTGTAATAAAAAAAAGGCTGTTTATGTTTCCGTCGCAAGCGAATCATTCAAATGTACTGTATGTAATGTGGAATTGGGTGAAATAGTGCTATATTCTCCTCGCATGGCATGTTCCTGTGAGAATTAACTGAATCGTAACTGATTGTGAGCGTTGAAACTTTACGATCCATTCAGGGGATTAAAAAACATATAAAGAAATTAGGGTAATTGAAAAAGAGCATCATAACTTGACAAGGGAACATGAACGGACCCTGCAAGTAACGGTTATTATAATAACTTTGAAACATATCTTACTTAGCTTCTGCTATTCCATCGGAAAGTGAGAATATTCAAAACAAAAAAAATATCATTTGTATGCTGTCTTTGTTGATGATCGGTCCATCAACATGGGCGAAAAATTCACGACTTATGAATCGTTTGTCAAGGCAATCTTTCGGGTGAGTTATTTAATAGAATATAATTCCCGGTGGGTGGAATCACCGGAAAATTCCAATAAAAGAAATAACCAATTGCAAGCCTCTGTTACTTCTACCATTCTACTTGTACAGGTAGTTCTGATCCATGATCTGTCTGTTTGCCAACTTTCTTGAGTGATGTTTCATAGTCGTGTTATTGCATATCATTTTAATTTTGAGGCTACCCAAGAGATCCATATGTTTGGAAGCGATTATCCTGGACAAACACATCTAGACTATTTCTCGTTGGGATACACCGATCCACCGGGAGACCATGTACCAGTAAGTATTACTGTATTACAGTTCACTTCTCTCTATGCGTATTGGCTCACACTCACTTCCAAATCGTAGAGTGACCATAGTTGAAAACTCAAATACCTGAAAGATAAACTTGAACAAATGACATTTGTAGCCTTGTAGAAGCGTACTGTTGACTGCGACGGCGTGTAAGTAATGAATTATGAAATGCAGTGCGGTACACATCGATGTAGCTCCTCTATCCAGTCAACCAATCTATCCACTATAATAAATCCTTGTGATTTAGTGTGCTGAGCTAGAGATAATGGGAATTCTTTCCCACCAGACTACAGTACTCCCAATGCTACAGACGAATGCACTGACCGGACTCGTTGTAGCTCTCACTTTTTGTATCATCCTGATGATCTACTTGAGAGGTTTGGTTTCTACTTAAGTTTTAATGTTCAGATTTTTTTCTTAGTGACTCTAAATTGATTTAGTGGCAAAGTCATAGAAAAATGACCACCCATCACACAGGCAACAATTATTATTCTTCGTGGGCTTGATAATTTGCTAATTTCTGATTTCTTCAAATTAGGTATGGCTTCCCGTGAGATCGATCTAGCAACCACTTACTACAGAAAAGAATCACTGGAGAAACTTTTCTGGGACGAAGCCGAGATTATGCAGTGCAGGGGCGGCATTAAAACTGTATGATACTTTCTTTTCTTTCTGGTCCTCTGCTTTTTTCCGACTGAAGGAATAAAATGAACACTTTTTTAGTTTTCATATGGCAAGGTTTCTATGTAACATGGTACTATATGTTCGCGCTATATAATCGTGCTACCTATGTACTATATAATTGCTCTCTATCTATATTATGTACTTACTATAAATAGAAAGCGATTAAAGTACTTTTCTTCGCGTCGTTATACGTAAACACAAAGGTGAAAAAGTCGCAGACCCTCGGAGAAGAACCTAAGGTAGTTGAATGACAATTTATTATTAATCAGATTGACCTTACCGTCCGTCGGCCTGGATTCAAGTACGATACACCTATGGATGCAAATATCCCTGTACGTTCTTCGACAATGTGATTATAACACTGTTAAACTGTTGCCGTCTCTACAAATTCGTATTTTGTATTCTTTGGATAATAAATAAAAGCCGTAAAGATGTGTTTTCAAGCACTGAAATCAACGGAATAACACACCGCGTCCTGGTCCTGGGATACGCATAGCTAGGCTATAGTACATATTTGTATCAGCTACCGTACTCAGGCACTGATTGCACTTATAATTTACAATTAGTTGGCCGTCCAGCTGCAACTGCACATGTGTTGCTAATTATCATCTGACTATTAATTAGTTAATAATTACCATGGCTCATATATATATATATATATATATATATATATATATATATTTATATATATATATATATATATTATATATATAATATTATATATATATATTTATTAATTGTCCCAGTATTAGTGTGCGAGAGACTGTTTAACAAATTTCTACATGTATCATTTAATAATTCTATTTGTTGAGGAATTCATGGCCGACGAAGAAATTCGCACCAAGATTCTGGCAGAGCATGGAAGGGCCCCTGTACCGAATCTGGTTCTAATCAAGAGAAGCGCTTTCATGTACAGTACTATTAAATAATATAAACCTTTGAAATGTGCAGCTGACTAGAATTGTGGATAATAGGGACTTAGGATATGTTCCCCTTTGTGGAAAATCAAACCACTTCCAATATAGCACTTTCCAATCAGAAAGTAACCAGTGCACATTGCACATTAGTAGTGCTTTGTCTTTTTTTTTTCGAAATAATTTGTTTGACATTACATATTTTAACCTCATAATCTGATGGCGCTCTTCGTTTAGTGTGAAACAGTCAGAAAAAAAGTTTCACATAACATTTTGTGTTCAGAATGAATGGGGTTGCCTTCTATTTGCTGACTCTCCTTGGATTGGGCATTGTTTGGTCACAGTTTAATGTGAAAAGAGATGCGTATACGACGTTCACATGGATGTGCGAGACTTCCGTGTTGATGGGACATCATCTCAACTATAGGGAACGTGGGTTGATCCAGTTAACTTTGAGAAAACAAGTTCAAATAGAGAGAATAATAGTAAAAAATAGAGAGAAAGAGAGAGAAAAAAAAAAAAAAAAAAAAAAAAAAAAAAAAAAAAAAAAAAAAGAGAGAGAGAGAGAGAGAGAGAGAGAGAGAGAGAGAGGAGAGAGAGAGGTTTTCCCCAATTCTCTGCCCTTTCTTTCAGAACAAGCCTGGACGGTGACTGGGTTCGAGACTGCGGACATGTGTCTCCTGGATATGTCCAATGACCTTCCCTATGCTCTGAGGAATCTGAGTGCCCTTGTTTTTGATCGAGTCCATCATAACCTTCAGAGGTTGTACATCCATGAAACGACGCCGTCGTAAGTTGTGAAGAAACCTAAAACGGAGAAATAAGTTTCCGTTCCTTCCCGTTCAGAGCTTCGCTCTCGTGTATTAACTTTTCTGGCTCCTATAGAAGTTCCAAGACCTTGCATATTGGGAAACGTATACGGTATAGCCAAGTTTGACCCCGACCGCGTTCACTTGTACCGAAAATACCGACTCTGAAGTTTGATCCTGTCCTTGCAGCATTTCCTACGTGACTCCTTATCTGGCAGTTATCATCGGTGGACTGCTCATCCTTTCTGAACTATTCAGTACCACTCGAACAATCCCATTTACATTCAAGAAAGTCAATGAAAAAGGTGTTCTTATCAAGTTTTCAGTTTTCAAAAATATATAAATTTCTTCAAATTTCAAGAGATCGAAATGTTACACGTTCGAGCATTGTCTTAACTCTCAAAAAAATTATCGTGATACAAAGTGTCCAGAGCCACGATAAATTGCACGGGCCACTTTTTAATTACGATCACGATTAAGAAAGTAGGCGATAAAGAAATAAGTGTGTGTTTTTCCACCGTACATGATAAATTAAAATTGCACATGAAGAAACAAACGCGCTGCCGCAAAGTTTTGAAGCCCGATTTGTATCTCATCTGAAACAACATTAAGATACAGTCAGTAACGACTAACGACCAACCCTATCTAACAAAAAAAACTTCTAGCATTGTATGATAAATTGTGTTTGTTATCGCGGAAGGCGATGTAATTTATGTAACTTAACTATAACAATAATATAGAAAATATTAGGAAGAATATTTTTGCAAACGTAGCAAACCAAAGATCTACAAAAACAGGGATTTTGCAGAAACCGCGGGAGCCCTAATGAGGCATTCCCGCGGCCCTTTTTTAAGATCCAAAAAACTATCCCTGAATAGCTAATGAACGCGCACGACTGAAACCCAGTTATAAAAACACAGTAAAGGGTTCCAACCCTATTACGTACCAGAAAATAGTAGAGACGATAGAAGACTAGACAAAATAGGTAGCATGGGTCAGCAGCAGGAGAAGACGGTTAGATAGCACCAGTAGGGATATATAAACCCCCCGCTGGACGCTCAAGGCAGGATAAAGTTCCTGAGGACAGCTCGTGTCCGCGACGTCAAACAACAATCGTCCGCCGCCAACTCCTGCCACGTCCATTCGTCACCACCTTCCACAGGACCCCGTCTACCTAAGCCTAAGCCACCGATTCAGTTAATAAATTATTGTGAAGCCAGTCTAGAACCCACATTGCGCCCACATTGGTGCACCGTCGGGCTGGTTTCGCAATCGCCATCCACCTCCTACTCTACTCTACTGTATTGGTCTAGACGGGACCGAAAAACCGTAAGGTCTAGGCGGGACCAAAAACCGAAGGTCTAGGCGGGACTGAAAACCGGTTGAAAGATAAATAAAAATAAATAAAACCAAAACACCATGAAACCTTGATGAAACTTCGATAAAGGAGTGGACGAGCGTCGACGTTTGTTTGAAAACAAAGGAAAAAACCCTCCGGCAGGCACCGTTATCAGCCACCCTCAAGTGGCAGTTGAGGTTCAAATAAACCTAAAAAGAATACGCCGCACAAAGGCACACGGGACACGCCGCACAAAGGCACCCATACGAAGACGCGCCGCAGACGCGAACCTAAAGCAAGATAGCGCCGAAGACGCAATAAATAAGTGAGAGAAGAGAATTCGCCGCACAAGGCACACGGGAACGCCGCAGAAAGGCCCCAGACAAACTCCGAACAGAGAGAGAGAAGAGAATTCGCCGCACAAAGGCACACGGGAACGCCGCAGAAAGGCCCCAGACAAACTCCGAACAGAGAGAGAAGAGAATTCGCCGCACAAGGCACACGGGAACGCCGCAGAAAGGCCCCAGACAAACTCCGAACAGAGAGAGAGAAGAGAATTCGCCGCACAAAGGCACACGGGAACGCCGCACAAAGGCCCCAGACAAACTCCGAACAGAGAGAGAAGAGAATTCGCCGCACAAAGGCACACGGGAACGCCGCAGAAAGGCCCCAGACAAACTCCGAACAGAGAGAGAAGAGAATACGCCGCACAAAGGCACACGGGACGCCGCACAAAGGCACCCATACGAAGACGCGCCGCAGACGCGAACCTAAAGCAAGATAGCGCCGAAGACGCAAAAGAAATAAGCTAGCGCCGAAGACGCAAGAAATAAGTTAGCGCCGTAGACGCAAAGAAAAAAAAAAAAGAGACGAAGCGCCCTAGACGCAAGATAAAAAAAAAAATCGCAGAAAGGACTAGCCGAGAGAAGGCCCCTATACCACGCCGCAAAAAGGGCAGATAGAAAACCCAGCAGAACGAACGAAAGGAACACACGTTAGAAAGACAGCGAGAAGGCCGCATACGAGCCGCACTAGTACGCGAAAGAAAGGCACAAGAAACCCGCCGCGAGGAGGGCCCCACATTACGTCACATAGGACAGAAGAAAGAAGGAAATAGCCGCTGGAAGGCCCTCATATAACGCCAAGAAGGGCACAAGTGACAAGAAACAAACATCAGGAAGGCCACTATATCGCAAAAACATAAGCTAGAAGAAGACAGCACGAAAGTTAAAGAAAGTTATAGTTTAATTATCATTTTTTATTACATTGTCATTAGATTGCACTATTGAACCATTTGTCACTATTGTATCCTTGTTTATTATTGTGTATTAATATATTGTATATTTTCATCTACATAGAAAAAATGGCTTCGAAAATAGAGAAAAATTTCATAGCATTACAAGTAAAAATTGAAACCCTAATAATGGAAATAAATCTGGTAATTCGAAAATCCGGAGAAGAATGTTTGAATATAGTTAATTGGGAAGATAGACATGAGGAACGAGGAAAAGCAATGATTCATGAATTGAGGACAAGAGCCAAGTATATGATGGGAAGAATCAAAACAACAAGCAATAATATATGCATTATTATAGAAGAAGCAAACAAACTAAAGAAGTATCAGAAATCACAAGTAGACGATATCACCGGAATCATTAGAGAATTGACCGAGAAATTCATTGAAGTAGTTCGAAATGTTCACTTTTGTTTTATCACTATGAAAATTAAGGAAGAAGAAGTCATACGCCTATTAGAAGACCTAAACTCTACCATAGCATTTGAAAGTTATGAATATGACATCGGAGTAGATAATTTAATCGAAGATATCTATGTTAATGAAAATGAACAGGACGAGGAAAGCAAGAGCGCTAGTCAAATTCGAGATGACTGTAGGCAAATACAAAATAATAAATTTGAAACTGGAACAAAAACCCAAACTCAACCTGGGGAAATTTCAAGAGATAAAAATGACACCACTTCAGCTATGACCTCAAAGTTGGGATTATTAATAAAAGAAAATGTGGACACACCTCGAGTACGCACACAAGGAAAACAAAAAGAGGAACCAAACGAGAAGATTCTGGAGAAAGAAATGGGACAAAAATGTGATACTATACAGGATCCACTAAATTTTGTTGAAGAGCACACCCGAGTCAAGGAAAAACACGAAAGAAGTACTGTAAATACAGAGGATCTCGAACTTATAATGAATAATCTGAGAATAACTACTAAACCGTGCGCATTTTGTAAAGAAAGGAATCACATATCATCGGAGTGCAAGTCATACAAAACAGTTGTTGAAAGGGAAGCTATCATACAACAGCAAGGAAATTGTGTGAAATGTCTAAATGTAGGACATTCAGCGAGATATTGCAGAACTAACCGAAAATGCATGCACTGTGGTAAACGTATTCATAACTCAGCTCTATGTTACAAACTCGAAAAAGGGAAACTGAAGAGAAAACAAAAATCCGACATTTAGTACCCAAGATAAGTTGAAAAATGTAATTCGAATCATGTCAGCCAACAAAAAACCACATCAATAAACTAACATTACCAAAAACCTTGAAACTAATTTTAAAAGAAAAACCACTCTATCTATGACCAGAAGATAATATGCATTCAAAATTAAAACCAACACGTAATTTTACACCAAAGTATCTCCTCAACGTCGCATCAAATTTATCTGTAACTAATCCAGCAAATTGCTCAATTTATATCCGGATATCCAGTATTCTATGGGAAAATCATCACGAATTCCTCACGCCACATTCTAGCAGAAAAATGACCAGACAAAAACAACCCCCTCCATAGACTTGCAGGAAAGCACATGCAAAAATGGCCCTAGCGGCCCCTCTTGCAGAAAACAAATTTAGTTCACAAGGGAAAGGCAACATAAAGCTAAAATCAGGAAGCAAGCCTTGAAGACCACAAACGTAGGGACCAAGAACTAAATCTAAAAAAAAAAAAAAAAAAAAAAAAAAAGTTTTTTTAACAAATAATAATGCTAAACAAGTAAACATATGTATATTCCTTAGATAAAGCCACTTGCGAGATATTCTTACGTTATGTTCACACCTTTCCATCTAAGGAAAAAAGAATAATGAAAGTCATATTATAATAAAAAGAGTAAATTATTATAAATAGGATAGCTATCCCAAATACTAATAGACAACAATAATAATGATTATAGTAGAAAAAAAAAAAAAAAATTAAAATTAAAATGATCAAATTAAAATAAATCCAATTTGAAAAATAGCACTGTGTTTATTTTTAATTATTGTACTTATCCCTTAATCATGTATGATTCGTGCGCATCTTTATGATGTAATAAATTATTATTATAACTATCAGAAAACAATTAAACCTTTGTGGAAAAATAGTACTAAAAAGAAATATATTAAGCAATGCAAAATAATGCAAATATGCAAGCAACCTTAGTTATAACGGTGCTAGTACTAAATTTTAAAAACAATAAAAAGCCCGTTAGATAAAGTCACAAAACTGTAGATGAAGACACACTGCAATAGTAGTTGAATCGAATGTAGTACAATTATTGATGGTAGAGATAGAAGATCCATCAGAAGCAGTAATATACAATAGCCCTGCCCCGTGTATCGCTACTTAGATCAAGCTTCAGATCAAATCAAGCTAAAGTGAAGACCCGCGTGGCACGGTCAAAGCTTGAACAACGGTAAAGCTAGGCACGGCCAGGATTTAAACAAATAAAAACAAAACACGTCGCCCCCGGGAATATCGCGGAAGGCGATGTAATTTATGTAACTTAACTATAACAATAATATAGAAAATATTAGGAAGAATATTTTTGCAAACGTAGCAAACCAAAGATCTACAAAAACAGGGATTTTGCAGAAACCGCGGGAGCCCTAATGAGGCATTCCCGCGGCCCTTTTTTAAGATCCAAAAAACTATCCCTGAATAGCTAATGAACGCGCACGACTGAAACCCAGTTATAAAAACACAGTAAAGGGTTCCAACCCTATTACGTACCAGAAAATAGTAGAGACGATAGAAGACTAGACAAAATAGGTAGCATGGGTCAGCAGCAGGAGAAGACGGTTAGATAGCACCAGTAGGGATATATAAACCCCCCGCTGGACGCTCAAGGCAGGATAAAGTTCCTGAGGACAGCTCGTGTCCGCGACGTCAAACAACAATCGTCCGCCGCCAACTCCTGCCACGTCCATTCGTCACCACCTTCCACAGGACCCCGTCTACCTAAGCCTAAGCCACCGATTCAGTTAATAAACTATTGTGAAGCCAGTCTAGAACCCACATTGCGCCCACATTTGTCGAGGTCGAGTTATTTTCCCAATCGTTCCTAAGTTCAAAGCCAGTCCGGAGAGATTTTACTATAGCTTTTTACAGGAAAATGTGTGGTCACTGCGCAAACCCATTACCAGGTTACTATGAAAATTGTGATCCTCGTCTTCATCATCAATACAGTGGTACTGTTAGGAGGAGTGATGAGAGATCACATTCACGATTACAGGTGGGAGAAGGATACTGTACCGAAGGGGAATCATCTTCACTACGGCAAGTCGGAGAGGTTTAGAGATAGATAGTTACCGAGTTACCGTACATAGGACCATATTCACGAATTACCATGCCATTTGAGAAAGACCTAGATAAGGGTACTGTACTTTATTAGAAGAGATAGTTGTGGACGATTGAGGTGGTATTAGTTTGCGAAACACAGTAAATAGGGGACCCATAGACGACATTTCAGTATTGAACAATGCTATGCGGAGCAGAAAAAACTGGATGCTGGAACGGCAGCCTTGCCAGAAGCCTATTCATTTCTATTGAACGACACAAATGTATGACTACTTTTTGGCATTCGACTATCAATAACTTTCGCCTTGCCGTACCATCTTTTCGCGTACTTCGGAACAAACCGCGCAGTTCGGATTTGGTTCTCTGCAACGAAGGAACTACGATATGGGGGCTAGTTTCTGGCTATCGACTGAAATAGTACCATATAAGATAATCCATACTATAGCAACTTTCTATCACTTGTAGGGCAATCCGTGGGATCCGAACTACGAATCCCTCCTCTACAAATTCTCACCGCACACCCGAAGCCGACTGAAGAAGAAAGGCGAAACTGTTAATGTTGGTTTTCTTTTCTGAATAGTTACTTTATAGACAACACTGCACTCCGTATAATGTACTATTTCCCGTTCTAGCGTAATCTTGCATCTTACGTCACTAGTATTGACTAGTATCACTACACTGGGGAAACTTGGCGACGTCGCCGCGCCAAAAATGAGGGTCCGCCACAGCGGGGCTGCGCACTGCGCCTAGAGCGCGCGGTAGGCGCGCCACAGGTGCGCGAAAGGATATTCAACTCAGTTGGGCGAACCTGCGGCGAACTTTTCGTAGGTTCCGCGGCAAGTCCGCCGTATGTGCGCTCCAGATGCGCCCTGAGACCGCCGTAGGTGCGCCATTTACCATTCGCGCAGTCCGGCGCACCCGCCGCGCACCATAGGCGGATTGCGCGGCACCGCTGTGGCGGACCCTCATTTTTGGCGCGGCGATGTCGCGAAGTTTCACGTTGTAGTAGCATCATACATCACTAATCTTGTACTGTCACCAGGGAAGGCAATGTTCGTGTAGTAATTTAACAAAAATAATATCATACTTTCAGCCCAACAAGAATTACTTCGTTCCGAATAATTTATTCGAGCGTCACTCGAAAGAATCTCCAATGAAACTTCCTCCAGATGTTCTTCAAGAAAATGGAGAGACCGAAAAATTATTATAAAAATTAACCTTTCCAAAGATTTATTCCTTTTTTTATTCTCTAAACGGTGCTCGCTCTTCTCCATTACCTAATATACCAGTCACCCAAATCTTTCGACCTGACAACAATTCGTATCTGAAAATCTATGTTTTTCGCGTGGGCTTCACTGTATATTCGGCTAAATAAATGTGCAATGTCAGCCTTGGTTTCTTATTTATTTATTAGTTCAACTTTATTGCTTTATGATATGTGTGAACGTTTTGATAGAACACAATTAAGTGTGAACACAATTAAATGGACACGTGAACAGAAAGTTGTTTATTCCACGTTAACAGAATCTGCCACACTACACCAAGTGGCTTCAAGAGAATGCAAAACTTGCACAATTATAAAACCGAGTATATTTATACACATCGAGTATCAACAAGCGATACTTTTCCAGAACAACATGCTTAAATGCCAACTTCCTATAAGACGACCTAATAATTCTTTACGTAAAGAAATCATGGTGCTTTTTAGCAGAAACCGAATTCGCCAAGCTTTGGATTCTACACTCAACGTTTTTTGATATGTTGTAGAGTTTAATTTCATTCAATTTGCTATGTTCATTCAATTTACAAAAATCAAAAAATCCAATCAATAAAAGATTGCACTTTGAACACTAAACTTTGCCGTCCTTCCTTTTTAGGGGAAGGCACGACTGTCCTCTTTACGTAGTTCGAACACTCATACCGTACACTCGCGACTCGTGACGTTTCCAGCTTACCGTAATCCGGAAACATCATAATTAAGCAAAACACCGACAGATCTCCTGTTCGGATCTATTCAAAGTCGTTTAGCACCTGCGAAGGGAGCACAAACAGTTCCCAAGGGATTAGTATTTACAACCGATGCAAGGTCTCGGTCCCCGGTTTGACTTCGCTCAGAAGGCAGCTAATTTCTAACCCTCTAGTCGCCCTCTTGGCATACTGTGCTAGTTCTGAAGTTGCTTTATTGAGAAACCCATGGTCTCCCATATGGCGTCAGATCATGGTGCAGTTCTGTCCAGACTGG
Source organism: Pelodera strongyloides (assembly GCA_036852015.1). Taxonomy (NCBI): domain Eukaryota; kingdom Metazoa; phylum Nematoda; class Chromadorea; order Rhabditida; family Rhabditidae; genus Pelodera; species Pelodera strongyloides. The sequence goes on from JAANDG010000256.1 coordinate 78,245, forward strand.
CAGCTAACAAAGGCCGTCCTTCTTTGAAGGAATAGATCTTGCTGCATTGGGGATGGTTTATATATACTCCCCCAAACCCGAGCAGTCCAACCGTCCGTGGCCGTAATCTGTTTCATTTCTTTTCGGCTAGAGTCTTTATGTCATCTCTCTCTCTCTCTCTCTCGGGCACTCATACTCATAAGTGCCGCTTTTTGGACGAATGAAACCCTGCGCCACAGCGCTTTTTAGTTAACTGTTGAAAGCTTGGCGAATTCTTTCACAATTGTATACATATCTAATTTAATAAAAGTGGGGGTAAGACGCATTTCATTTGCTAGTTACTTTTCATCTGCTAAGCAGCAAATAACACAGACACAGATGATCTAACGTGACTATAGATCGAAAGAAACTCCTACTCTGAGACTCTGAGGTAACGGAGATACACAGCCAGCAATGGTTGTCAAGTGCGTACCTCGTCACATATTATGAACTATGAAATTTAAAAAAGAATGAAACGACAACTTCAAAAATCAGCCTCTTGCTGGGGATATGCAATAGACAAAGGCAAAAATGGATATGCTGCAATAATCTAAGCGATACAAAAAGCCCGGAACAAGTGCACTAATCTATGTAAATAGAAATCACAATCGAATGAATATAACTGCGAGTGGTAAGAAAGGATAAATTCAAAAGCTTAGTAGTTGCAAGTGTTAGAGTCACAAGTAGCTCGACACGTAACGAAGGATCTTCCATATACAAGAATACAATTTTTCAAAGGCGAGCGAGGAGGGGGTGGAATAGTAGAAAAAATATAATAGCACATATGCGTTATGAAATAAGCCTATGATAGGCGTATAGCCTAAACACAGCTAATGTTAATGAAAGTTGGAGATATAGTGGGGAAGGATTAGCGTAAGTGCGTGCGCGTAAATAAGAGTTATTTTGACCGCGACACCTTAAATGGGTGACTACTCGTTTATCTAGGCTCCTTTGGTAATTTACAATGTATATCCATAGGGCTATTCCGAGGGGACCGGGAAGGCGGTAATAAACAGAAACCTGTTACATCAAGACTCAGACCAGAAGCGATGTCGATTCGTCCAACGGAAGCAATTCACTCGACAGCTCTTTCCCCGAATAATAATCCCATCGAATGTTGCATGGTCAGTTTATACAAACGACGAGCTGAAAGATAAATGTTCAAATAAAATTGTATCATGAATTCATGTCAGTCTAGTGATGTTAAGGACACTAAGTAATTGAGGTGCGTTAGGCTTCGACAATGCCTAAACATCCAAACGCATGAAAAGTAGTACACCATTAGTTGTGGAAAAACGGAAAACAAACATTTCAGCACCATTGATAAGACCCAATAAAACCATAAATTTACGGGAAAAGAAAAGATACCAGAATGGAAAGACTTAAACAAGAAAACTCACGAATATCAGGGTTTTCCACGTTTCGCGTTCGATTTTCTTCATACAAAATCCTCATCTTTTCCGTTTCACACCACTCCACTTCGGCATCCGTCCTAAAGGAATTATGATAAATATTACATTCTGGTAACTTATAATAATACAAATAACGCCCATTACCAAACAACAACAAAGAAATGTGGGAATGCACGTTTCTCAAGCTGATAGAAGTATAGAAGGGACAATCGCCAGTGATAACTTACATTGGGCATAGATACCCATCGGTTCCGTGACCAACTGGCGAGATTCGTCCATACCGCCCTGAATACACCAAACAATCACTGAAAGAACTGAAACTCTTTAATAGGAAGGGAAGTGAAATACAAATTAAAAAGAGAGAACAGAGAACATATAACGCAAAACATTAATTTCCATACATAATCATGTCAAATATGATTTGAAAAGTGTGATTATAAAAAGCTATAAAGTTCCTGTTTCCGGTAACGCATTACAGAATACTCACCATCTGTTTCTTCCCTTTCAAAGGCAAGACTAGTTCTGGTTCTATGCCCGTGACGGCACTCAACTGGGGAATTGTTCTGGAATTAAAACAGAAATAGAAATTACAGTAAGAAAGGCATATTGCTGAATGCAAAGACTTGTCTGACTAAATAAATCCTTGCATGGAAGATGCAAAAATATGGGTTATAAGAATGCAAGGCTACCGCGACGAAATAGAAAGACTTGTTTGACTAAATAAAAATATGTATGTAGGATGCAAAAAAATGGTCCTTAAGAACCTAAACGCATTCTCACCTCAATATGGTGATTATGCCCACGAAAAGCAGACGGCTGAGATGGACGGCGACTACGGTAGTCATCTACGCTCATTTCGGTCATTCCTGCCAACGACACAGCAATTAATGATTACCCACAAGTGATATCACCATATAACACTTAAAGAATGCACAGTACAAGAAGCACTGAACACCAATAACTAGGTATAGCACCTAGACTCTGATTGTTCATTGTACATTTAACGATTAAGTTACGAAACCCGGGGTGTGTGACTGGTTCATCTTACAATTCGATTGTAAAGTATTTACAAAGAATCAGAAGAGTACTGCATCAAAAAATAAAGCAGATTAACATACCGTGTTCGAGAGCTGCCGTCTGATCCCCTTCATATGGGCTCGTATTTCGTGGGGATACTTCATTTCCATATTCAATCAATAGATCGGGAGTGCGGAGGTGTCGGTCTCGCTCTATTAGTGAGCGATAGACACCTCCATTCAACTCACTGCCATTCGGCCTGGAAAGAAAAGTATTTGCAGAATTACTGCCTAACTATTTGAATTGATTCGATTCACGTAAAAGATTATAATACAGAGACTCATTCATACTGTGAAGATGTCAGACAGTTACGAAAAACAGAACCCCACGTATTCTACATGCTCAAGCCTACACATGTTAATTGTAATGTGTTTGCGGTATTCATATATTGATAAATAAACACTCGGAAATACCCAATAAATTACAACTCACAATTATAGCTTGATTTATGGACAATCCAAGAAAAATGATCTCACCCAGTTCCGACGGACACCCCTTGCCCAGCTATTTGTGTCCCAATGTAGGGTTCGCACAATAAGAACTCCTGCCTGCTGACTGGGTTGAAACCAGCCAGTCGCGTTCTCCAACAATGGTTGAAGAAACACTGTCTGAACAAGAAATATTGGGAATCAAAACAACACCCTCAAATTACTCCAGGAAGAACTAAAAGCAATGTTTCAATGTTCAATACAGTAATCTACAAAAAGCCCTCATCGTTGCTGCAACCTGCAACGGACTAGGCCACACATAGCCGGAGAACAAAAAAAAGTTCAATAAACTGACAGACGATCACAGACAATTAAAACAAACGTACGCAGTTGAGACTGCACGCGCGAGTGTGCAGTGAAATGCCTGGTCGGGGGAGGAGTGCTTGTGGCAGACACACAGAAAACGGATCGAATCCTTGGGCATCAGGGGGATGTTCAGACCGTCGTCCACATAGTCTGCAACAATCATCCCGTTTTAACGATCTTAGGCTTTTGGACACCGTTTCAAAACGTAGTAGTATTGTTCATGCTAAATGGATTGGAGGAGCATGCAGTCATACTCCGGGCTTGAGAAATCAACTAAATATAACAGACTTTGAACTCTTTCCTATAATGGTACAAAACTATTTGGTTAAGGATGGCATATCTTACCATCACTCTCCGGGCGCTGGTACACAACTGAATCGTCCTTTTTCTCTTGAAAACGTCTATGCATTTGCAGCACAACATCTTCGAATGTGTAGAAAAAGGGGAGCCGGTCTGCACAAATAAACAGTGACCATTTATAGACGAATTAACTACAATCACGTCGCATTGTGCTCGATGCAATAACTATTTACAGTTTACGTTAACATCCAACTTAAAGCGAAATACCGGCCGGTTTTTGAAACGCATCGAGTACTCCCTGCTTTCCTATGCTTCATATGCAAATGAGCATAAATTTGAATAAAAAAATAGACCCCTTTTAGCATAAATGCATAAGAATGCTGATATTTGAGATGCGTTTCAAAAACCGGCCGGTATTTCGCTTTAACGTACATTTACTAATTAGAGAATTTTAAAGGGAGACACTGTAATAAACACATCCATTTTCAATTACGGCACGCAAAATTTGGTCATGGTGGTAGGCCTCTCTAATCATTACAGCAAACATATGGTGATAATAACAACACAATCGTTACAAATGAAAACAGAATAAATGTTCACCATGCAGATGGTCCAGTGCGCCCCGTTGATTTCTAGCTGCATGCGCCAAGAAGAAAAGAGACCCGGAAACCTAAAGAGTTAATAATCTACCGTGTTGATAAGAAACATAGAGAGAGAGAGAGAGAGAGAGAGAGAGCACAGGACAGACATATTCAAGAAGAAGTCTATCCTCATCTTATGTGTTTATTAGTCAAAGTTTAGTCAAAGAATTAGTCAAGACAAAGAAAGTCAAAGAAAGAATTAGTCAAACAAACAAAGGGTAAATAACCTTGTTCCATTCGTGTGGCTGTACGGTGAGGTAGGCATTGGAATATTGCCCGAGGAAATTAAAAATGGCATCGTAGGCCTGAAAAGTCATCATTAAAAACCACACATAGACTGTCACATATTCATAAAAATGATCGTGCCTAATACCAAAGCACAACAAGTACAGTATTTATCACGTCATTTAACATGCTCCGTCGGTTGACAAATAGAAATTAATGATTCGAACCTCAACAGGGAAACACCCGTATATAGTCTTGTCCTCAGACACTTTTTTAAGTATTGCCTGTGTTTTGTTCGCTACCACTGATTGCTTTTAATATTATAAAATGAAGATTATCACTACCTCATCAACAGGCCAGTGATCTGGAGTGAGCGGCATATCGTGGAAAAGGCCGGTGATTTCCTCTGCAAAACAAATGTCTAGCAAAATCAAAAAAGGTTAAATCTGCCCTTAATATTGGAAGCAAAATAATTGATACCAGACAATTAATAACCAACATAGAAATCGTTGTGCAAGAGCTCAATGAAGAACTATACTCTCTAAAAGCAAGAAAAAAACAGAGGGAAAACTGAATATAGTCAAAACACCATAATGCAATGTTTTAGCTGTAATAAATGAATAATACATATTAATAAAAATTAATAATAATAATGATAATAATAATAAAAACGTGCCTTGTTTGAAGAAATCATGTCTTCTCGACGTCGGAATTCCATCGCAACCGTAGAGTGCACGACTCGAGTATTCAATGAGAAAAGTTCGATACGCCTCAAAAATGTATTCTTTTACAAATACATATACAAACGTTTAAAACCTAAACTACACTTACAATACTGTAAATGGTATTTGTAACTGTAGCATGACATTATTTGTAAGAATAGTAAGCAGTAAAATTAACATACAAAAAATTATTTGCAAACATTTCGATAATAAATATTAATATTTTAGGAAGAGCATGTCATTCCGAAACAATGAGAAAAAGGCACATTGAACATAAAGAGAAATTATATGGAGCTAGATATAATATACATAAGCTACATGTACGAAATAAACCCACCATAACTCCTCTCATTAGATTGAATACAATAATTGAGACTTCCGATGGATGGACCCGAGCCTCATAGTTCTCCTGCCTGAACGAAACAGAACATCTCCATGGGGAAATCTTCATATCTTCATAATCATAATATTCATAAATATTCACAAAAGACAAGTACATATAATATTATAATGCTACAAGTGAACGAAAAACATACACACTGTCAAAGATGTTAACTTTGATGAGCGCGATGGTCTGGCTCTGCAGGAATGCTGAAAACATTCCGAATCACACAAGTTGATCAAAAACTATATGTGATTAATGGAGCAACCAATACCTAGTGTTGGGTGATCAATAAAACAGTGTTAAAACATTTATCACAAACACTGTCCTCAACATATAGAACTCAGTCTCAGTCTGAAGGAACACAAAAGATGATAATACCAAAAAACCTACCCCCAATATTGTCCTTGCTTATCTCCCCCTGGAAAGACAGACGGGCGTACACGGACTCACGGCAACTCCTTCTTTTTGCAAGCACAGCCTTACCCCAGAGAAACTGAAAGAGCAAAAAAATAGGTATGCTGACTGCGACTGCTGACCTTCATGTATTATTTCGCCGTCTTTGGGCATTGCTAGCAAATAACGGAACAAAATTTTCAAGTTTTAAACGGCACTGTACTTGTCCAGTATACTCGCAAAAGCAGGTGTCATATCGGTTCAATAAGCAAAAAAACGACTGACCAGGGGATTAAGGCCTGTAAATGCCTGGAATTCGTGTCTGGGGGCAGGTCTTTGTGCCCTTTCAGTATATTCACGTGCACGTCGGTGCGAAACTTCAGCATCACGTAATTGAGTTTCCCTCTTAAAATAAGGACTGTGAGGTTTAGGAAAGCCTAACATTGATCATAAGAGCTTCGAAAAAAGTACACTCATAAAGAAAATTCTCAAATCGAACCTTTCGTTCCATAACTAATTGAGGGAGTTGTTGGTTTGTGTTTCGACGACGGCGCTCTTGATGCTCACGCCGTGCGGCCACCTGAATACAATTTACAATATAACATCATTGAAACAATGAGGAGAATCCAGAATTATGTACAAGTTGGATTTCAGCATGTGTTACTCCCGCGGATTTATAATAGTAATGTTGTAATTACAATTACCGCGAAAGACAAAATAAATGAATAGTGAATATTCAAAGAAAGAATCTATGTGGAATAATTGGCATTACAAGATAACACATTCCAATTTGACATAAATTATTTGCAGAACCATAAACATTCAAATCACAGCCGAGTAGAAGGTGTTCTTTTACAAAGGAACAATAGCAAACACTCACGTTAGGGGGTGCATTTACTTCTTGTGCCTTTGACTGAAAGCTTGTTCTCTTCTCTGCTGGAAGCGCCTGCAAAAGGATAACAATAAATATAGTCAACCTATTTAACGGTTACGACAGTACACAAAATAACTTTAATTCAATATGAACTACATTTACTACATCAATTTCTGAATAAAGTGGTATTCATATATCCATGCTATACGTATGAACACTTAGCGTGTATTTGTTTTACTTCTTTCGTTCAAATACAGTACAGTAACGTAGCTAACGCCGCAATAAGTTAAGGACAAAACAAAAGGCATTTAAAAGTGCAACTTACTTGCCACATTTCCCCAAGCCAGGTTTGATGTTCACTTCCGTAGTCGTAATTCACTCCATATCGTCGCTTGAATGCTCCAAGTCCTTCAGACTTGGCCCAGAGCCAGAAGGGGCCGATCTTACCACTAAACACACAATTACTATTCAAAAGAAGGGGAAAAAAGCTTAATCATTAGGTCAAGCAAAATAAACACAGGAAAAAATGGTGAAATATATAAACAAAGAAAATACAAACTTACGATTGCCTCTTTAATTTAGTGACAGTGGGTGGCATTCTAGAGATGAAAAATATAATTCAATATGAATTATAACAGTCCCGTCCTCACAGAGGAAACAACCCTAGAACATAGTAGAGATAGACATAGCTTTGTGAAGAACCAAAAATAATAACAGCTGATTCTAGGCAACTACAGTAGTCTTCTTGTCTGTGTAATAGAAACAGCGCTCCTACAGTATGATTATCAGGCTCAGCAAATGCGAGCGGAAACGAAAAAAAAAGAAAAAAGAAGAAACTGTCGGTACAACCGCTAAGTAAAAGAGAAAACACTATAGATAGAAAGTGAATATTTATGCGATAAAGCATAATGCATAAACTACACAGAACGTAACAACAAGCGAGAGAGAAACACATATACAAAAGCATGGGAGGATAAATTCAGGTTTCTGGTCACGTGAGAGGGGATAATACAAACATTACAACATAAACCGGGCTTAAAAACTATGGTAACCGGGCCAAATGAGAATAAAGGCTTAGTTTCTCGGAATGAACAATGTAATCGTAGCATAAGAACATGAGCAATATACAAAAAGAGATATGCTGCAAATAACTAGTTACTGCATGCGAAACTAACAAGTGTAACAAGGCACGCACTGGAAAGCGAGAAATCAATTATTTGTGGAATTTGTGCTTTTCGAATATGAACTGGAAATAAAGATAGAGAACCACAATGCGAACAGTTACGTGACATATGCCGCTCAAAAAGTTGATCACTGGTGATTAGTGCATTAGTGGTATGCGTCGCAAACATTTATATCCCTATCCAAGTAAGCTGGTTATGCTAACTAAATGTTAACTAAATGTTTTTCTTGAACTTTCCCTGAATTGAAATGAATAAGAAAACAATTTAACTAGAAAATTTCCACCTAGGTACGCAAATTTGCACACGCCAAGTCGCCAAGAAATAGAAATTCAAGAAACGGTATACATTCTGAAGAACAACCAACATACAGTAAGCGCGAAAGAGTACAAAACTGAATTCATAACCAATAAATCGCATATAAAACAACACTATGCAAGGGTTGCAAAACAAAAGCAGATGAACAACACTTGTTCAATATAAAAGATTAATGACTGATAAAATAAACTAGATGAGAGCCAACCTGGCCCTCAGTCCCTCTACTGTCTCTCCTCGTCTGGCGGCCTCCCTCAACAGATCCACTTTTCCACATCCACCGAGACGACCACTCACTTTGTATGCAGCACGAACGACCTGGAGTATTAAAATTTATATAATATAAAGATATGGAGAAGGATACACATCATTGACATAAGGAAAAAAGGAAGCACTACGGTACCGCGAACGTTTACAATTGTGATATATCTACCAGGGTAGCGATAAGCGATACTATAAGATTCCACTTTTAGGACGAACTATTATATTGACTTCGAACACTGTATTGCACAACCCTTGCCTGAATCTGAATAAAGAAAGGGACACATTCTTGAAGCGTAAAAGATTCATTTATTTATAATTTGCAATAAGTTTTGCAATAACCAAACCTCGTCTTTGACACCAGCCAGCTTCGCAGCAAAGAATCCGTAAGACTTGGGACAGACACCATCGGTAAGTGTGTACAAGAAGGTGACACTCTCCTCGGTTGGGTCTTCTGTGTTTTCGTTCTCGACAACACACGCCTCAAATGGAATACATGAATACAGTACACACTACAATTCTTGAGAACCATCTATCAAATGTGCTTTTTGCTTTCTTTAGGCAGAAACCGGATGTGGTACTGCGTTCTATACTATGTAGCAGGTAAATATCTTCACCAACTCGTAACTCACATGCATTGTATTTGTTTGTATGATCATTCTCCTCCTGATACAAACTACTGACAACTCAAAAGTGAAAATAGACTAACCATATGTGCGAGTGAGACATTCCCATTGTCGAGCACTTTCTCGCACAAAGAATGGTAATGGGTGGAGAAGAAAGAACGACACTGGATTCTATTCGCCAGATCCGACAGGACCGCAGATGCGATTGCAGTGCCATCGAAGGTACTGTAAGAAGGACCAATTACCGCAATCCAGTATTTCTTAGAACTACCATAAACGCAACTCCACGTAGCTGTGTCGCACTAAAAGAACATCAATAATCTACGTCTACAGTACATAATCCACAAGTTAGGAAACAAGTCCTGAATAATAAAAGGCAAACCTGGTTCCTCGTCCCAGTTCATCAACAATCACAAGTGAGTCACGGGTCGCATCCCTCAAGATCACGCGCGTTTCATTCAATTCGACAAAGAACGTCGATTGGCCTAAACAGATCAACAATTAGACTAGAACACACAGCTGTAAACAGTCAACGTGGGTGAGAGCATGTAGCGTGTTTCTCTCTTTTGCCGCGCTCCCTTCCTCAATTTGAATACAGAGTTAATGTAATATAATCAATATCGACCCACCTGCCATAATCCTGTCGTTCGCTCCAATTCTCGTAAAGATTCGGTCCACCGGGGACAAGGACATGGATTTCGCCGGCACAAACGCTCCCTAGAAGGAAAAATTAAATCACAAAATACAAGCAATTGCCAGTGTTCCGCCCAACGCCCAATTTTAGAAAAGCCCTACTGTAGAATACACCACTTTAGAGCATTATGACAACGTGCACACATTAATAGTCTAGAAAAGTAAACAAGTGATATAAACACTGACCAGGTGTGCAAGGACAGTGAGGACGGAGACTTGTCTCATCAAGGTCGACTTTCCACCCATATTCGGACCCGTGAGGAGGATCGTAGACGCAGAATCACCACCAATACTGGAATGAATACAGTATATATAGCACAATGCATCTAACTAAAGAACAAAATAAAGCAATAAGTCATCGATTACAAGTTTGCAGACGACGCTACTTTCTTCACGTAAAATGACTAAAAACAAAGAAACACAATGTAAGACCTTTCGGACTTGCATTGTCAAAATCTTACCGTGTATCATTCGGAATATAATTAACACTGGCAGAAGTTTGGTTCGAATTAACCGATGTTGACTGAAGTGAAGCCAGGCACGGATGATATCCACTTTCAATTTGCATCACAGGCTGAAGGAAATAAGGAATCAAAGGAGTATAATTTATCAAGGATGATGCGTACCAATCAAGTTAAACAATTACATCCCAATTCAAAAAAGGTTGAGAATCCGTTCTTACCTTCTCTGAATCATAGACAAACACTGGTCGGCACATGTTCAATGAGCTGTTTTTGGCAGTGAATCCAAAACTGAGAATGATATCAAGTTGACTGGCACGGTCCACCACCGAAGACCATTTGGCTTTTCTGAAGGACACAATCAAGCAGATCAAGCTAATCTTTAGACTTACGACTACGGATTCCAAAGAGTAAGGCTTGCCTGTGGATGCTAGTATGATTCAAAATTGCCGTTTCGGACAACAACAAACAACAGTAACCGCAAAACATTCGACAATATTTCGACTGTACCTTGCATCGAAGTCAGCGAACACTTTCCTGGTGGCATCATCAGTCAGACGGTTCCGGTCAGACTCCGCCTTTATCAGCTCTTCAATCAAATCCCTCAGATCACTGGTCAGAAAGCGGGAAAAGCCCTGAATTGGAATTAGTAGAAACCACGATCATAAGTAGATAGAATATATATATATATATATATATATATATATATATATATATATACTAACAAGTTGCTAATTAATCAGCAATTAAGATAAACACTGGAAGGTGAATATTGATTAACTGACAAGCTAACCTTTCTCTTGCTGGACAGTTCAAAGTCATGGGACACTTTGACATTCTCTGGAATCTCCATCTGGTATCGATTCTTTCCAGTTCCAAAGAAAGCAACCTAAGAAAAAAAAACTATAATCTGAATAATGAGGGGGAGATTTAATATTGAGGTGGAAAACTGAAAGGAGACGTGTGGTCAAAATTGTCAACAAAAAAGTGAAAGGGTGATGACAGAATGGGTGGATATAACCTAACAATGAGTAAGTTACATATTAAACACCAAAAAGTACCTTGCAACCATATTTCTGTGTGATCTTTCTTCTGTAATCTTCCAAGGCTCTTTCGGCATTGTTGACTGAATCGATGGCAGAATCGTACTCCTAAAGCAATGATGCAAGGTGAACAAACTTCAAGTGGATATTAGACTTCCAAGAACCTTCTACAAACCCCCCAAAGTACGAAAAGCAGAAACTTACCGGATCCATTCCAGGTTTTGGAACAATCACTCCATGTTCCTCGGCTTCCTTGTGATTGAACGCATTCTAAAAACAAGAAACTCAAAAAAGCCGATATTGGGTTGGCGGGTTGGCGCTTCATCGACTAGTGAAGACAAGGTTCAGATGAAACCAAATTTACAAAACTATAAAAACACAACAACCTCACTTTAAAGTGCTTCAAATCGCCGTCGATATCCGGAATTTCACCCACACCAATCAACTGATCAAACAGTTCAACACTGAAAAGACACAGGTATACTATATTATATACAATTATATCATACATATACATAATAATTATTCATACACAGTTAATAGAACAAAGCAATAAACCACTTCATAATTCATTTAAAAATAAGAGAGACAATACAACCGACGATGATATACGTTCAACAAAAAATACAATACCTCTCTCCATCCATTCGGTGTTCATCATACAATTCAACCAACTTCCTACACAACTCAAAGCCTTGTAGAGTCATCAGTAGATCCTAAATCAACATAAGCTTAGCGTACTTTAGGTGGTAATTGAGGGTCGTCTCATTTCTTTATCGAGTAACCACTTCAGAATTCTTATTCTAAAAAAAACTGTATTTCAAACGTTCTTTAGAGGCGGCGGATTCGGTCGCGGTGGATTTGGACGCGGTGGTTTCATCAACGAATATATAAAACCGAGATCCACCTTAATCTTTCTCTTGTTATATTTGGATGACTCAAACATGATCGCCCTCGAATCAGGATGGTGCATGGCTCGGTGCTTCAGTCCCAGAGTATGAATCCTGAAAAATACCAAATAAATAAATCGAATACCGAACATTCGGAAAGGGACACAGATTCAATAGCCAAAAATGAAGTATATGAAACGGCTAGTTGTCGTCAGAATGGCAGAAATCAGTCATAAAATAGTCATACTTCTGAAGCAGTCGTTCAAGATCCGGCAGTTGTTTCAGTATTTTCTGTGCTTTCTCCGCAAATGCCATTCCTTCTCCAATCACAAATTCGACTCCATTTTGTCGTTTCTCGAGCGTTTCCGGATCACATGACGGAACACAGATCCACTCACGCAAGAGACGTTTACCTTGAATTAGACAAATATAAGGGATCATTAAACATGAGCCGAAGATAAGATAACCCTACAAGTTCTACAAGAAATACAAGACACATAATTTGAACATCAAACCCAACCAAAAGGCGTGGAACACTTGTTGAGATAACTGTAGAGCGAGTACGCTGACAGTGAGACATCTCTCGACCGTCCAGGACCGGCTGAATTTATAAACATCAAAAAAGGTTCAATACAAATACATTGTTCATCACCGATTAACAGACAATAGTTATGTAACGCTTATCCGCTTACGCAAGTTGAAAAGGATAGAAAGCATAGTGTAGTGCCAGATGTGAAAATAAACCGAAAAGTAAGAGTAACAACGTTAATCAACCAACCTTCAACGGGCACCAAATTCAAATTCTCGAGTGTGATTCCATCAAGAACAAGACGTTTTCCGCGCCATTTTTCAACGCCACTAGCAGAAGAGGGCATAAACTGAAATCATTATACTCATAGATATAAACGTCAACAATTGTTGATTACACCAAAATTGACCAAGACTATCAACTACCTTCAGCGACGAAGCATGATCGTGTAAATTGTACGATCGCATTGTCACCATTTCCACATCGATCAAACACCGTTGCAAGTATCTAAAATACACACAGCTGAAGATTAGGATATCAATTACAGTAATGGTATCGAGACAACAAAAGGGCAACTCGCGAAAAAGACATTAATGCACGAATAAGCCAAAAAGAAGCCCGTTTTCAAGGTGGGACGGATACCGTAGTCATGAGTACATAACATACGTCAGCACGGCGCCGAATGCGCTCCAACATTCTTCATATTCTGGTCTGGGAGAGACAACAGTACGGTCAGGATCAAGGATAGTCCTCAACGAATTGGGCCACGCAGATGTATCAGCACCCAAGTAGTGATCCCGTGTCAACTGAAAGGGAGCTGTTGATGGACTCAAGAAGTATCACGTTGTACGCTTCACGCCTACTACCAACTCAAAACTAAACAACGATAAATTAGAAAAATAGAAGAAACCTGTTGAACTGTCTTCTCCGCTGGCAAAAACTGAGTTTTTGGAGCCAGGAACTCCTTCGGGACGGAAGAAAGCATACAATTGACAATGTTCTTGGAATAAGAGACCAAATTGCCACGTTCGAGAAGAACCTGAAAAAGAACATATAACTTGAGCGCACAGACTACCAACTGCATTAATTAAAGCTCAAATAGCAACAAAAATATAAAAAAAAACTAAAAATAAACCTGCGAAGGTCTGAAGTTGGCAATCAAAGTGCGTAGCTGCGATCTATACTCGTCGTCAGTGAACTGTATCAGGTCAAATTTGCCAATTGTAGTATCGACCACACAGATACCATATGTACAATGGTCTCCACCTCTCTGGAATATGAATGTATACAAATATAAAAAGTAAATCCGTAGCAATAAGATATTCCCAACCAACAAGGGAAAGTAAACAGCAAGCACAATCGGCAAGTATATATGCTACCTCTTTAATAGCCATGAGATGGCTTCCAGCAGTGTCACTTCCAATGTCAACTGAACTCGCATTGTCATTTCCATCCAAAACACCAAAGGTGCGAGTTCCACAACTAGTCACGCGACACAACTCCCTTTAACATGTTACACCCTCACTCTCTCTCTAACTGCCTGGTCGTTGAGAGGCGTGGCCTAGCCGCGACTCTCACGTCAGAGCGTTGCTTGTCGTGGCAACAGCATGTGCTACTCCAAACTACAGTAGCATCCTTCCTTCCCCAATGCCCAATTACAATATGATCTATGTGTTGTTAATATTCCGCTACACCACAGGAGTCCAAGTCTCCCATATATTACACACATGTTGTTAAGAGTCCAGCTGCTAAACAACCCAATCATACATTTTGTAACGTGGAGGCTCTAGCTCGATCACTTCCGTCGTCGTTGCTAAGGGATTCACCCGCTATTTGCCTAGCCCCAGTCGGTGCCTTGGAACTGTCGAGCCATATTTTATTCGGTCCGAAGGAGAAGACCCTTGATGGTGAGTGAGCCTTTTTGGGTATATCTCGGGTTAGGACCAGAGGGCCCCAGAACCTGATAGCGACGATAAATTCCGCTGTGTTCCTCGGAGCCCCGTTGCCTCTGTAATATTTCGACAAGGTCTGAATTCCTATTAATCGTATATTCACTCTGATGAGCAACGGAGTCCCCTGGCTGCTCCAGTTCCCCTGCGCAAGTCAAGTGACAGTCGCACTTGTGCCACCGCACCGCTTCTCTACTGCGGCAAAGCGAGGGAAGGAAGGATGCTACTGTAGTTTGGAGTAGCACATGCTGTTGCCACGACAAGCAACGCTCTGACGTGAGAGTCGCGGCTAGGCCACGCCTCTCAACGACCAGGCAGTTAGAGAGAGAGTGAGGGTGTAACAAACAGAAGAAATTAAAAAAGAATGAATCAAGGATTAAGGGAAATCTCCTTCAATCGCATAGAAATAGAAAACGTCATTTAATAAAAAGAACACAACAGATTATATAACTGACCTTTTAACAACCTTATCCTTTACTTTCTCCTTCTTACTTCTCTCTTCCAACTGTTGAGGGGTTTCCGTTTGTTCGACACGAGCGACCTACAAGTTGTACAAGTTAGTGTTTAGAGTGACGACGCTTTACAATTGGTATCATTCAATTACAAACATTACAATCTAAAGTGCACTGAAAATAAATATAGACTATTAAGTGAATTACTAAGGATAAATTTGACCTTAAATCCTCGGCTGACCAACTGATCGGCAAAACGACCGTACGCAGATTCTGGGAACCCAGCATGCGCGTAGTTTCCCTAAACAAGACATTAAAATACTCAAACATTTGCAGTTAAAAAACACATCCGCACTTCTAATAGACATTGGAGAAGGGCACAAAAAACATCTTCAAACGACTAAAAACCCCACCCGCATATAAGTGAGAGATAGATGTTTCACTCCCAGAACAGCATCCATGTGGTACAACTCGTAGAATTTTCCGACTTTGAAGAACAACACCGTGTCAAAGTACTGGGATTTCAGCGTCCACCACTGTTTGTGACCTAAAAGGGCGCGAACTGACAAGCTTTTGTTCAGCACCAGCACCAAAAACAAAATAGAAAACATAGTGCCCTTACTACATGTAATTATTCTATATTTGTATACACACATGCAAATAACAAACCTGGTGTCTGATCTTTCCAAAAAGTTTCCGGTAAATACAATGTAGAAGGGTCATAATCTGGGTCCTCAGGACGCCGTTTGTTTGCATCTCTGATCTTCGACGGCTAAATAGATCAATGAAATGAGTGTGGACCATGTTACTTCAGAGGAGGACCATAGAAATACACAGTTTTCTTTTTAACTGCAGAAGCAATCAACGTACCTTTAAAAAGTCGAAAGTCTCGTGAAGAAACAAGTCATCGTTAACATCCAGACCAGCACTTCCACTTGTCTTATTCTTTCCGCTCTTCTTGTCGTCCATTTGATAGATGGTACGATCGAGCGTGGCTACCGAGTCAACAGTGCAGTTCTAAAAATAATCGTCAAATTACGAGATCTTAGCCCTACATCTCCTACCAACTAAAATGTGTATACCACCCCCTCCAATATGCACTGAAACCATTCATAGAAGCGTAGAGTGTACAAAAGTAAAACAAACCAAAATGTCCTCGTCATTTGCTTGTGATTGGAATGATTTGATATATGAAGCGGCCACTTCAGTACGAATCGATGAAGGTGTACCAATGATGGAAGTCTGAAAGATGATGTTAAACGCCACATCCGAAGTGGGCTTTACTGTTCCACCAGTTCATATTACCAGGGCTAAATTCTATAAAGTTTAATATTAGGTACCCAAAGGCTCTTTGATCATGAAACTTTGAACAGACTGGATACGATAATACAGAATAATGAACTTCTAAACTCACATCCAGTTTTCTGGCAGTCTTTGGCGTCGAAACAGACTTGGGTGGTGGGGTCGTATTTTCTTCATTTCCAGGGGACGCAGACTTTTCTTCCATCTAAATATACCAGTCTAATTGTGAGGAACAGAACGGATCGATGACACAAAAACACCTTTCTTCTCCCTTTTCTGTTTTTATTACCTCGCAATCGTCTTCTTCATCACTCGATAAGACAACGCGACGACGTTTCGTCGAAGACTTTCTCAGGGAAATGGGCGAGTCGGGAGACGTCGCCTGCGGAGTGGCGGCCAGTTCCCGTTTTGAAGAGGACCCTGAATAGTTTGTACAAATGATAGTCGTCTCACATTCACACTACCGCTTAAATTAAACCAAGACCGCACACTGCGCACATCCACCACAGAGCATATCACCGCAGATTTCATCCCCGATGGAAAGCTTCAACCAACAGTACAACTCAAGGCATCGAACATAAAAATGGATTAGCCTGCTATCATCATAAATAACATAGGTGCAAACCTTGTTCTATGTGCAACTCTCATCACATCGGAACGAAATAACTCACTAGGTGTGGAAATCTCCTTCTTCACATTTTCCACCTTCTTTCCCACAGTTGAAACGTCACTGGGCTTGACTTGCACTGGCTCCTTCGGCTTGAAGAACGCAGAAAGAGACGTTTGCTTCTTGGAAGCCATCTGCAACAAAATATTCTAACACAAAGTCGAGAAAACAGTTCGAAGGAAGAAAGGAAAGCGATCCCGCAATAAACAAAGTAACCCTGTACAGTACAGAACGGTTAAACAAAATAATATTACACATAAGTTTCAAATCACACTACCAATCTAAAAACTATTTCATTTTTTTTTGATAAGAAAAAATTTTCAAAACAAACATAGAAAACGCGAAAACCAATTTAGTACCGGTCTGCCCTAAAATCAGGGAAAAAAACCGGAAATTTACCGGTCCAGTACCGAAAATATACTCTTTTTGCTGGTCGGCGGCGCCGGGAGGGTACCTGCGGTCTGAAACTGGTACTAATTCAGTTTAGACCCGGTTTAGACCATTTTTGGTCCGTCTTGCGCGTATCGCGATAGGCTGCGGCGCGTGTTATCCAAAATCGACACTCTTCTTCTTTTTGCTGGATTCTCTCACTTTGTGTGTATATTTGTTGTTTTTTGTATCTTTTTATTGTATGTGTGAATAAAGTAATTCATCCATTGCCCGTGATTCTTCTTGCCTCCGGGCCTTACCGAGCTGTTCAGCTTTTCTATCAGTGTTTCGATATTGTATTTTTGTGGCTCCTTATTGTTGGTCAATTCAGCCGCGTATCTGGTATGTTTCCGATATCTGTTTCAGCACGATGTGTCGACATTCCGCGTCTCTTATCCTGTTGTTTTGGCTGCATGGAATTCCGTTATGAACTGGGCCACTGGACTATACGCTTGGTTAACTGGATCACGAACTATGTGGTTAGTTTTGCGTTGCATATTCTCTTACTCTCATCAAAAATGAATCCTCGCGAGTGTTGTGTAGTAGTGGTGGGTTCTGTGGCGCCGCGCCTCCTTAACCCTTCAACGCCATGCTTCAGCCACACATTTTTTGTTTAGATGTTGAGTACTTTCTTGAAGTTCATTCCGAATGATATGCGTGCGCGGATTGCGAGTTCCCGTGAGTTTTCGCGTATGTCTACTTCTACTTCAAGTTACATTTTTAAACCACTTAAAAGAGTATAGCTGAATTATATGGTTGACTTATGCATTTCATGTTCAGATTCCATTGTTGCGGTTGCCAACCAGATGAGTTGTGAAATCAAAACCTCGGATTTGTTTACGGTTTGTTGTTAATTATTTGGTTGTAATTACAATTGCTCTCGAATTCGTGTATCACATGTATGTACCTAATCTATAGTATTTGAGGTATTTCAGCTCCGTTATGTTCTATGCTTTTGAACTTGGAGGGCTCTATCTTCATTCGACAACGCCCATGAAGCTTCTATACAAGCAGGATCGGAAGTTTATCCTCGCATACCGTACCTCCGCTGCCTCCGCACCTGCCACCCGGCTACATCTTAGGAGTTACTCATTTGTGTAAGTGTTATGATATTGTTATTTTATATTCTTCAGTATACTAGTTTGGTTTTCTTCTGCAGCTGCACGAATCATGTAGCTGGCTGCCACAATATACTACTGTTTTTAGTAAATCGTGGTCGCAGCAGTCCCTTTATGAGTCACCGTGATACGCTATATACTGGATGTTATTGAAACCTTCACCTTCAACACACGTCCACTACTTCTCATTCAGATGTGCTCACATGTGTAAGTGTTTTTCTTTTACTCTGTATATACATAACTGCACATGTGTGTGTGGTTTCTTATTTATTTAGTGGTTTATGGGCTTGAGACTTGAGCTAGTTTCCTATTTTAGGCCTCACGCCGTTATTAGTGTTATTTGTTACCAGACGGCTATCGCCGCCGCCTGCGACTATTCAGGAGGTCCTACTAAAATGACCATACAGCGAAACGTCTCCGTCTGGAACGTATTTTCCAAGTTTATGTAATAAAATTCAATTATGCTTATTTTGAAGAGTTGCGGAAAGGGTCTAGTACAAACGCCCGAAACGTAGAATTCCGTTTCGTTCACATAAACAAAAAAGTAAACTCCTCATTTTATAGTAAGATTGCTTTCTTATGAGTCTCACAAACGATTAGCTTGTTTAGTTAGCTGTTTTTCTGTCATACCAATCTCGCTTTTTATTCCAGATCGATACATTCGGGCAATCGGATGCATTTCTACTGCATGATCAGAGCCTCGGTGGACGTCATGATGAACTTCCTCTGGGAATCAAGAATGATTACTGCATCACTTTCGCTTGGAAGTCTTAGCGGTTAGATTTATTGTGCAATAAGCAAGTTCATTTGTAAAGTATAAGTACTGGGTACTGGCCACAATATTCTATTCTATGTATATAAACTGTTTTGTTTGTATATTCTTTAGATTATTGTCTTTATTTGTGTTTATTATACTTTAAACTATTAGAAATATTTTCAAAATTGATCCCTTCCTGACTAGATGTAGAGTAGATAGAATCTTCGAGCTGACAATGAGCACGACTCCCTTATGTTAAGGTTGCACCTTTCGGCATCTTCAGGACTATGCTACTTTGTCATTTTATTCGGAATACGAATTAAAATTACACCAACAAGAAATTCAACTGACAAAGTAGCATAGTCCTGAAGATGCCGAAAGGTGCCGAAAGGTGCAACGTTAACATAAGGGAGTCGTGCTCATTGTCAGCTCGAAGATTCTATCTACTCTACATCTAGTCAGGAAGGGATCAATTTTGAAGTATTCGATACTTTTTATCTCATATTTAACATTTATTCTCACATTCCCCTATTTTTTTGCGTTAGTATAGTAGCCTTGTTGTTAGCAGTAGCTGTTAGCTGTACCTTTCTTAGACACTATAACTCGGATTGTATTATATCCCATATGGATATCAAGTTTTGTGTCTGAATTCTTCTATGTTGTATTTATTCGCATGTTTTTCTGCATTTATTGCACTATGTTCATACTGCTGTGAATAGTTTTAATAGGTTTATCGTATTAATTGTGTTTTCGATTGCGTTTTTTCTAATAAATTATTATTATTTTTTTTTTTTTTTTTTTTTTTTTTTTTTTTTTTTGTGTGGGGGGGGGGTGAAAACTGCAAATATAAGATGTTTTATTCGGCAGCGAAACTACCGTAGTTTGGTGATTGCGTGTCGCGTTGCTTGTCAAAATAGTACCATTTTCGTACCGGTCTTCGACCAGTCTAGTCCCAATTTTAAACGGGACAAACCGTGGTTTTTAACCCGGCTAATTTGGTATTAAACCGGTACTAAATTGGTACTCGCGACCTTCTGTGAAAAAAAATAGAATTTGAAATTTTGTGTTTCCCGCTCAGAAGGATACGGTAGTTTATTCAAATATTTGAAAACTACTGTAACTTGGATAAGCAAATTTGATAAACAGCGAACTCTAAATGCCGTTTCGGAGCTAATATTAGATAATTTTTATATTGTCAGATCCACAACGTGGACGGACTTTCACGAACACTTCTTTCGCATTGTCTCTGTGGCTAAACGAGGTATTTGCACAGCTTCTCATCCATATGTTTAAACCACAAAAATAAACACTTTTTAAATACAAACTGGACATCCATGTGTTCAGATCTGAAAAATCCTCCAGAAAAATAATCACAACAATTAAGGTTCAGAAACATGACATATTTATTTATACATATCATGATAACACCCGAAAAAAAATAAAAAATAAAGTTATGAATAAATTAGTAGGATTCTCATTGAAACAAATGCACCGAATACAACAGACACTTGGAAATTTATACATTTTTAATTCTTTCACCCCAAAGCCTCGAAAACCTAATAATACTGTAGGAATAGCAACCAGACTTAGTTACTAAGTAAATAAAGATTACTGTTAAAAAATTCACCTCTCTTCTCATAAGAAACCCACATAGCAATGTTATATACGTAAGTGTATAGTTTACTAATAAAAGCCACATAATGGTACAAGTAAAAAGTTATGACTACCCATATCACCAATATGTATATCACACCACTTATAAACAAGTGATGTCTCTTGTTAGATATGTAAAACCCTCCTACACATCAACTTTCACAATTCTCTCTGGTTCCTTTTCCTTCTCAACTGGAGTTTCTTCTTTTATTTTCTTATTCGCTTCTTCTTTGACAACTTTGACTGCATCTTGACGGACGGGAACTTCTGCGGAATGCAGCGCGGTTGGACTCTAAAACACTCATTATTAACTTATTCCATTCCAATCACGATTGACAACGCTAAAGTTTCGAAAAGGAAACATATGGGTTCAAGTCGAGGATACAGTACCCCAACCAAAATAGCCATGCATTCTCTTGTAAGCCTTGCACTGACCTGGGTCTGCGTTCCGTTCCTCTTCTCCTCTACGACCTCTTTCACAGCCACCTCGACTTTTGCTTTATCAGAAGCAATAACAGGTGGCGGGTTAGGCACATCCTTCTTTACATCCTTTGTAATGTTAACCTGAACGATACGGCATGATGACGAGTTTGTATTCAGTCAAATTTCTTTTCATAATGTACTCTTCTCCTTGACAAAGATCTCATGACAATGCTGCAAAAGGCCGGACATAAACGCACAAAGATGTCAATGGCAAATCATAGTAATAAAACTGTTGGAATATCAATCATTTTCAAAACCAACTTTCACGTCTTTGATGTCCATATTCACATCGGTAGCGTTTCCTTGGTCTTTGGAACCGGTTATAGTTTCTAAATTAATAAATTAATAATACTATACTATGATAAGTAACAAATATGCAAAATGCATACGTTGCTTAGTACTTGCATTTAGTTAATTACAGAAGAGAGTAGAGCCTCTCCACGTCTCCACTCCACCCGCACACTTCCTTATTTTAGGATATTTTGATGCAGTAGCATACTGAATATGTGCAATGTGTAGCAAAAATTATAGTTACAAATATAAAACCTTTATCTTCAGTATTTCTCGCATCTCTTTCCTTTTCGCTCTCCTTTTCCTTTTCTTTGGTTGTCTCGTTCTCTTTCTCTCGTGAAACTTCATCGTTGTGATGTAATTCCACGTGTTTATTCAGCTCTTCCACTGAAAAAAAGAATAGAATTAAGCCAACAGAGAAATACTGAATCATATTTGTGTAACCAGCAGCCAGCAGCAATTTGAAGTGATAAAGAACAACTGACTACATATTCAAATTTACGAACCGCACGGCTAAAAATAAAACCAAAAACAAGAACATGCCCAATTGTATGTTTTACGCGTGATTACACGTACTCGTTTTATACATACAGTACCCCATAAACTGCCTGAAACCCACCCAAATCCTCCTGTTTCTTGATCAATTTCTGCTGTTCTTTTTGCTGAACCTTCATTTCTTCCAATAATTTCTCGGCTTCTTTGTCCTTTCGCTTTTTCGCCAAATCTGCCACTTCGTCCAATTTCTTAACAAAAAAATGATTACCTAATATTATAATCCTTCTTATCGACGCTTAGTAGCTTGGTTTTGCCATAACATTAAAACTCTGAATGGTGGCCTGCATACCTGGCTAATGTTAATGTTCGAGTCGAGAACCTGCTCCTCCAGCTTCTCCAAACTCTTTAGTACTTGTGGATCAGCCTTCGGAAGTGGTCTCTCCACTACCACTGATTTGTGTTCTTTCTGTAAAATTAATCGTTGTCCTGTAAAAGAGATTTCAGTTTTCCACATATAAACCAAGGTAATGAGACAAATTAGTTCCAGTCAAAGAAAGTGTAAATTTACACGAAAACTAAGAATATAAAATTTCATGAAGAAACGTCAAACCTGCAGCGTGGCCCATGTTGAGGCAAGGAGGATTGTGAGACCCACTGCCACACAAACCTATAAATACTTTAAATAGAAAAACATCTTAGGACACACATCCCAGGGAAAACATGTTTTGCAAAATGTACAGTAACTTTTAGTCTATTAATCTAGTTAGTTACATAAGATCACTCACACACTTAGCTAACTAGCATTATTTATTTTTGTTGTTACATACGGATCAAAAAAAACTAAGTCGTGAGTACTGTACTCACCTTAGCATACGGTATACTCTGATGTTGTTGGTCCCTTGCACTGGATACCCAAATGAACATTAGTGAAGGTACGACAATACAGACGAGAGAACCAATCAGCGAACCAGTCAGCCCGAGGATGAACTCCACTGAAACTATCAGAAACTCACATAAATAATTTCCCCCACGATGCTAAACTATATATTCTTTCAAAGTGGGCGCGCGGGTATAGCCCAGTACAACCTAAAAAATTACTAAACAAAAGACTTGTCCCATTCATCGCTACGACTTTACTGTCTTCGAATTTTCGAAAATTAAACTGTGTGTGAGAGCTAAAAACATAAAAGACCATTCGGAACATAAAACGTCAAACTAACCATTCGGAACCAATATTGCCACCAATGTATTTGCGAATAAAATTATAAATGTGAGAATATAGAAGGTGGAATGTTGAAGGTTTGACACCGGCAATTCACCCGAACCCTAAAAAGCAATGACTATGGATTCCATAGAAAACAAGGACTGATAAGTAGTATGAATTCCAACCAATATTTGCTCATCTGATAAAATAATGATCGGTTTCAAATCTGCTTCAAAATCTGCTTCAAATCAACAAACTTTTCTGAGACAAAGATTGAACAATGCGATCCTAGCCGGGAATAACATCAACGGAATCGATACAGCAATCGAGAGCATGAAGGAGAGTTTGAGGAGTTGAGTGAACAGAGTCGCATCCAGATTTACCTTAAAATAAATAGAAGTTTGTTAATTTGGGGTAAAAAAGTAAAATTATATACCATGCGTGACGAGTAAATGCACAAGATGAAGCGACTTCCCGGGAAGATCGCCGCGTCAGCATATGTAGTGCTCTGCTCTCACCTTGTACCGTTTCACTGCCGCGCCGTCGCCGGCCGCGCACAAAAAGAGGATCCGTCAAAGGTGTGCGGCGGGGGCTTCAAATTAAGTTGGCGCATCTGCGGCGCACCTCTTAGTGGGGAACCGGCACAGGTGCGCCAAATGTTCGCCATCGCACGCAAATGTGCGCCTCGCACCTGTGGCGGACCCTTTTTTTTGCGCGCTGCGATGACGCGGAGCTGGTTGATAAACAGTGCACACTTCCTTTATCTTTATGCCATGATCTACAGTGGGCTTTGGCCTTCACGAGATTATTCTCCTCAAGCAGCAAAAAAACAATAGACAAATATCATTGCTAGCTATATTTAAACTTCCTAATGCTTTATAATTATTATTTTCAAGTTCCCACCAGCACATCTCCGTGAAGTTCTTCATTATAATAAGTTACGTATCCGAATATTCCCACGCCGGCATACATCATCGAACATATATTGATTGCCGATGAAGAGACCTAAATCATGTTTTTATTTTATTATGTTACTATTTATATTCTCAACAAACCAATCAATCAATCATAATTGTAAAATAATCAATCAATAACCTGTTCAACATCTTCTGCCCTTGCATCCTTCATACATTCCATTACACAAAAGAGTTGAGTTTGACAGGAAAGGGCCATTGCCACAATAGGAAGACTGCAAATATATACAATTATATAACAGAACAAGCCAGAGTACTTCCATGATTCACGATAAGACAATCAAACTACCGTACCACGCCAAGAATCCGGCCGGTCTCCACCATTCGATATAGACGCTCCAATGCCCTTCCCAGAAGACGGGAAGCGATCCCCAGAAGAGACGAACCTGGAAGAATTCCACATTTCAACTGGCAAGATTGATACATTCGAATGCTTGATTCTTTCCGAAATTAACAGTTTGGAGCATATTTGGCATTTTCAGCTAATTACACAACGATCAGAGTGGCCCTCCGAAGTAGTTTACTAATTTTTTTCAGAAGTATAGTACAAAGTAGAGTAGTTGAGTAAACATCACTTATGCATGGACATCCTCGGCTACTTCAAGGATACTTACCACAAATATCGCGTAAAAGAAGACAGCAGCAGAACTGATCACAGAGAAGTTTCCGAGATCTTTTATACAACTGAGCGGGAAGATGATAAATAAAAGGACGAGGACCTAAACAGAAAGATGGTGTTGTGAGCATTACAGTAACGGACCGCCTTGCCTACAGCACCTTACTACGTTCTCAGGCGCGCAGCGCGCAAATGCGTAACCACGTCCGCGGAAAAGAGATGGCTTTCTAACATGCGAAAGGCGGAGACTCAGAAAAGAGGTTTCTCTGTGTTTCGAATTTTTCAGTGCAAATTTGCAGTCTTTTCCCGCGGATGCGGCTACGCATTTCCGCGCTGCGCGCCTGACAATTTACCACCACAAAACTAGCCTCGTTTCTATGCTGAATTCGGAGAACCGGCGGCTAATGGGAAAGCTGAATGATGTAAGTAACACATTCTCTGAGAATACTACTATCTTATACCATTACGTATGTGTACCTGCTAGCAAAACATCTCACTCACCATGACGAGAATTCGTAGTTTTTGTGTGGGAGCCTCTAATTCGAGATAATCAGCAACGACATTCGGGCCAATATCACCTACAATAAATCAATTACTGTTTTAGTACTCATTATTATTTTACAATTAGTGTTGACCTTAATTGATTGTGAAACTACTACGAGAACTATATGAAGTCAGTGCCTGAAGACAATTGTTTCAATACAAAGATCCATGTTTCACACGAAGGTCAAAACATTCAGAATGAAGTGCAACAATGATTATTTCTCGTCCATTTTTTTGTGATTGCGCACAAAAACTCACCAATCATTACCATGAACGCAACAATCGACGACATCAAGAAAAACACCATCAGCATCTATAATTTAAAAATTTTTTAACCCTGCGCAAATACCCCAATTATGATGCAAAATCAACTAGTTATCACTGAGCGGCTGGCTAAAAAAAAACTGTTAGCACACACTATATTGAATTTTTTTTAGGAATACGTAATGATAAATTTACAGGGAAAAAACTCCTACCGTACTTTAATTCACCGGAATAACCCTTATGAAAACAGTAGTCACTCAGGTGTGGTTCACAAAACATAAATTAAGTTGGAAAATATTCTACGAGTCACTTCAAACGCACCTCGACGCATCTCCTGCCAATGGGGCCAAAGGCACTCAAAGCCAAAGCTTCGTAACTGTAACGCCTGAAAGAATGCGACGGCGTTTAGCTGTAATCTTAACAAGACAATACGGAGTCACGCATATAACGGCGTGTATAGCCTTTCTGACTACGGTACCTGGCCGAACAGTTTGCCGGCGAATAACTCTGCCAGTTCTAGGTGTAAAGAAATGCGGTTTTTGCAGCAATATTTCTGAAATTCCGGACATTCTGTGCAAGTAAATCGTGGAATTTTTTTTTCGTGGGCCGGTCCCTTTAATGCTAAATATGAAACTCGATTCCCTGTTTAATCTAGGATTTGGAGACTAGCTCCTTCCCTATGCAAAAGCTCATCTACATTACCTACCGCGTTATTTGTGCTCCTTCTGATAGAAAATGGCACGTGAGTTTCATCAGAATTGAACACATAAAAATCATCAAAACGGCAAGAAGAACACCACACTGAAACAGAATGCCATCTTTGAAGAGCAGTGATTCCATTAGCATTCATCTGGGTAATGTCCTTGTCTAGAAGGGTTACTCTTTTAACAGAGGGTGGTCCTCCGAACCCGCTGTGAATAAACAGTAGGCAAAGTCCGAGCCTACCTTACCTACCGTAGCACTACATGTTCATTTGTTGTATAAAAAAAAACAGAAACTACAGTACCTGTTGGAAAACATAGGGCATGGCGAGTACACTCACTCCCACTATACAATTGGCGAGGTTGAACACATGCGGCCAATGGTTGAACTGAGGATGATACTGGAAAATATATAAACAAGTTCTTAACAAGCATAATCCGCAGCTTCAGGAGCTTGATCAAAATTTCTGGAATCGGAAAGAAAGAAGGAAAATATTGAGATATCTTTCTAAGCGATAAGAGTCAAGTTTGCGTCACTCGATGTCTCTCCCTTCGGTGTGCAAAAAATCATTTGACAACATCGCGGCGGCATGCGAGACACAACTACTTTTGTCCGCCGATCTCACGCCGCTTGCGCGCCAACTTCACGTTATAAATCCAAAGGCTTTCAATCGATAATTTGGTATACGGTACCTTCTTCTTCTGACTTTCCGAATCATATTCTGAATCCGACCCAGGAATCAGCAATTCCGTGTCATCATTCCGTTTCTTCATTGAAAAAGCACTATACCCAGAATTCCAGAATTCACACGGTTAGTTGATCCTGGAAGCTAAGATACAATTGAGCGTCTAACGTGTGAATTGTGAAATAATTCTTTCATACGTATAGTGAGAGGCGATAAACATATAGCGGTTACTTTCAGTCAACTCTGTTCATTTCTTCAGTATCATATATACTATACGTACGTGTCTTACAACCCCCGAAAACAATCAGAAATATTTTTCAGCATTTTTATATGGCGATCCGTTAACCACTTTTTTTTTAAACAAATGCGACAGTCAAGGCTTGAAAATGTTTATTACAAAAATGAAAAAAATGCATCACAGAGCAATATCAGGAATGTATGACAGCTTACAAGCAAGAAAAATGCAAAATAAGTGGGAACAAAACTACTCACTCCTATAATAAAAAAAACGGCGCAAATTAACTAAAAAGAAAAATTAATTAGAAACTAATACAAAATTTTCATTGAATTTTTAGTTATGCGATAAAAGCTCTCAGTTACCAATCATACATATAAACTTAAAAATGCAATGTGCGCATTTTATGGGGGTACATAATCTCAATTTCCATAATAGGTGAATATATTCTTGGGTGTTTCTTCAACTGTCACTTTGTACAACAATTCAGGCTTCGACATCAACGACTTCAGAAACTCGAAGAGAAAAATGGTCACATTTTCTGTTGTGCTCACCTGTAAACAAAATATTGAGAAAGAACATACCTAATGTTCCGTATCCAATCAGTAATTAATGATTGTATCTACTTAATTAGTGTTTTCGAATAATACTGTAACCTTATATAATACGGTGTTAATTTGTTAATGTGAACTACCGGGATTTTTCGTCTGCGCTCTCTCTACGCACGAGTACTCTCGCTCAACCGTACTTTTCAGAGCCAATCAGCGCTCGATCTTGTTACTGTTATGTAATTGCATGCCAAGTTGAAAGTACAAAAAAAAACCGCACAAACACTAGCACAAGCTATTATATTATTAGTACCTTATTATGAAAGTGTGGCACGTCCTTGTCCAAGTTCTTGTGATCAACAACATCCATAACTTGTGCCATTTCTTTCTTCAGTTGGGCCAAATCATACACCATGCCGGTCTTTTCATCCACGGGACCTTGCAGAACCACCTAAAAGTGGGTAAAGTGGAGGTTTGAGGTACTTTTGTCTCAAAATACGATCAAACATAGTAGGATTTCTACACATGAAACCTATGACACAGGAAAGTGAAAACCTCGATTTCGCCCCGATTCTTTCAAAAAAAAAAAAAAAAAAAAACCACTAAAAGCCCGATCACATTTCGCCACAGTCAAGGCCCGATTTTTTGCGGGACTTGATCGGGGCGAAATCGGGGTTTTGGTTTCCCATGAACTGTACTTGGCATTATTGTGGACTTGAATCCTACCTACTTGGCAGTGTTTTAAAACTCCAATGACAAACCTACCCTCCATACATAATTGTGTCCATGTCCATTTGGATTGTTACATTTCCCATAAGTGAGTGCGTTTTCCTCATCTGATAGAGCAGGAGAGTGCAGACGGTGAGAGGCACTGAACACCTCGACTCTCTGCATTTGTACTGTGGGCATTATGTCTGAAATGAGTAAATCGTTAATTTGAATTGTCAGAATGAAACAGCAAATCAGACAATAACAAGCACGACAACGGTCATACTGTATACCTTAACGATAATTACAGAAATTAAAGTATCTGCTACAAAAAGTCTAACGTAAATACAAACGATAAGTCAACTAAACAATCACTCATTATAAAAAAGACCTTCTCGCACAGATCGACTTCTTTATCTTTACAACAAAGTTTCCTAAAGAAAAACATAAATTTATTAATAACAACCGGTACTTAACAACACACATTAATCGAGGGCTCACCAAATGACAACACCTACACATAGCCACTGAAACGTCAAGAATGAAAATACTCTCAACAGGAAAACAACAAAAGAGAAATGATAAGAGACTAGAAAGTAGATAAATAAACTATAAATCACTTTCGTATGACGTTATAATCTTATTAGAAAAGGAATGATAACGAGTTAATCCGTACGCTTACAAATCTAGGCTCAAAGATAACGCAGGGCTCGAAAAAAGGTATCTCTAAAAACCTCTAAAAAAAACGTTTCTTTCAGAAACCTCTAACGTATTCATTGAGTGTTACTTATAGCATTTGATCAAACAACACTTGAACCAATAAGGCACTAGACGACGAGGACTATGATGGAAACTGTGCGTCCGGAGCAAAAGAACTACGCAGATATCACAAATTGAAATAATAATTATCAAATTCGCACATAAATTGAATACCTGAGTACCGTACAAACCATGTTTCTCTATGTGAAATTTGCTCTGCACAACGGACACGATGACTGATTGGACGACTCGAACCATTTGTACTGAAAATTCATAAATAAAGACAGCTACTGTAGTCAACTAAGTAAGTGGGCGCTCTTAAAGCTATCCAACAAACACTGCATACCGTAGACAAAAGAACGCCTAGTACCTCCTAATAATTTGGATCGGAATTATCATGAAGACACACCTCACTTATATCCTTCTATGGAAACGGCACCTTCGATTCTACATGGTCTATGATACGTGAATGTGAGGATAAAGATGGCTTCACATGATTCCAATATCGTAATATTCCAACTAATAATAATAGTATGATTTTGAATACTGACCAAACAGTTGGAGTGGAACTTGTTCTTGCACTGTTTGCACTTGACCCTCGGCATCTGATGTGTGCTCGTGTGGATTGTCATCATACAAATAGTACATGCTTCTGCTCCGGACACATCTTTGTCCACCTGGCGTCTCCACGATTCCATTCCCTCTACCATACTACCATTCTGAAGAAGTATACATTAGCTATGTGCCATATAATCATGAGAATTTGCTTGCTTTCGATTTCACGAGTTATTTTAGACGCATATTAGACGCATATGGTTCAAAATGCGCAAATTATCGGTACTTCGGATAAGTAGATAGACATATAAAATCTTCGACAATAAAAACTAACCTGATAGAACAAATACGATGACAATTGTAGACGCCATTTATTCGCTCGATCGGAGGTTACAATAGCCTGAAATTACACAAGGTTCAAAGTTGTAGTTGGCATAATCAGGGACAGAGAGAGAGACAGAGACAGAGCGAAACAGAAAGAGGGAGACAGAGAGAGAGAAAGAAAGCACACGATACAAAGAGAAACAAATGGAGCGAAAACAGGCATTCAGATAAAAAAAAACCCACCTTATCCACAAGTACTTCAGGCACACTGAGCGGGTAATCCTGTGGTAGTCTCACGGTCAGTCGCATCGTTGTCTCATCTACCGTATAATCGGCCAGCACTTCACCACAGGAAGTTACGGTTCGAACCTAGAATTTGTAGACCAATACACAATTTCCCCTTTACTCTGCTAGTGTTCTCAAAACATATTAAAGATGCTCGTTTTATTGTCACTCGACGGGCAGCCAAGTCACTTTTAGGAAACTGAGGGCGCAGTGAAATACGGACACAAATAAACAACCATACCTTGAGTGAATTCTCCGCTCCGGCCAACGACTGACTGGCCTGCTTGACCTTGGAGAGCTCAGCCAGCACTGCACATTCAGAGATGTTTTCACGGAAGTATCTAAAATTATGCCCATACTGTTACAATGTGAACTAAACGTAAACTCAACATATTACGTAAAACAAGTGGTAGAAAAATAATGGTTAAATATCTTACTAACACATACAATTAACTCACTTGTTAACGACTAATGAAGCAGCGCGATCCAATTTGTTGTACCACTGTCGTACCAGTGCGGGGACTAACTCGACCATTCTAGAATGGTAACATTGTTGATTGTAAGGACGTAAGGGTCCTAGATTCAGCTTGTAGCATACTACCAAGATTATGCAAGCGAAAAACAATGAACGCTTTCTGACTCCTAACCTGAACAGCAGTGCACTTGCATATCTCTGTACGGTATCTGGCTGTTCCAAAGACGCATTTTCCGTCAAATACGTCTTCTGAAGGTTGGCAGCTGAAACAGGAGATTGTACTTAGCTAACAAGTCGCCGTAAGCACGAACTGCGAGAACCTCAGCTAACAAGTCGCCGTAAGCACGAACTGCGAGAACCTCAGCTAACAAGTCGCCGTAAGCACGAACTGCGAGAACCTCAGCTAACAAGTCGCCGTAAGCACGAACTGCGAGAACCTCAGCTAACAAGTCGCCGTAAGCACGAACTGCGAGAACCTCAGCTAACAAGTCGCCGTAAGCACGAACTGCGAGAAACCTCAGCTAACAAGTCGCCGTAAGCACGACTGCGAGAACCTCAGCTAAAAAGTCGCCGTAAGCACGAACTGCGAGAACCTCGCTAACAAGTCGCCGTAAGAACTGCGAGAACCTAACTAACAAGTCGCCGTAAGCACGAACTGCGAGAACCTCAGCTAACAAGTCACCGTAAGCACGAAATGCGAGAACCTCAGCTAACAAGTCGCCGTAAGCACGAACTGCGAGAACCTCAGCTAACAAGTCGCCGTAAGCACGAACTGCGAGAACTCAGCTAACAAGTCGCGTAAGCACGAACTGCGAGAACCTCAGCTAACAAGTCGCCGTAAGCACGAACTGCGAGAACCTCAGCTAACAAGTCGCCGTAAGCACGAACTGCGAGAACCTCAGCTAACAAGTCGCCGTAAGCACGAAATGCGAGAACCTCAGCTAACAAGTCGCCGTAAGCACGAACTGCGAGAACCTCAGCTAACAAGTCGCCGTAAGCACGAACTGCGAGAACCTCAGCTAACAAGTCGCCGTAAGCACGAACTGCGAGAACCTCAGCTAACAAGTCGCCGTAAGCACGAAATGCGAGAACCTCAGCTAACAAGTCGCCGTAAGCACGAACTGCGAGAACCTCAGCTAACAAGTCGCCGTAAGCACGAACTGCGAGAACCTCAGCTAACAAGTCGCCGTAAGCACGAACTGCGAGAACCTCAGCTAACAAGTCGCCGTAAGCACGAACTGCGAGAACCTCAGCTAACAAGTCGCCGTAAGCACGAAATGCGAGAACCGCAGCTAAGCACGAGTCAGCTACAAGTCGCCGTAAGCACGAACTGCGAGAACCTCAGCTAAAAAGTCGCCGGAACACGATGCTAACAAGCGCGGTAAGCACGAACTGCGAGAACCTCAGCTAACAAATCGCCGTAAGCACGAACTGCGAGAACCTCAGCTAACAAGTCGCCGTAAGCACGAACTGCGAGAACCTCAGCTAACAAGTCGCCGTAAGCAAGAACTGCGAGAACCTCAGCTAACAAGTCGCCGTAAGCACGAACTGCGAGAACCTCAGCTAACAAGTCGCCGTAAGCACGAACTGCGAAAACCTCAGCTAACAAGTCGCCGTAAGCACGAAGAAGCGAGAACCTCAGCTAACAAACGTCAGCCGTCGCCGTAAGCACGAACTGCGAGAACCTCAGCTAACAGTCGCCGTAAGCACGAACTGCGAGAACCTCAGCTAACAAGTCGCCGTAAGCACGAACTGCGAGAACTCAGCTAACAAGTCGCCGTAAGCACGAAGCGAGAACCTCAGCTAACAAGTCGCCGTAAGCACGAACTGCGAGAACCTCAGCTAACAAGTCGCCGTAAGCACGAACTGCGAGAACTCAGCTAACAATCGCCGAAGCACGAACTGCGAGAACCTCAGCTAACAAGTCGCCGTAAGCACGAACTGCGAGAACATCAGAACAAGTCGCCGTAAGCACGAACGCGAGAACCTCAGCTAACAAGTCGCCGTAAGCACGAACTGCGAGAACCTCAGCTAACAAGTCGCCGTAAGCACGAACTGCGAGAAACTCAGCTAACAAGTCGCCGTAAGCACGAACTGCGAGAACCTCAGCTAACAAGTCGCCGTAAGCACGAACTGCGAGAACCTCAGCTAACAAGTCGCCGTAAGCACGAACTGCGAGAACCTCAGCTAACAAGTCGCCGTAAGCACGAACTGCGAGAACCTCAGCTAACAAGTCGCCGTAAGCACGAACTGCGAGAACCTCCCGGGGCGGGGTGCGGGAATTTCGCTCCTTGTCTCTCACTCATCTCCCACGAGAAAACTGGTGGCATACAACCCGGGTTCGTGCATACGGCCTCATCAGTTGAACAAAATAACAAAACTGTAACCTACGTATCGGATCCGGCATCAAGCTGATGATCTGAAGTACTGAATCACAGAGTGGAGGATACAATGCATGACAGTAGGCAACCCTTTCCGAATGAGAAGAGAACAGCGGAATGGCCGAGAGGCAGACATCCATTGCGAGGCAGACGGTCAGAGGTCGCTCACCTGGAACGACACTTACACTCACTTTGCTAAAAATTGCAGATCGCCACGCGTGACAAAGAATAACTATTCTGAAATGGAAGTTTTCGAAAAACAATACGGTTATAAGCTAGAAGCATACCTTTGCGAGTATGCGTTAAAGGATAATCTTCCACCGAAAACCAGAAAACATCACTAGATCGAAAACACCTTACTAGAAATGAGAGGAGCGATTGCAACTGGAAGGCGTATGCTCTTTTCTTTGGTCGCTTCATCATCCCACGCTCCATTCTCCTGACAGTGCATTTGCAGAGAAAGCCTGTAAATAAGATAAGTATAATTATTTAGTTGAAAAGTGTATAGTTAATCACGAAATTAGGTTAGAACGATTACAGTTCTTGTCTCTCGAGTAGACACAATATAGCGGCTGTCAGTCGACTACACTACCGTATCATACGCCTGCAAATCTCCTGATCAAACTGTCGTTCGCTTACTGTACTCAGATTCTCTATCACGTCCCAAAAAGATGTATTCCGAAGTTAGAATCGTACAAAAATCTTACATTCTCGCCAAATGAACTGCCGCAAACTGTAGATATCGGTTGTTCGATCCGAGGTATCCTGCCACCTGTGATATCAAGTGCTGGACCTCCTTCGCGTAGCTGAATTTGTGGGTGATTGATTAGAAGAACTACAAAAGCTTATCAGTGCATATGTGCATTATGCACACCAGGACCAGGACAAACATCTTTATTGTTTTAAGTACAATGCATTCCCATATAACAGTAAATGCGCCTCACCCCTTCTCATCAAGTGCTGGATCAAATTGTACAGTCAAACTTTCAGTTAAAGATGTCGGGGAAGCGGTGTCAATCTCCAGATGAGGAGTATTCCAGACGGCCTTGCACAACCAACGCGTTAATACACACGTGGAATCTGAAATAGGAACGATCCCAAAGAATACAAGGCCTTTGCAAGTAGTTGAGGTGCACAAAAACTTGGCTGCTTGGCTCAACGGGTTAGCAAACAATACCTTACCTTCTGAAACATGTTCCACAAACAGCTTCAAGATGTAAGCGGAGATATTGCCCATCCAAAGTTCATTCCACTCCTGAAAGGTAACTAGGGTAATAAGCCATTCTTATTACTATTACTTAATTAATCCGCAAACGCCTCGCTCCCTTTTGCACCCACTGAGCTGCAAATAAGACAGCTAGATAACGATGACCAATTATTGCAAAATTCAATAACATGCCCACGCGAATTATCATATCACGATAACCATACCAGCCGGTAAACCACACCACGAACCTTATCAAACTGTTCGTTCTCTTCCCGTTTCACCGTTCGAGCACAAATATTATAAACACGAAGTGAAAGGGCTGCCCACGCGACAACATAATCGTGATGTGAATCTTTCGACGACGACTTCAGCAAGTCACAAACACTCTAAAGAAATGCTTGGAAATAACAAAACGACAAAAATTAAGAACACTTCTTAAAAAAAAAGGATATTCACACAATCAAAATAGATAAAGCTCAAGTGCTCACATCAAATGCAGTGAGTAATCCACACATAACAAAATCCAAGAGTGCAGCGTCTAAATTCTTCGGATCATTTTCCTCAAACAATGTTCCTGTCGCACGGAGAACGCATAGATTCAGGCGCCAGAAGCCAGACGACGACACCGATCTAAATAAGAGTAATTTAAGTTGTTTCATCAATTCACGAACAGAAATACATTATAATCGTGAAAAACTACTTACGGAGTCCAACTCCAAAAAAGCCACAACTCACTTAATCGCAAACAATTTATCGGCCCATTCAGTGTCCGACTTCGAGTAATCGTGGACATGAGTGAGGAATTCGGAAGCCGACGACGTACTCATGAATCTGAATGAAAGAAGAGCTAGAATAAAGACAAGGGAACAAAAAGACAAACAAAGGTATACGGAAGATTGATATGGAAGATTTGAATCAACAAAATAACTCAGATCACGATAGATGAAATACCGCATCCGCGTCTCACCTATGATTCCAAGCGTCCGCACTCTCTGTTCCGGAACCCAGCCTGACATCTCTCGTGTTTTTCAAGGACCACAACACTTCCATTCTCGATTGATTACTCATGCCTTCATCAACCTTAATAAGTAGTTGGAATATACAAGTGACATGCCCTCACTTACCGTTTAGATAAATTTTGGAAAATAGGAAGAAGAACTTGGTTACGGTACATCGCACATCCGCAGCTAGGTTACAGTACATATCCCAGCACAAAACCGCCGTTTAATAACTTCTCAGCTTCGTTTACCTTGAATTTGGCAGGGTACTTTGCCAAGTAACGCAGTGCGAGAAGTACAACTCGCGGAAGGGGATCGGAGAGAGAAGAGAGGGCAGACAACACTACATGCAGCATATTGTCGTCATTCTGGAATAAGACACAAATTTACAATAATCACATATTATGCGCGATATCATCTGCGCTGATGATTACCGTACCAGCCTTTCAAACATAAATGTACTGCAGGCATACTGGCAATACATCTGGAAGTGAAGTTCGTTTCAGAAAGCTACTAGTTCGTTTCAGAAAGCTACACATGAGATTTACCTCCACGGCTGAATCAAACGCATCGGCAGCTCGTCGTTCCAATTCTGAAGACTTTCCGAATGATCTCTCATAAACTGGCCTTCCCAGACGGTAGACACCAAGATAGACGGCAGAGATACAGAGCGCCCATCGTCTCGTCTCTAGCTGACAAGTAACTCATATTATTAACATATAACACAGTCTGAAAAAACACTAGAAAGCGGCAGTCAACCGTTGCCAAACATGAGAACTAGAACGCAATATTGATCAATGAAAGTGGATTATTTTCGACGAACTTACAATAAAAATGGAAATTCATTCCCTAGTCAATAAAGTCTTACGTTTTGAGTTGCCGTTTTGGAATAGAGAAGAGCTTGGACTGCCAAATTTCCCTTCAATTTATTCCATTCGGAGTCAGATCTTTTACATATTTGGCCCGTATATTTAGATGATGAAAGACACGTCTCGAAGAGAACTTCAGCTGACATCTAAAATACATTAGCATATATAAGTAATATTACTCGTAGAATCACCTACCTGGCAGGTTCATAATCATAATAGTTCAAAGAAATGTTGACATAGGTCAATGAAATGCACTCATAGATAATCCGTCATTTAACACTAGTTGATAACACACAAAATTCAATTTTTTTCTGGATTTATTGAATTTGCAAATGAACAAAGTTATTATGTTTCAACAAAAGCGTTAAAACACTGGGACGTTACAATTTCAATAGTAAATACAGAATATCGGGATCCAAAAAGCGAAATGCTAATAAAAACCATACAACTCACGAATGAATCAATGTCCGTGAGAATCTTCAAAACGGTGTCCTTCTCAGGGATAACCTTCGAATATCGTTCGTCCGAAACACACAGTGAACTAAGGAGTCTTGCACTCCGTTCCACACTAAATAAATAAGTTTATCACATTTGATGGTTTATCTGTTTATCACCTACAAATAAGTTTCTAAAAAAAAGACCAGATAAAAGATCATATGCAGTACATGAACACATCACAGGGACAAAAATATGCGCACTACCTACTTTTCAAATGAAGTCTTTCCTTCCATGATATCCTTTGTGATTACGTTTATATCATTGTCATCAGGAGCAGGAAGCTCGGAAAGCACATTCACCACATAATCATTATCACC
The DNA here is from genome assembly GCA_036852015.1 of Pelodera strongyloides. Lineage (NCBI taxonomy): Eukaryota > Metazoa > Nematoda > Chromadorea > Rhabditida > Rhabditidae > Pelodera > Pelodera strongyloides. The sequence continues at coordinate 115,828 of JAANDG010000256.1, forward strand.
TGAAAAAAACGATAAATGGCATACGTGAATAGGACACACACTTATTTTCTCGTCTCCACTTACAATTAGTTACAAACTCTAGTGAAGACACAACTACTAAACAAACGATTCCAAATAAAATTTTAAAAACGAACTCTGAGCTAATCGAGAATCGCGAGCGAACAAGAATTGAAGAAGTTTGTGGACGACAGCCTTTGCAAATGCGGTGTCCTTTCTCTACAAACGAATACAACATTAGTACTTTAAAAAAGGCAGCCAAGAAGCTGAAACATATACTTTTCTCTAGAACTTACCGAGAGCGCAACTTCAGAAAGGAATCTGAGATTCGAGTGCGATGTGGAATCGTTAATCAGTGCCAATAACTCTTCCCTCTCCGTTTCCGAGACAAACTTCAAAAGATGTATAGCCTGACCACTCTTACCACTCTGCATCCACGATCGTACAGCGCCTGAACTGTGTACTTTAATTTTTAATCAAAAGAAAAATAAACAAAGATCTGCGCTGATTTGCAATGTTTCACGATTAGTTTATGAGACGGCCATATATATATCCAGCTAATATATCCAACGCAATGGGTGACGACTAATTCGCGTATCATGTATATGTATTCGCATTTAATTGTAAAGTATATTATCAAATAGAAGACAGACCTCTTATTCTTAGAGGTTACACGTTATAAACCATCAATTTATGTAATAACATGCTGCAATACATTAGCCATAAACGCCGAAAGTCGAAAACTGTAACTTATGGAAAACTGCCAAAATTCCCCCACCTCTCAAAATAGCAGTCCTGTTCTGAGAAATGGTCTTTACGACCGAAATCCATTGGGTCTCATTGAATTGAGCCAGCACCTCACGGGAGATGGCACTATCGTCCAACTAAATGAAACTCATCGAACAAAACAAAACAAACAAACATGAGAGACAAAGAAGTGAAGAAAAACGGACAACATATGTCATATTATACGCAACCGATGTTAATATTAACAATAATCATACATAATGAAAAACCACCGTACCGCTAAAAAGTCGTCCGAATCGACCACAACACACAGTACTCTTAGGAGAACCTTTGCCAAAACAGGGGCATCCGAAGGTCGGTCTCTCGAGGCTCTAAGAGAACACTATATACATCAAGGCGCCAAATAGTATATATATATTCCTTCTTTAAACGAAACACCCTACTAGAGGGTGTATGTTTTAAGAACAAAGACAAAACATACTAAACGGTTACAAGGGGAAGGCTAGTTGGCTAGTCAATACGCTATCTTCACTCACCTCACAATTCTATTCGCCAGATCATTGTGTTTCGAGAGTTGTGTGAGGTATTCCAAGGGAACATCCGTTAGGCCCGAGATCAGAGATACGGCAGCAGGTTGAGAGCAGATGAGGGAAGTGTACACGGGCCGAAGACCAGCGTCACAGTTGAAAAGGAGTGCGCAGGAAAAGGGATCGGAACCGGGACGCTGAAACACCAAAAATAACCAAGTGATGAGAATAAATCAACCAAGACTCTAGACTCAAACCATGCACAAGGTTATCATAAGAATTCCTCTATCATAAGGTTCCCCTAAACGCAAGTGGCGAGTACCGTTAAAACACGAAAGAAAAAAACGCCTACCTTATTGATTAGATTCATTGCCAAGGTTTGAGTGAACTCGTCCCATTCTGACCCGAACAACTCCTTTTCACTTATATATCTGATCAATTCAGCGATAGGAATATGAACGTCCGATACATCTTCACAGACGACATCGGCGGTACGTAAAACCTAAATGTTTGCATAAACTGACCAAGCTCACATATACGGTGAGATTTACATTGAGTATCGATTACTACATCGACCGAATAAAGGGAGAAAAATCGAGATACTCACAATATTCGAGCACGATGGCTGCACTGCTTCGACAGGGGCAATCTTATTGAGAGCGTACTTTACACATTCTGAGAATGCTGACGACCATTGGGGCATTGAGGCACTGGCCTCAAAGGGAAGATTCTCGTGGAAGGAATCCAACACTGACAATACGAATGTACTCCTGCAAATAGAGGTTTAATTACAAAATATGTCCGCGAGTCTAACCAAAATGTACAAAAGCAGAGTTACGTAAATAGTAAATATCTCGAAAGACCCGCTCACCTCTCTTCATTCGATAGAGCATCAGAAATGACTGAAAGAGTGGGTAAAAAAAATGGAGCCACATGTCTCCAGTGCCTAAAATTTACAGTTGATGGATAGCTTCGATCATAATGATATCATTATACGAGTCAAACACCAAATAGAATCAGAAAAATCCCAACTATATGGATAGACGAAAAGAAAGAAAGTTGTTATACTCGATTATACTCGAATTCCTCTAGTTGTGGGTTAAATTCTTGAGATATTCTCGACATCATCTGAAAAGATTTCCTCGTGTAGAGCTACAGAAAGAAAGAAAGCCCTTACATTCCCTTCACTCGCACAACGTTGAGTATGCGCGGGATGATTGCCTTCTTCACGTCAAACGTCTCGAAGAACTTTGGAGATCTGGTCAGCGCCAAGAACGCATCAAAGCACGCCTGGAAACAATGTTTTAAGGGAAATAATGAAGTTATGATGCATTCATATAGTCAGTTACAGAAATGAAAAGTGCAAAATGAAAAAGAGTGCTCACCCTCGCAGTTCCAGCATCGGAAGAGTCCAAATTGCTCAGAATCCACTGAGCCAACTTGGAACTCAGCAAAAAGGTAGCACACAACGAAGCTTCCATTCCCATTGCAAGACCGATCACACCAGTTTTCACCTACAAAGAACGCAATTTAATGATTTAAGCCACGTACACGAACATAATATAAAAGTGTTGATCGTGACTGTGACAACTACATACGGGATCAAAACGTACGTAAACCTCTATAAACAGACCTACCGTAGTGGGCATAGAAAGTAGTCTCTTAATCGTGGCTCTGTCGGCGAATATCTCCTCGACACACTGAAGAACGACCTCTAGTTGTGGGTCAAATTCTTGAGATATTCTCGACAACATCTGAAAAGATTTCGTCGTGAGTTACAGACGAAAAAAAAGAAGAAGGGGGTTCGAGAAAACATAGGACAAGCACATGCAAAACTCCAAACACATTCAATCATAAAATAGGAGGACATCAATAGATCACGTTAATAAAATTTAATATTAATGAAGCAGTTAAACACACCTGCAATGACTGCGTGAGCAACCTCAACTCCCGTTGTTGATCGCTTTCTTCCGTGTCGTACCTATAATGAAACTCCCAGTTCAAGTCGCTGTCACCGAATGGATGCACTACGCGGTTTTCTTAGGTATGCAGACGTACGTGTTGGTGGTCTTTTAGTGAATTTCATTCGTGGGTGGTCTACTGCTAACTGCATTCATGATCCACTTCGTGTGGGTTACTACAAGGATGGTCTACTACGTGAGTGGTCTGCTTCGTGGGTGGTCTTGTACTATAAGGATGATCTACAACAAGGGTGGCATACTTCGTGGGTGGCCTACTACAAGGACGGCCTACTTCATGAGTGGGCTAATTCGTGTGTGGTCTACGTCGTGGGTGGTCTACTACAATGATGACCTACTACGTGGGTGGTCACTACATGGGTGGTCCGCTACATGAGCACTTCTAGGATGGCGTGTGATGCGTTTTATTATAAAAGTTGTAAATAATTTGAAACGACCAACTCACAATTGCGGCTTTATCAGCGGGTGAAGACCTCTGATGAAATCAGTTACCATCCGACAAATATCACTAGCAAATAGCTTGAGAGCCTAAAACACGACTTTATCATCTTTGCATTACCTGCCAATACAAATACGTAACAGTAAAAGTGAAAATACCAGAAGAAGGAATAGATATAGATGAAACCTGTTTCCTTTTTTCTCCTGGAAAGTTGTCGTTTAGGGCATTTTCGGCATTCTGTACTACGGTGGTACTGATGTCGCATGTAGAGAGGAACATATATGGCACTATCTAAAAGGATAATTATCAGGCAGGATAGATTACTTGTTGTCACTTACCAAAACAATTATCATAGAGAAGACAAACAAGCGAAGGTTTCTCAATGAAGAGATTAGAATAAAAAAAACGGACTAACGTTCTTCAATTGCTTCTGCGCAGCCTTTTTCAGTGTTGAAATAAAAAACGAGGCGACACGCATAGAATACCATCTCACTGATGCGCAACCGTCCTGAAAAAAAGGCATGCATTCAAACTTTGAACTTTCAAGTCTTATTAGCTGGAGCAAAAACATATGAATGGAAAGCCAATTAGCCAAGAACTAGAAAATCACTAACCATGGCAATTTTCTTAAAGAACACTGCAAAATGATTGTACGCAATGGTAACAGACTCAGTATCCTTTGAATTCAATACTTCGAGAACCTCACGGAGCGCCTGTAAGTAGAATTATTCAGCTAACTTGGACGCAAGTTACATGCTTTCGACTGCAGAAAACGAAAATCACAGAAAGACGTTGAATGCAAACCTTCTCCCTTGTGACAGGGTCTTTCTTTTGTAATTTCTTGAATACGAGTGCAATGTCGGCATCCAATTCCTGGAAATATAACTCTTCATTACGATTCTCACCTTTTTTTGCTACCTTACGTAATATTACATGAACTATTTACATAGCTCGGACTCAATTAGCGAATAATGAGGAACAATGGGGGAATGAGGGTGTAAACTGACTTGGATCATATCATAATTGCCTTCATCAGCTGCTGACATCGCTTCGAAAGGATTCACAAAACCAGACACAAATGCCGACACAGACTGGCCCGTTTTAGCGAGAAGATCCGCCGCTTGCGAACTGCTAGCCGGCTAGAAGGGTTAAAACTGAGTCCATGCCAACACATTTCGCAAATATTCTTTCCTAACATTATAGAGTCGGGGTGCATTCCATTTGTGAGTTTGTAGTCACTAGTATCACACATCTTAGTAGTTATTCCAATGTACAAACATCAATGACAAGAATTATTCGTGATTAAATACCTGCACATTTCCTTTCCTCCGCTGTGGTTTACTCATCGTCTACTTCCTAAATACTGTAATTATGCAAGACTCACGAAAGAAAAGAAAGAATACACACCAAAAACACTCTAACCACTTTGTTCAAATAATCAGGGAAAGCTAACCTCTTGCTTTTCTCTATATGCAAATATACTCTCGATATAACAAATGTTTATTCACTGTCGAACGAGTTCAACACCAGAAGCAGAAGCATAAGTTAAACTAGTACCCATAAAAATCAAATACAACTTGGATGAATAGTTAGTAAGTATATCTCGTATCATACAATCGAATCAATCGCTTCATCATTATGAAAAAACATGGCATAAGAAACACAGTTCATTCGAAAGAATGCTTCACAGGCTTTGGTTTTGGAAATAACATTTTCGGCATTACATCTAACTTTGTATAAAAGTTTCCGTACAAAATCGACAACAAAACATTACAAACATGATATACATAATAAGAACAGGAGGATAACAGGACTGTTTTCGGGAAGACGATGAAAGTTACCAAAAAAATATTTGGATACTGAAAAGACTACCCAAAAAAACAAATGTCGATGGTAAGAGGCTAAGGCGTAAAAAAAGATGAATAAATAACCCAGAAAAGTAGCAACAATAAAAGATCCCAGAAGCAAGTAAAGAAAATTTGAAGCAAAGAAAATAGTTGAAACTTGGAAGGAACTGATCAATCTCTCCCTGCAAATGTGCAAATATTGCGCAATCTTAGGAAATAAACATGCAGAAGATACAACATCAATTTAGGCAAAATTGTAGATCCCATAATCGGAATGCGTACATACCACATTGCATAAATATCATAGCGGACAGTGAAATGCTCATATTTATACAGAAGAATAAGGAACATCAGGTTAACACCACATTACACAACAAAACTCATGAAACCATTCATACAGAAAGAAGGAAAAACAATGTAACGCTGACGGTGATGACTAGGTACAGTATCATTATCACGTATTATTGAACTTATTACGGTATTAGAGAGGAAAGGAAAGACACTTATCTCCATCAACCTCTCACTGGCATAGGATGTGCTTCTGTGTTGAAGACCCATTGGTCCAAGGGCACAATATTGTCGGGACTGAAGATGAGATAGAGATACTTGAACAGTTCAGCCAACAGGAATGATTGTTGCACGTCGTCCAGTTCAGGAGGCACCACATACACATCACGAAGGCCAGAGTAACCCGCGCCGCTCTGAAAAGAAAACATAATAAGGTACAAAATGGAAACTGACAAGGGACAAAACACGATGTTTCCAACGTGCTACTACCCGTCTCGAGATGTTTCCCATCCCGCGTAGGAGATTATTCCAAAGAGAAAGCGAATGGGGATTGTCTCAGGAAAAGGACATCCGAGGCATTTGTCTTTTACTCCGGCGGACACCTTTTGATTATATTACACCGTTCATATGGAAAAACTCAAACCACTCACCTTTGAGTATTTCTCCAGTGCTAGCACCACTTCCCAGGCCCAATCCCTATACTTTTGGTTCTTGGTAATTCGCCACAGATAGAACCATGTTTCGACCACCTGAAAAGTAAATTTAAAAAAGACTATTATTGGATCATAGTGCAATGAATGTAATGTACAAATATTATATCAAATCCAAGAAACTATGGTACGAACGGAATAAGGTAATGAGCGACGGATGGCAGAAAAAAAGAGATCCTTTTCGATTTCTAATAATCTTTACTATGCGTACCTCCGGCCTCAGAATGTAGTACTTGTCACGGGAAGAGACAGCAATTGCTTCCGCCGAAGTGGTGAAACGGAACGCTTCAGGACCCAAGCCAGTTGCTGCAAAATGAGTCATTCTATGACAACGTTGAAGTAAAATTGATCTCGGTCACACAGCCGCATTAGTGAGAAAAATAAATAAATATTGCAACACAAAAGCTAGGTCCATGTTTAAAAACACGCACAACTGGCACAACTCTAACTCTAACTCTGACACCAAATCAAATAAGACTGACCACTGCGAATGTAACTTTCATGACATGTGCGTCCGAGCTCTTCTCCCAATTCCAAGTAATGGCGAGCCCTTTCGGCATTCACTTCATGTGTCGACTAGAAATTAATAAAACTATGAACAATGCACAATTACCGTAAAAAAATCAGAATAAATAACAAACTAAAATAATAAACAACAACGAAACTCTACGAAAACATTGAAATATCCACCTGCAATGCAACCATTCCTCCAGAAAAACAGGCCAAATGTTCCATTTTGTGCTCAACACGGCTTCCCTTCAGGTTAGCAAAGTAGCTGAAAATGGCATGTAAAACACACTGATTTTATTAAAATTTTAATTTTACGACACACATAATTGTATAGTATACTCAACGTGAACTTATAAATAAACGAACAACAATGGAATGAACACAGATACATGAACGTAAAGATAAAACAGATGTACCAGAAAACTCACAATAGTTTGCTCTGTTCACTTTTGAAAAGCATTTTCTTCTCCATTGCCTCAATTGCTTCATCATACTCCTTTTTCGTGCGATCATCCTAAATGATTCCTATTTACATTCAAACATACTGCAGTAACTTTTCACTCCAAAAAGTACAATAAAGAAACGAACACCAAAAAATCAAAAAGCAAAGACAAACAATAATAAAAACGCACCCGCTTTCCAGTAATAATCCACTGTTTCAACAAGTATTCATAAAAACTGTCTGCCATTGCACCCATCGAATATTCGCCTGGAAAAAAAGCTATGTTAATCACTGCTATGGGCGCGTTCGGGATTGCGAAAAGAAAGAAAAGAAATTAAAAAATGTCCGTTCGGGATGGACGAAAAGAAATGTTTCAGAACTGAAATATGCTGCTGGTGTGAGAGATACCAGACAAGAAGAGACTTTCTTTTCTTTCTTTTCGGTCAATCCCGAACGCGCCCTCACTACCAAACACTACACCTGACAATGAGAGGCGAGAGGAGATTCGCTAAAATTGTAACTAATCTGGCAATATACAATTTGAGAGGAATTAGCATGAATAATGCAAACCTACGTTGTCCCCATTTCCCTGTGTATGGGTTCAAATACATTGGATACAAGCCATCCGGCTTGTCAAGCTGGCTGAGCATATCGCGCACTTTGGTCACCTAAACGAAGAGAAGATAAGTACAGGAAGGGAAGGGTCGGAAAAGATAGTAGATAGTACCAATGGATAAGATAACTGACAGAAGAAGAATTAAGCACAAAAGCCTAGAATACATCATAATTGCTTTGATGAGAATTAAGAATATGGACACTTCAGTGGAGCAGGAATAAATCTGCGCAAGTAGTATCCGTCCGTATCTAAACTCTGGTCACATTGATTAAAGCAAATACCAACCTTTTCTTTGTATATTGGATTTCCCGTCAAATTACTCAAGTAATCAAACTCGATTTCCAGAGACCCGAATTCCGATAGAATAGAGCAACCTCCAGACGCCCATGGATAATTTTTGGCCTTACCTAAAGAATAAAGAATAAAGCGGCAAACCGGTGATCGAACGCATACTTTAATAGCAACAGACAATAAAAAAAGATAACCATTATAATAGCAGCTCTCCGGAACGGAAGGTTCTGCATACATAGGCTGATTGTAAGACAATATTCCAAGTTAAATAATATAAGCTCAGTTATAGTAGACGTGAAGTTATATGTTATCCCACCTGTACCGACATTCACAAGTGCTAGTGGAATACCAGTGGCAGTGTTAAAGGCGGGTAACAACAAGTCAGCGATTTCCCGAGCACGGTCTAAGAATATCTGGAAAAGGAGCACAATACACACAACTCATTTAAAGTAAGACATGTGTTGTTGTGTTTGAATGAAATATCAACACAAACACCTATGTTCATGTATAAATAAAGCAATAGATCATCAAGAAGATAGGCGCTTACTTAGATAAAAAATAATGAACAATTCAATACATAACTTGATGTCGAAGCAATCAGCAAATTTTCAAGTGCTGTACACATAGGTTGCCATGGGATAGGGAACATAACAATTGAAATACCTGTTCTCGAGTAAGTGCGTAAATAGACAGCAGACCACCGACGAATCGAATATTCGTTTCAAAAACAGAAACATCGCCAATCTAAAGAATACAATTCATATATGCACAATTCAGTAGAAGCCCCAACAAGGGCCACTACAGACAGACAATCCGAATTTTCTAACAAAATCAAAACAAAGAAAGAAAATAAAACCTACTGCCCTCTCCTTGAAATTCAATGACATCTCGATGAACTTTTTCGCATCGTTGTATTCTTCCTTTAAGCCCATGATCCTAAATCGCCCCTATACTACAGGATCACAACCATAAACGCTAGTAGCCATTCAATTACTGTTACTCTGTTACGTTCAATATACAATTGACCATGAAGATGCGAAATAGAAAATGAATATAAATCCTCACCAAAGAGTATCTATTGCGTCTACAATCGATGCACCCAGATCTCCTGACCCAAATACAGATTGTGAATGCCCTAAAACATTTTTCTTCAATATAACCAAACTCCGGTTCAATCGCTCTACAAAAGTTCAAATGAAACCAATAAATAGTCAAGACAATGTTACAATATAATAGTAGATACCAAATACCAACCTGCTTTCGAAATCGGTTTCAGTTCATTCGATCCCCAAGCGTACTTTTTGTATCCGTCCCAAGCAAACTTCATCATCTAAAAAATGAATATATGCAACTGACGATGACGATAAAAAGTAATAACCACTACTATATCTAGATGGGCAACGACAAGTAATTACCAAGAAAAGATCTAATTTGGCATATCTAAAGTGATGGTACCTGTTTGACAGTGATTCTCCTTGCATCAGCATCGTCGCTTCCTCCGATTTCTGGCATCGGAATAGGCGGAGGCAACTCTATTTGATCTGCCTTCGCTTTTAGAAGCTTCTGATCTCTATACAATTGCTCTCGACGACGTTCCTGAATGCTTGCATTAGGAGCAAACGCTATCAACGTTGGATGAATGAATAGTCTACATAATCGTCAACAAGGAAGGTTAGGTCCAGGTCGATAAATTGGACCAGCACCAAAAAGCAATCACTCCCCTCATCAAACTAACGAACTAACCTCTAGATCTCGAACATGAACATGCGGCTTCTGTAGAACCATTCCATCTTCTTCTTCTTGGTGAACGTGGTCATCCGAATGGACATGAGCTACTCGGAACAACTGCTCATCAGAAGGCAGGAAATAAAGAGTGGAATAGCAGACAAGGGCCATGAACAACAGTCCGCCTCCGAGAACATACCTAAAGAAAACAGGTTGACTATTAGCAGTGTAACATCACCTATCGACATTAAACTACCTTATTTAGGAACTGAAATCTCTTGTTCGAGGCCGTTATGTTATAGAAACGAAAAAGACTACAATTCAACTAAATGGTGGGATCAACCAATCGAGCATCAGAAGAAAACAAAAGATCGTGTGAAAAACATCAATAATAATTGATAAGAAAACATACCTTTCCTGGATCCTCAGGCCCATCGTACAAGATCAGAAGTCACAACAATATGGGAAGAATATTGAATACAGTAGCAGAATTCACACCTTGTCAGACCTTTAGGTACACATGTGATAAACGTTTTCTTTACCTGAAATTCAAATTTATTAAAAGTTTAACCGAGTAATCGAGATTCGAGCTCTATAAAACGTGCAACGCGAAAAAGTTAATTCGAGTAAAAAAATAAACGAGAAAAAGGCACATATAATATCCGTAATGTAAAAAAGAAATGCATCCTAAACTCTGAAATGGATATCAATATAAAATGAGTCATACTATCCACCGGACACAAATGTCTCTATATCTAGTAATTAACGTGGTGCAATTAATATCACTAATCTATAAAATATAAATCATGCACTATACATAATACATTATGTAATCCCACTCTATACAAAGTTATAGAAAGGATCTGTCTGGCACCAAGGAACAATCAAATCAAGACACACAACTATCTAAACCTAAAACTAAAAGTGGCATCAATGCCTATATTTAATGTCATCTTAGTTCTTGTCGTTTTCCATTTCTTTGAGGAATTCAAAGACAACTCCGAAGTCTTTGCCCTTGTATTTGGGGTCCTTGGCCAGGATACGGTAGATCTGATGAGCAAGAGATCCCAGAGGAGTGGGAGTCTTAAAATAAACGACTGAATTCGAAAATTAAAAAAGTCGGTAGAGCGAAGTCCGCGTCCGCGACATTCATAATTCGTAGGTAGACGTCATATTTTGATAGAAAAGAAAAACCACTTACTTGACTGATAGTCGCGGCGTTTTGAGCCAAGGAGAGATCCTTCGCCATAAGCGCACTGCCAAAACCGCCTTCGTATCCCTTTAAATGAACATCTTTTGATACAAACAAGAACAAAACAACAGGAGCCAGGAGCAAATACGAGGAGGAACAAAACAGATACAACACCCATCGCGTAGGAAATGAAAACGTCAATAGAGATAACAACAAGTACAGTTACATCATACAGCTTACCCTTCCGGAAGGAATTCCCTCAATAACTCCAGGAACAGGGTTATATGTGTCCGAAGACCAGCACCGTCCACTGCTTGTGTTGATAATCGAGGCGAGTTGCTTGGCGTCCAAGCCCATTCTCATTCCTGTTGAAGAATATAGTAGTTCGGTATTCGGTTAGAGATTCTTCGCAAACTAGGAGATGCTCACTAGCATAACAAAACAATAATCATCTATGCGCAGCCTTTCTACCTTTCTAGAATTCCTACTCAGCGAACTGAAAAGGAACTCATGGGAAAAATACCATTCAAAACTCACCGAGGTTCATCGTCTCCGCAACACCAATCATTTGAATTCCGAGCAACATATTATTGCAAATCTTGGCAGCTTGTCCGTTTCCGACCTAAAAAAAGCAAATAAGAAGGGGCGAATTTTACGAAATAAAGTAGCTTGCCTATCCTAACACACAGAAAGTCGAATTAGACAACCGACCACGTGAAATAGAAAGTATCACCTGTCCACAGTTGACGATGTTTTTGCCCATTTTGGAGAGGAATCCCTCGGCACGCTTGAAAACCGATTCACTACCGCCACCGACCTAAATTTTAATGTGGGTTACGGTAACAGAATTACACATATATTCACATCGTAAAAAACAATAGCCAGTCTCTATATTTATCCACTGACCCACTTGGGAGACCATCAAGACTATCAATCCAGGAATTTGCTATTCAATTACACGGTAGTACTCTGCACTAACCATAATTCATAATACACTGCCATGCACAAAACTAACTTCACACAGAGTATAACTAGTAACTAGGCAATGTGCATGTAGTTTGCATAAAAAAATAACTCGGCACATTTGTCACAGACTTGTAGATCGGTAGATCAAAAGAATTTCCTACCATAAATGTGAGTGTGGCATTCTGTGCTCCTACAACTCCGCCACTCACTGGAGCATCAACATAAAACGACTTCTTCTTTTCCAATAGATCAGCCATTTCAATGGAACAAACCTAAAAAGCGCAGCGTTAAGGGGGATCGCCCAACCTTTTTTATGGAAAACGTGTTTAGGCACTTAAGTCATATTACCTGGTCAATTGTACTGCAGTCCATACACAGAGTGTCCGGCTTCATGGTCTCAAGAAGACCATTTTTTCCCTTATATACCTGAAAACATGTTAACTATTATAGATAATCTATTGGATATTATACTGAACAAATAACTTGGAAAGAACGAAAGTAAAAGCGCATACCTGCTGGACATGTGGGGAAGATGGCAGCATAGTGATGATATCACCAGCAGCCTCAGGTAGGTCTGCTGGGTGCTTGGCAACCTTAGCGCCCTCAGATTCGAATTGGGCGACAATCTGAAAAGCACATCTTTTACTTTTCATTAAAGACCATGAAGCAAGTTATATTGCCACCAATTATACAACACTAACCTTGGGGTTGACATCATACACGACGAGTTTGTGTCCCTGACGCATCAGATTACGAGCCATATGGGCACCCATGTTTCCAAGTCCAATAAAGCCGACGGTAAACATGATTCTCTGAATATATCGATGTGTGAAGAAACAGAAATAAACAATAAAACTAAGCCGGTGATTTGGAGAAGTGGGGAACAGGATGAATACACAATCTTGAACAACCGACACCATGACAACAAGCTCTTCACACTGTCATCAACAAACACGAGGAGACTGCAACAAAAAGAAAAAAAGAAACACCACATAAAAAGTTATTCAAACCGATTCGATATCATCGAGCACGAATAAAAAAAATAAAAAAAATTGTGAATTTTGTATTACCGTATACCCAACACGAGGAAAATCGTGCAGTGTATATCAAAATAACTACAGAATCCACCGTAGAATACACAATAACCGGATTTTTTTTCATTAATTTTTTTTTCGGATCAAATCGCCGCAGGTCTTTGATTTACTTCTCTTCTTTTTTGCTCATTAAAATGTTTCACGGTTTGTTTGTTGATTATTCGGTTGTAGATAAACTCTATTGTTTGCAGCATGTTATCGGCTCATAATGTTGGCGCACCTGAGAGGGAAGATCTCATCTTTGGTGATCAAAATCCTACTGCTGAGCTGTGTACAGGCATTTCTATGTATGATATGCCACTTGATCCTGGACACTGTCAAGGCGAATATTTTCGAAACGTGTATGGACTCGAGGCTCACGCGGATGTTGCCATGCGGTACCTTCGTCAATTGCGAGAGGTGGGTCATTTTATTTAACTGACGTGACGTCCTCGTTATCGTCATCGGAGCCTTTTCTCTATTTGTTACGTATGAAAAACCTGCATTGTTTTATTGTAATTCGTTTATATAGAACATGCGGGGGCGCGTGGGAAACTCTTATTATATAAAGGAGAAAGTTTTGACGCCGTGTGAACTTGTTTATTTTTTCAGGGCCGCAACGTTTTTCTACGTTTTTCAGACGTTTGGTATGAGTAGACCAACGTTTTCCAACTCTCCAAAACGCGCACATTTGAATCTTATTACATAAACGCTCCAGACGTTTCATTAAATATTCCCACTATCACTATTGCGAGTATTGCGAACTATCGCCTGGGCCTGTAGCACTGGAAAGTCGCCTCAGGCGGCGTTAGCCGTCCGGTTTCTAATAATCGTCAATTTCAGTCGAATGTGTTCGTGGATGTTTCCGTCCAGAATGGAGGAGTCGAAGTTACCCGTGCCCATAGGATTGTCCTGGCGGCTTTCAGTACCCATTTTGAAGCCGCTCTCATAGGCGTTCATCAATCCAACGTGATTACGTTAGATATTGACCCGAATATCACCGGTGCGTTGCACTCTTAGCTGATAGCATATTTATTATTCAGAAGATTTTGAATCTGATATGAATTTCCTCTAGTTCTTTTCATAACGATATTACAGTATCATATTAATCTTGGATTGGTGTCAATCAGTCAATCTAGGCCGGCTCCTTGAAGCCAGCCTTACTGTAGAAATTAGCCTGTGAAATATTTTCAATTGGCCATGGTAATGGCATTCAAATTCAAGTCTTCAAGTTACTGTCAGGGGTTGAATTAGATAAATTTCAAGATGCTCGTATATGATGAGTTTTATTTCTAGGCGTTGGTCCGGACTTGCTTCTCAAGGTCGTTCAATTCATGTACACTGGAACGTTCATTTACACAAAGGTTTGTTTCTTTCTTGTTCGATTTGGTTAGTTGGTGTTTATCATTATCAGAAGATAAACATACATAGGATAATTTGTCTTATTCTTACGGTGAAATATTTTGCAGGAAATTCTGGAGGCGGCGAAATCTCTCGGAGTTACTTCATTATGTGACGTGAACATGGATGCGCTGGAGATAGGTAGTTTTATATTTTTAGTGAAGGAATTTATTGGCGTCTATGCGGAAAATATTCAGTGAAGTGGGTTTTTTCTTGTATCTTATAGTCTTTGTATCCTAATAAGTTTTTTTGTCATATCCAGGCGATGCCTTTATTCAGTATTCAACAAAAACATTTTTGTAAATATTTGAATATTTCTTTCTTTCAGACAAATCAACAGTGGATCCCTCACATTCGGTGCGGTTTCTGGAAGCCGTGCAAAAATTTCGACAAGAATACCGTTTTATTGACTGCATCGTCAATTGCCAGGTGTGTTTTTATACCTTTTTTTGACAGTATTGCATCAGTACAAGTACTCTCAACATATTATTTCAATCCAATTAGACGGCTTATGCATTTTGTTTACCGCCTCTTATTTCGTGCTCATATCATAGCCTGCCAGCTCATGTTCCTGGGTTTCTAGAATGCGAAACTCCTAAAAAAACGTTATCTAGCCTCGTTTTCTTTTCAATGGTTCTCCCTTTTAGCGTACGACGGTGATCTACTGCCATCGTCTGATGTTGTGTGCGTTCAGTAAACATTTTGAAGACGCACTCATTGACACGGCTAGTGCGGGACAAGTTAACCTGAGTGTCGATTCTCTGATTACCAAGGTGACAGGGTATGTTATTCATTTCTTTGATTGCTAGGTACCGTTCACCATTGCTTTCTTTTTTTTTGTAGTTTGTAATGGTGATTTTCTTAGTGATGCAAAATCCTTTTTTTTTCAGAAATGACTTGCGAACTGTAATTGACTTCATCTATATGGGAACCGTTCGCGCCACACGTCGTCGCTTTCGGTAAGAAGCATTGGTATCGGATTATTGCTTTGACACAGATTTCTTGTACTTTTTTTCTCCTTTCACCTATTCCCTGTGGCCTGTATGCGTGTGTTGTTTTCCCAATCTTTCATTTCAGAGCATTGCGAAATGCGTCAATAAACTTGAATGTGTCAAGAATGGTGCGAGTTATCGATCATACTAACATGAATGATGACAGGAATCCGCTTCTGGCAGGTGAGAAGTTGAATATTTTTTAACTAAACAGATTTAGAATGACGGTTAGTTCCTTTGTTATTCTATGCTTGGCTGAGTGTCTTATTGAATTTCACTTTCTTATATTAGGCATGGACGAAGAAGAACTGGAAGTTCCTTTGGCTGTTCTTCCCACGGAAGATGAAGTTTCGAGAAATGGTATGGTTTTACATTTTACCCTTTCTCTTCTATTAACCTGTAACTGTCTTCTCTGTTCTCCGTGTACATTTCGGGTAGCAAGGAAGAATAACACCAAGTTAGCGACATTAGCTTTATCCTTCTAGTTGTTCTAATTCCTTATTCCTTCCAGATCAGTATGGCTCACTCCTTGGTGCCGACCGAAGTGGTCTTGGTTCTGCTTATAACATGATGAGTCGTAAGTTTTCCGCCATTCTATATCATTATGCGTTTGCACTTGGGTTGGGTACTAGAACATTTTGGGAATGCTTTACAATTATTATACTTTGTCGTGGTGTTTTATGGTCATCGTACAATTTATTATTGACGGTTTTGTTTCAGCTGATTTCGACTTGATAGGCGAGGGCCCGTGTTCTTTGGATTCCTTGTTACCCTCTTCATCGACGGTTCGCCCTTGTTCGAATACAATGATGGCACAAGCAGAAGATGATTATGTAAGTCTGAGAACTCATTATGTATTTCAGTCCCTTGTTTTTTATTTACAGGCTTAGGACTACGTACATTTTTTATTTTACAATTTACAATCCAACTTTTTTAGGTGAACATTTATGAAGAATACGTAATGGGACCGAGAAGAAGCCGACGCTGCCAACCGAGGAAAAACAACAACCTGCAGATCAATCAGCAGTTTTTCTTGGATGAGCCAGGTATGTTGTGTGGTGTGAGTTGTGAGCTTAGTTCTTTCTGGTGTTACTGATAGTGAGTGGTGTTTGTTCGACCTGTTTTCGTTATATTGTATATATTGAACTCTTGCAGAGACTGGTGTCGTGCCCGCCCTTTCGTTGAGTTTCTCATCGAACCCAACAAGTTCAAGTCGGAAGAGAAAGTTTATTGATGAATTTGGGTGCGTTTCCTCTCTGAAAATTAGTTTTTTTCCTCAAAACGTTTTTTTCAACGTCAACCGTGTTACCATAGTTATCGTCTATGATACGAGTGTAAGTGTAGTCTAATAGTATAATTACTCCGTGGAATATTGCCTAATAATAGTAATAATAAAAAAAATATATAAATTGAACTTAGGTTTTTTTATAGAAAACATTATATAATAGTTATTTTATGTACTGTAAGAGTGCTTTTACTATCTTCTTTCAGTTACGGTCTCCCAGAGGTGGTGTCCACCAATCATTTGACTGTTCCACTGCTAGTTGGCGATCAAGCGGTAATCATTGATTCTTAATAATTTTCTGATTCTTGGCTTAATCGTAACTTTTGATTTATCAAGTTCTTTCTATTTGAAATGTCTAGTTTCTGACTTTTCTTTTTCTTTAGGCAATGATGGAAAAGCCGTTTAAGTGTGATTTTTGTGATCACAGAACGAAGGAGAAGAGTGCCCTGGACAAGCATGTCAGGTGACACATGGCTATCATTAGTCGTCGAATTTGAGATGAACAATCTATGGTTTTTGTGAAATAAGTATCTTTTTTTTCTAACCAAAATTGGTCTTGTGGTGGTCTTGTGTAGTGGCGGTCGAAGATTAATTGGAATACACAGTTTTATGTACGGTAGTATTATATTTCATTGTTTCAGGTGTTTGCATACGTTCGAGGCGCCGTACAAGTGTGGATTCTGCAAGCAGTCGTTCAAGATTCAGAGTAATCTAGTCCGACATATTAGAGCACATACTGGTGAGTCGTCTACTGTTGTGAGCTTGAGGTGAAACTAAAGTTGATGTTGTGTGTAGGATTCTAACAGCATACAACAGGCTGTACTAACATTTCAGGAGAGAAGCCGTATGCCTGCCGGAAGTGTGGAACGTGTTATGCGGATAAAAAGAATATGGACGCACATGTTTTCCGCGAACATCTCAAATTGAAACAACTGGAATGTCCCACAGAAGGTGCGTTTGTATTAGAATATGCGAATAGCCGTTGTAAAGGAAATTCCATTTCTAATTCATATTCAAATTGAAGTTTGTATTTTATGAAGGTGTATTAGGAGCTTGGATCAGTTTCTCGGCTCTCAAGTTTCTGAGTACAGTCGTGTGCATTTGAATAAATTTGTCTGTCATTCTTATCTTCTGTATTTTTTGTGTCGTATTAAAGCATGTTGTTTTGCAGGTTGTTCGGCAAAGTTCTGGCGCCACGACCGATTTGCGCATCACATGCAAAAGATGCACAAGATTGTGTTAGAATCACAACCGGGATCCGATGTATTGGAGGAGTACCACAAATACGCAAAATTCCAGTAAACGCCGGGTCACAGTTGGTTATAGTTTTCTTATTTTGTTTAAATTCTTCGAAGTGTACTTCACTGTTTTTGTTGTCTTTCGGCATTGATCGTCCTCAAGTTAGTTACTGGCATTCCATATATGTGTAATGTATGATTTTTTTGTGCAATCTGTTGTTCTCCACTTATTCTAAAATGCGCAATTTATTAACGGTTCCATATACGGCATTTCTGTCATTATATTCGTTTTGAAAATTATATACGTCTGTACCTCATTTTGATGCTAAATTTATTATAATATATTGCGCACAGGTATTTTAAATTAGTGGTCTTTTTCGCCGAATTGTATTTTATATGTTTGTTTTCGAAATGTGCATGTGCATTTTCCCTTGATTGACCAAATTTTCTGGTGGAAATGTGCTTTCGTGCTTTCTTATGCTTTCCTTTCGTCTCTTTCCATTTCTGATTATAGCAACATATTTGAATATCTGTCTGGCCCTGATTCCCGTGCTTTGCTTAGCTCCGAACTTCCCATTTCCAATTTTGTTTCAGAAGATATCATTCAGTTATTATTAACTCCTTATTCCATAGAAAGTTGTGCATACTATAAAATACAAACAAGAGAGATAAAAACACTCACAGGCTAGACACACACTCACAGGCTTCAAGAGCTTTAGCTTCTTACTTCTTATTGGTAGTTGATTCGAAGTTAAAGGATTGCCAGTAAATGCATGGGAATCTGGGTGTTAAGTATTGCATTCCAAATTCTACTTCATTTCTCCTTTCTTCCTCTCCTCTTCCGGCTTTTATGTACATATGTATTTAACTGTGGGTTTTATTGTTTAGCATATTGCACGTTACTTAATCTTGTGTAATAGTTTCGAATTGGTCATTTTGTTACTTATTATTTTGTTTTATTAATCCTCGATTCTTGCTTCTGTTATATTGATCACTCCAAAATGGTTGATGGTTCTCATTTTCATTCATTTTTAGAAAAGTGATTAAATCACAAAAACTATATTCTAGTCGCACTTTCACAAACAGTTACGCGTACAGTTGGTCTTACAGTATCCGGCACACCTATAGCGTTTTATGATTCGTGAAAATGAGAGGCAAACGACCAGTTTCGAACCCTTTAATGTTTTTCTCACGGGAAATTTGGATGTTGCTTGATCTATTGCTTTAAAATGCATTACTTAACCTACCTATTAACGAGCTTCATTTAGCATTTAGCTGATTTTGTAGTGAGTAGTTAACACACTTATAATAAAAAATTCTTCAATAGCTCTGCTGGTATTTTTGTGGAAATTTGGTATCAATACCATTATTTATTTGTCGACTTTGGCACGAAATATCTTCGTTTCAAAATCTCGTAGTATGATATGTCATAATTTGTTTCTTTTTCAGAATGGACGTAGAAGCATTTATTAGGGAAAATATACCGTGGGCAAAGCTTCCAGAAGATGTACAGGTATCATATCCATAACATTGTTTTCCTATTGTTACTTTTTCATAGTCGGAAAGTCGCGGCTAGGGAAATTATTTATGTATGTACTTTTATCTTTTTCTGCATATAGTTCCATTCCCATTGTCTGTTTTGCCGTTCAGGTTCATTATGTAGCGAAGGAAAGTAAAACTATCTTTTCAGGTTTTACTTGGAAAATCTCAACGAGAGTATGATAAATTGATTTTGGAATACAGTATCCGAAACCAGTTGAGGCACAAAGGAAACCTGGGTTGGTAGTTTGCTACAGTATACAGTATTATCCATAGTGTAGGATCGGTTCAAAATTATCTGTGTGTTGACAAGTCCTATGATGATATCTGTGTGTTAAGAAAATTTATCGGGAATCGAAAGTTTATAGTTTTGGCCTTCTGTGCAATATAAACTAAAATAAAGTGGGATTTTTAAAGTGTGATAGCTTGCCGTTTCAAATCTGAATGCTTTTATTATTTATCTTATATATTTGAGGTAATCTTTGGCTTTTAATTCGATCATTCCATCTAGGAAATCTTTTCAGTGCGTCAAGTAAAGAAAAGTGAGGAGACGTATTATGACATCGTAGTCAAGTACAGTGAGAGTCATCTCATGTTGTTCCCCTATCACCTCTCCGACGTGGTTGTAAAGGAACTGAGAATCACTCCATTCAATTATTATATCAATATTATTATGGTGCGTTTCTGAATTAAAAATTTTCCTGGTGCAACAATTGTGATGTTTCACTGGCGACTTATAAGTACTGAATTATGTTGAGTTGATAGTGACGCTATTTCGCACGGTTAAGGTGTACTATGGTGAATTGTGAGGTGGTGTTGTGAATCGCATGTAGTTAAAAGCTGGCGAGGCATTTATATACATGAATTAACTGATTTCTTGGAGCTCTGCATAACCTGTTACCTTGTCTTTGTGAGTAGTTAACACGTTTTTCAGGATATGATTTCATCAGAGAAATCGTACGATTCTCTTCCAAACTTTTCTGCAGCCGATGCCGTACGATTACTGGGAATCGGACGCAATGAATACATTGAATTGATGAATCAGAATAGGTTAGTTTGGAATTAGCAAGTGGGCTGGGCTTTCAAGGTTTCACTTTTGCCGAAGTGGTTTAGTAACAATAAATGGTTTTATTCTGATCATATCATCTTTTTGAATAAAGCAATAAAGAGGCTCGAGTCTATTTCAGGTCAAACAGGAAGTTATTCCGTAGAAATCGTCCACTGCGCGATCTTCTACCACAGAAACCTGTCAACGTAAGACTATATTTTTTTCGTTGTATTGTATGTATTCATTCTGTTAGGTATTACGGTATACCTAAGATTTATTTGTAGTTTGTTACTTTGTTACTTATGTTGTTCACGTGTTATCACTCACATCTGCTCACTGATCTTTTCGTCCTTAGTGATCAGTGGAGCACACTCTGTCTTGCCGTTGGCAAATTATCTAATTGCAACTACCCGCAAGTTATTAGTGTTTATATTATTGGTGTTTGATCTGCACGTAGCCATCCGCATATAAGGGCTACGGCCTAAACACTCATCGCTTATCATATCGCTCATTATATCGCCTCGCCCGTCTTCGTCGCTAATAAACCCGTTATTCGAAGATCGTCTCACTCTCTTGTCGCTCAGTTCTGTTGTATCAGAAGTAATACCTTGATACACAACACTGGCGTTCAGGAGTTCGCTTCTACTTCTTATTCTCTGTTACAAGCATCGGCGCCGCCTTGCTTGTACAGACCGGTGCTACGTTGAAGTTCTAGAGGGGATAGATCGGCGCCGCCTTCTACCCTTGAACTGATACGTTCTGAACAGAGTCTCGGCGCCGCCTGACTGCTGCAGATTTGGGCACTAAACCGTTCTCACGGTTTGTACTAGACAGAGTTATCTTCAACTCTGACTGGTGCGAACGTGGGTGGTTTCTCGTTGAGAAATCTACGGTCGTTACTGGCAGAGTTATCTCCAACTCTGACTGGTACAAACGTGATAGATTTTCTCTGAGAAATAAACGGTTGTGACTGGCACTCGCTGTCAGCCCGTGACGCTTGACAAGGTCATATACGTCGCCGACGTGACCGAGCTCGTCAACATGGCTGCCCAGTCCACTGAGGAAACGCTCCAAGCCATCATGACTTCTCTGAACGCACTCAAAGAGAGTCAGTCGATTACGGCTGCGAGGTTGCAACGTCTGGAAGAGAGGAAGGAAGAAGAATCTCAAGCAAGTGCTACTTTCGAAAGAACCCGAGAAAGTGAGCCATTGACCGCCGAAGCAAGGGGAATGCTGGATGTATTGTACAAGAACATCCCTACGTTTGAATTCAATGTCGAGGAAGGTGCTAGTTTCACGGACTGGTACGAAGATCATGAAGATCTGCTCGAAGTTCAAGCCGCTTGTGTTCCGGAGAGCAACAGAATTCGATTCCTGTTGTCTCGTCTCGGTCCTCACCAGGAGAAGCTATTGAAATTGCGCTGTCTGCCGAAGAAGCCAATGGATATGAGTCTGGAGGAGGTTCTCGAGAAAATGAAAGTTGTCTTCATTACGAAGAAATCGCTGTTCCGGAAACGAATTGAATGCCTACACGTCATCAAGCAACACGGCGTTGACTACAAGACCCACATCGGTGTCGTCAACAAGGCCTGCGATGATTTTGCATTCAACGAACTATCTGATTCACAGTTCCGCGTGCTCAACTACTTGAATAGCCTGCGCAATCCGGAGGATATGGAGATGCGTGCATGGCTCATCAAAACCCTGGATCGTACTCCAGAGATGACACTCGACGATGTCGCTGAGGCCGTCGACAAGTACCACGAGCACAAGGATGACATTGACCTACCCGTGAACCCCGTTGCTGTTAATCGCGTCAATAAACCCCATCACCGAGAGCACAAGAGAGACGAAAGAAAGCCCACACAAGTGAAGTGCAGGTACTGTGGAAGGGACAGTGGACACCGGTCCTGCCCTGCGAAAGAAGTATCGTGCAACAAGTGTGGAAGAAGAGGGCATTACGCCGTTGTTTGTCAGCAGAGGGACAACAACAAAAGCAACAGAAAGGTCCATGAAGTGTCTTCGCGATCTGTCGGCCGCAGATTCGTTAACATTCTGATGAATGGAAAGAAGGTGCGACTTCAACTGGACACCGGCTCAGATTTAACGTTGATTTCTGAGGCCACATGGAAGATGCTGGGTCGACCAAACTTGAAATCCCCAAGTATAGTCGCGACCGCAGCTAATGGAGAGCAGCTCGAATTGTTTGGTTCATTCGAGTGCAACGCTTCTTACCAGGATGAGCAGATCGTCGAGGTCGTGCACGTCACCGCTAGGATGAATCTCCTAGGCCTGGACTGGTTGGAACGTCTACCGTCATTCAGATCCATGTTGGATGCTGTATGTAATCGGGTCTCCGGGAAACCTTCCATAACTACATCATCACCGAAGGATTCTGCTGCGACGTACGTTGCTAGCTCAAGACGCAGTTTTCTGATGTATTCTCCACCGAGCTTGGTCTGTGCAAGAAGACCAAAGCGTGCCTCCAGCTCAAGAGAGGGGCAAAAGCCGTTTTTCGCCCGAAGAGAATGGTACCAATTCACTATAAGGAAAACGTGGAAGCTGAGCTGGACCGGCTAGAGCAACTTGGAGTCATTGAGCGCGTCACATATTCTCCGTGGGCCGCTCCGATTCTCTGTGTAAAGAAACCGAATGGTAGTGTGAGAGTCTGCGCCGATTTCAGTACGGGACTGAACGATCACTGGAAGACTTCACACACCCGATTCCAACAGCAGAAGATATAATGACAACACTGAACGGTGGAACCGTCTTCAGTACGCTCGACTTTAAGGACGCCTACCTGCAAGTTGAGCTAGAGGACGACTCCAAGGACTTGCTCGTCATCAATACTCATCAAGGATTGTACCGTTACAACAGACTGTGTTTTGGAGTCAAGACAGCTCCTGGGATTTTCCAAAAGATCATGGACGCTATGATTGCCGGTCTCGAAGGTTGTTGCGCGTACCTTGATGATGTGATAGTTTCTGGTAGAACGCTACAGGAACACAATCGGAACCTAGATGCCTGTATGAAAAGGATCTCGGAGTATGGATTCCACGTCAACTTCGAGAAGTGCACCTTTGCTGCAAGAGAGATAAGGTACCTTGGGATGATTATCTCGGCAGAAGGTCGCAAGTCTGATCCATCCAAGATAGAGCCAATCTTGAGGATGCCCGAACCGAAAGACGTCAGTCAGCTACGCTCTTTCATCGGAAAGATCAACTACTATGGCAGGTTCATAAAAGAATTGCACAAGTTGCGTGCACCATTCGACGAACTATTGAAGAAAGATGTCAAATGGAACTGGAACAAAGAGTGTCAGAATGCCTTTGACGAGGTCAAGAAGATCGTTGCCTCGCCAATGCTGCTCACCCACTACGATCCAAAGAAGGAGTTGGTCCTCGTCACGGATGCATCTCAGTATGGTCTAGGCGCGGTGCTGCTACATCGAATGAAGGATGGTACGCAGAAAGCAGTGGAGCATGCTACACGAACTCTACTTCCAGCGGAAAAGAACTATGGTCAGATCGAGAAAGAAGGTCTCGGGATCTTCTGGGCCATGAAGAAGTTTTACAAATACCTGATGGGACGCAAATTCACTCTCGTGACCGATCACAAACCTCTCGTGTCGATTTTCGGATCGAAAAGGGGTATCCCGGTGACAAGCGCCAACCGTTTACAACGTTGGGCTGTGTTCATCAAAGGTTTTGACTTCAAGATCGTATTCAAACCTACAGCTGAAATGGGATGCGCCGACGTTCTTTCAAGGTTGATCGCTGATCAGAAAGAAACTGAGGAAGACAAAGTGATCGCAAGAGTCGAAACGGAGTTGTTCAAGCATGAACACTACCGTACCATTGCCGCCCTACCAGTTACCGCGAACGTTCTCAGTGAGCTACTGAAACGGACAAGACGCTGCAAGCGGTCCTGAAAGCTCACAGAACCGGTAATTGGCCAACGAAGTGTTCCAGGGACATCAGTCAGTTCTTCAACAGACAAACATCGTTGTCAGAATCGAACGGAATCCTCTTGTTTGGTGAAAGGATTGTATGCCAGTCTCAAGGGACGGATTCTGCGTCAGTTGCACCAACGACACCAAGGAATTGTTCGAACTAAGACACTCGCAAGATCGCTAGTTTATTGGCCATTCATTGACGAGGACATTGAGAACATGGTAAAGTCCTGTGCTAAACTGCAATCGTGCTCAGAAAGCACCGACAAAGACGAATTTGGAATCGTGGAGCAAGGCAAGTGAACCTATGGAACGAGTACACGCTGATTTTGCTGGACCACTAGAAGGAAAGTACTATTTGCTGGTCGTTGACGCATATAGTAAGTGGCCAGAAATCGTTGCCATGGATCGAATCACTACGTCTGCTACGATATCCAACCTGAAGAAGATTTTCTCACAATTCGGCATGCCAGAGACGCTGGTAACAGACAATGGTACGCAATTCACCAGTGCTGAATTCGCGTTGTTCTGTGCAAAGAATGGGATCAAACATATCAGATCACCGCCATTCCACCCGCAATCAAACGGACAAGCGGAGAGGTTCGTTGACACTTTCAAGCGGGCGCTGCTGAAATTGAAGGGGGAGGGAAGCCCTGGCAGAGAATCTTCAGACGTTCCTGCTCTCATACCGGATGACGCCGTCATCTAACGTTCCTGAAGGCAAGTCGCCAGCTGAAGCATTTCTGAATCGAAAGCTGCGCACATCATGGGATTTGTTGAAACCCAGGCCTGAGAGGAAGCTCGTCAAGGACGAACGTATGGAGAAGCAGTTCAACAATAAACACGGTTCGAAGGCTACAGTTTTCCATCCCGGAGACTTAGTCTACATTCTTGACTACAAGGTCCCGAGTAAACCTACTTGGATCGAAGCTACAGTAGTCAAGAAGAACGGTAGTGTGATGTACGATGCGAGGATTGAAGGTCGCAAGAACCTAATCCGTCGACATGCTAATCAGATGAGGCTGAGGACTATTGCCAACCAAAGTCGAGCCTATGACATCTTGCTGGATGCATTCGATATCACACCACGACCGAAGTCGAACCTGAAGGAGTCTAGTCCGAAGTCAACGACTCCACCGACAACTGTCACAGACACAGTTGAGGATGCTGAACACTCTGTACCAGAAGAAGTTCCGGACGCGGAGGAGGTCTTCGAGGATGCTGCCTCTACGCCGTCGCCAGTCGCTGTGACAACTACACCGCCGTTACGTCGATCCAGCCGTGCAAGGAAGACAACGACGAAGATGGAGATCAACCCGTCAAATAAGCGTTACTAAGTCGTTGTAGTATATTGTTCTTGTTTTAAGTATAACTTAAATACTAAGGTTGGAGGTGTTAGGTATTACGGTATACCTAAGATTTATTTGTAGTTTGTTACTTTGTTACTTATGTTGTTCACGTGTTACTCACTCACATCTGCTCACTGATCTTTTCGTCCTTAGTGATCAGTGGAGCACACTCTGTCTTGCCGTTGGCAAATTATCTAATTGCAACTACCCGCAAGTTATTAGTGTTTATATTATTGGTGTTTGATCTGCACGTAGCCATCCGCATATAAGGGCTACGGCCTAAACACTCATCGCTTATCATATCGCTCATTATATCGCCTCGCCCGTCTTCGTCGCTAATAAACCCGTTATTCGAAGATCGTCTCACTCTCTTGTCGCTCAGTTCTGTTGTATCAGAAGTAATACCTTGATACACAACACATTCACTATTTTTTTTAAAATCAAGTCTTCTCATCAAGCGAATGACGCACACTTTTGTGGAAGGTTCATCAGCTTATCAATTCAGGTGAATATCGAGCCGTGGTGGCTGGTTTGTGCTGGATGTGTTCTCGAAGCTGATGTGAATGTGCGTTTTGTTTCTATACAATCTCATGGTCATGGCTTTCTGATTGTTTGTAATGTTCGCGATATGTTGTGATTTACTTTATTTCGTTTGACGAATATATTGCTTATTGTTAGAGGCTCGAGTGTTGTGCTGCTTAATATCTTTATTATAAGGTCGCGGCTAGCAAACTTAAAGGGAATTGGAATTATAGATATTTTCCCCTCCATCCTATTGATCCGAAGTTTTTACTGGACGTTTCTTTAGAGTCTACCTGCAAGTGAAAGAGCTGTGATTGACCGTCTCATTGATGAAGGCCCTCAGATTGCTGGTACTCTGGAACTCAGCCAAGTACACCTCCTCTCTCATGCGGGTCTCGTCTACTTTGATGTGCCGGTTTCTGACAATGACTATGTTTATGGTACGTTTTTTGTTTTGTTCTTTGAAATAGTTGCCTGTCATTGAGACTGAATTGTGAAATATATTCACTCTTGGTTTTGAAATTATATGCTGCGCTGTTTTGTGCATAATACAACCGAAATTTTGATGTACTCGATTAATTCAGATATTATTTTGTTTAGTTGCTCCTCTTGATGGATTTGTGATGAACCGAGTTCTGGGTGATTACTTCGAGACCCTACTTTATAAGATTTTCGTGGCAATTGATGATCAGACGACTGTGAGCGAGGTAGGCTTGCTTTTATTTCGGTTATGCATAGTCTCGCCGGTGTTCGAAGAACCTGCTTGTGTTACTTGTGTTAACCCATTTCTATAGAACTTGGTGTGTTCATTCTACGTAGGTTTGTTGACGTGAGTATAGTGAGGAAGAAGAATAAAGCGGCTAAAACGGGTTATAATATCTTAAATACATGTTTTCCCATCAGGGTATAATTTCCGGCGTAAGTGGAGGTGGTTTATTTAGCTTAGTGATAGACAGTTTTCATAAAACAGCATGTTTCGCCAAAATATATAAATTTGGAATTGCTTCCGTAGGTGGTCAAAGCCAATCTGGAGGTGGTTCGTGCGTGTTTTTACGCACCAACCTGTACCCCTGTTTCCCATTGTATGATCTGATTGTAAGCATATTCTTTCAAGATTTCCCAAATGCTGCATATTGACCTTCACCTCGTCAAGAATGCAATTTCCGTGTTCTGTCGATTGGGATTTGCTAAGAAAAGAGTCACTGGAATTGAAGGTATTTTGTTTTGTTTGTATGTACGAAATTTAGCCGCCTCTTAGACCTTTGACATTGCTGAAGTTTGAAACGTGTAATGAAGTGTCGTTAATTTCGGCATTTATAATAGTTCTTTCAGGAGTAAAACTGCATTCCTCGTGGGCACTGTATACACCAACTATCTCGGCCAGTAATACTGTGTGAGTTTTCTGGAGTATATGATTAGCACCTCGAGGCACATCGTTGCACCTTACAAATTCTCAAGAATAAAGAATGTGAATTCTTGAGTATAAAGGAAAGTAGTGAGCTTATGCAAGTGTATGTCTGATTGCTTATTTTGCATATTATTCAGTGACGATCTTATGACTGCCTCCCTAGCTGATTTGGGGGATTTTGCTGCTTCTCTCGATGAAGATGATGATAATATGTTGTCCCCGTCAGCATTATCTCCCAATCCCAATGTTGCGAACAGTTCGTCGGTGAGCACAAATTACTAGTTTAGTTATTATATTGAATAAGTTGGGTATTATATATTGAATAAGTTGTTTACCGTGATCTATACTCAACCCGCTGAGCTATTTACTCGACTCGACTCGCTCCCGCTATAGTCCATTTATATTTTCGTAAAACTAACTGCTCCGATTCGTGCACGTTGTTGACTGACACATTTCTAGGCGTTGGTCTCATCTGAGGTGTCTGGGAGTACTGGTCGGGCTGCCATTTTGTTCGATTCTTCTCTCACCGCCTTTCTGATGATGGGAAATCTGAGCACTTCGCTTAAAGGTATGTATGATCTGATTCATGTATTTTCTGCTTTCTACACCTATTGTTCGAAAGATGAGTGTGACGTGTGACTTGATGAGAATGACCTTATGAATTGTAGAAACTAGAAACCTTTCTCAATATTTTAACATCGTGTTTGAAGTCATTTAGCGAAGTTAATCGTCTTGGAAATCGGAGTATTTCGCTGAGCTCTCTTTATATGTTGACTGTGCTACATTTCGTTTTCAGGTCATGCGGTCACATTGTTTGAAGTGGGAAAGTTGGCAGATGAACAGTTGAAGGATTTCATGGAACAACTTGATCATGTAGGTCGTTTTACTCATTAATGCTCTCTCTTAATGTAGGCCATTTTACTGATGTTTGCTGATTAGTTGCGTACTGTGCTAGGAATTATGTACTGTGTTCTGTCAGTCTCGGTTTCAAACCTATACACGTTTCACTGCTTTGTTTCAATTTTGTAGGGTAAGATAGTTGACTTATGTTTTGCTTGAGAAAATTCGTTGCATTTGGATGCGCTTGATTCTTGATAAGTGTTATGTTTGATGAGGAACGGTAGATGTTGGAGCGTTCTGTTCCGAGTATTCAGTGATGTATAGCTGGTTGGTAAAGTATAAGGGTAAAGAAAAACAACAGTTCTTTAGGTGAATCAGTTCGCTGAAGGGGAGGCAGCTCGCTACTCTGCCCATGCAGTCGCCCTTCTGGAGACACTGAAGAGTGTGAGATGCAGTAGAGAAGTGGACCTTCTCAGGGGAGAAAGCCTTCTTTCACTCGAAGTGCAAAGCAGAACTCGAGTCCTACACAAGACGTATAGGTGGGCTTCTTTCTCAAGAAATAGTCGTGAGGTGTGTTATTGTAGGTCAGAGAGAGAGAGAGAGAGAGCTTGTTTCTTAAGCTTGTACATTAACATTTGAGCTTTTCTATTCCAGCATCATCATTGCCGTCGCTCCTTTGTGTGCCGATGCGTGCACGCTGCCGATTTCGAGCCTTCCGTTTTTAGGACCACCTATTCCGGAGGTAAGTGAATATATATATATAATATATATACATACATGGTTGTTTGAATGTATTAAGGTTTATGCACCCCTGTTTTTGAATGTCCGAAATGATAATGTATATGCGTTTGATCAGCATTCCCTATTCCCAATTGTTGATACTTCAGGCATGTAGTCCATGGCTCCGTCTCGCTCTCTATCGTCTCACTGGCTCCGGCCCCTCTTCTGTATATTTTCCCCGAGGAGAGAGGGTATCTACGATGCCTTCTGCACTAGGTCCGTTTTTGTTGTTCTTGTTGGTTGTTATTTCGTAATTGACAATTTTCACTAATACTAATAAAAGGTTGTAGGTTATGATTTTCTTCGTAGCTGTTTTGGAGGAGCTGATGTTATGTATCACAAAGTGCCTTGTGACAATGTTTCAGAAAGTTTTGATATTACTTCATTACTTGATGTTTTGATATTCAACTGGATTTCTGTAAATGTGTAGAATTAGAATAATAAGAGTTTTCGGAGAAATTAACGATTTATTTATTGTCAAGAATGTATTGAGCTGTTTTGGAGGAGTTGATGTATGTATCACAAAATATAATCAGTGTATATTCTCAGCTCATTCCACTCAACTTCTGTTGTCGACCACCAATCACGAGCCACAAATTGTGTCGGCGAACACGGCTTTGACAATGATTAATGATCTGTTGTTGACAACTCCACTATTCGTCCAGGTATGCACTTTGACAGTATTAACTCTGATACCTATGTTTAATAACACATTCGCGTTTGGCCTCCGTGTAAGCAAAGAATATATTTGTGAGGCGTCTGTAATCGATGACCAAAATGCCTTTCTGTGATGCTACTTTTTCCAGCAATACGATTGTGGCTCCGATGAGGATGATATTGTCTATGTCCCATTTCCCTTTGATGAGAAGGAATTGGAGGATTCACGTAAGATAAATTCCTTTTTCATGGTTTGCGAGTTTCAATGTTAGAGAAAGTAGGGTGGCATGTACATGAACGAGAGCTGTCCATGAATATTTGGATTGGGAGTGGAGTTTTCTCTGTATACGTGGATGCTTGCTTGTTTATGATCTTCTATCGTGATGTGATTCCTCTAGGTTCATTGGCCTGCCATCCAGTTGTCACCAAATTGAAGAACGAATTGACTCTGACAAATCTCTGTGGATATGTGTCTTTCATCAAAGAACCACCCCGAGGGAATGAGATAGAACTAACGAATAATAATGGGCAATTGCCTACTGGGACGCCGAAGAAGGAGGCGACGCTAATTAGGTGAGTTTGTTTTGTAATGTCCCCCTGTGTGGGTGGGTGTGTGGGTGTGGGTGTGGGTTGGGTGTGCGTGTGTGTGGGTGTCTGTATGTGCCTGCGTGCGTGTGAATCGAGTCGAGGCTAGATATTTTCAATTTGTCTGATCGTTCCATTTTCTTTTCAGGCGTCTGAATGATGATGAGTCTTTTGATTCCTATACACTTCTCGATTGTGTTTTCGGAGTTCCACTTTTCAATGCAGCACTGAATGATGCGATATGTACACGAATTGCACAACAGAATATTCTAGCAGATACCAAGTGAGCTTTGAACAACTGTTTACATTCTATATCTATAAGTAGTGAATGCTTAGTCCCGTAGTTTGAATACGTAAAGGGTTTACATACTTAGTGAACTTGAAGTCCGTAGGAAATGCAGAAGACACATGCCCTAATGGATCGATAGAAACTGTGATCTTTCTGTATAATTAGGTCGTATTCCTATTTGCACTGTGAATACTCTTTTTAGCCGAGATGCAATCCATAAAGCCAATGCTCATCTAACCGAACTTATCATGGATGTTATCGAGAAGTTCAATTGCAATGTTCATTCGGTATTTTTAAGCACTTTTCTTATTGTGTAGTTTGACGGTGGTGATTGCATTTCTCCGGAATTTTTGAATTTTTGAATAAAACTATTAGAAATTAGGCGTTTCTGAGATGAATTCTTCGGTGGTATTTGGTATTTTGTTGCAAATACCAATTTTTAATTAATGTAAATGAATAGTGGGGGTTATTCTTCGCCTTTTAGACGACATTCCGTGGATTGGAAACGAGGAAAGTGGACGTGATCCCTCCAGTCGTCAGGGTGGCTTATGATGCAAAAACCAAGAAGTTGGGAGTACTGTAACAATACTAATTAGCATAATAGACACTGCGAATAGTACGTAAGCTGACCACGATGCTAACTATAATGGTTGTTCTTGGGTTTGTTGTGACCGAATCTGTATCGTGGTTTTGTATTGTGCTTAGAATTTGGAAAGAGTTATTATCCTTTATTCAAGGAAGTTCAAAGTACAATTTCAAGGTTTGCTTATGACATGTTCCGCAGAGGTCCTGAGCAGTAGGCGACGAGGTCCAGATGACAAATTGCTCGACGTCTTCGGGCTAGGGCCAGGAGGGATCGCCCATGATTCCCTCGCCTGGTGGTGGTTTCAAAGGTGTCACGGGCCGGAATCGAACTCGGGTCGATTGCGTTAGAGACGAACGCGCTGCCACTGGACCACCAGGCCCCATACTGGACCACCAGGCCCCATTATCATATAAAAGCCTAAACCTAGTCCGTGTTGAGGGAGACTCGTGAAGTTTCTTACCAATTAATGAGAGTTGTGAACATTATTGGTATATTTATGTTTTAGAGCTATTCTCTGCCTTTCCTTGCATTTGGAGTGTTTCACTGTAACTAACTGATGTATAGATTCCTCTAATCTCCATCATTGCGAGAGCCTATCTGTGTAATTTGTAATTCTCTTAACTTATTACCCTACATTCCTAGTCCTTTCTATTTTTTTTTCATTTCCATTGTCATGTTGTGCCATTTATTGCTTTTTGTCAAAGTTAAATATTGTCATTTTTGCATATTCGACTTCACTTATAACCTTTACATTGTATTTATATTTATTTAATTATAACCCTTGATATTGAATGGTTGTGCTGCATGTGATGTGATAATAATATTGTAACGTGCGGGAATTTTTATGCAATTTATGCGAAATAAAATTATTTTTAAGTATTGTGTTAAAATCGGACTATTTGGAAAGAAATGTCAGGGTTTTTGGCGTGTGCATGCTTTTAATTACGGTAAGTAATGCAAGTAATTGTTGGGGGCTGACTAGAGTAACTACAGATGTGGTCGAAAAGGTGAAATTTTTATCGATAATTGCATCTTTTCCATCTTCGTGCAGAAGCTGACTGTTTTTTTAAAGGACTCTAATTAATATTTTTGAGGGGAATTGTAAAGTAGTTTATGAGTCGTCTTACTGTAGGAGGGGGACACGGTTGTAATGAATCCGGTGATTCGAAGGCTCAAAGTTGATTGTGGTCCATATTCTTGTTAGGTTTAAAATCGCCCATTTTACGGCTTACTTCTGCATTTAAAGCGTCAGGCCCATTTCAGGCAACCCCTATTTTTTATGACTCCATCGGGTTCTCGGTTTCAAATATAGTGGGCTGAATTTTTTTCCAAATTTCAGTCACAATATTCACGCAGTTTTCAGCAGTTTACCATGGCCAGTCATACACAACAATCAATCGCAGTTGTCACGCCCATTCACGCTGATTGGCCAATAAAGCAAGTGCCACGCCCAATATATATTGGCCGATCAGCGCGAAGGGGCGTGACAACTGCGATTGATTCTTGTGTATGACTGGCCATGGTAAATTGCTGGTAATTGCGTGAATGTTGCGCTTGGAGTTTGGAAAAAAATTGCATCCTACCATATTTTATACGGAGAATCAGATAGAGTTATATAAAATAGTTACCTGAAATGGGCCTGACCCTTTAAATAAAAAAAAAATTCGGAGGAGAACAATATTTTTTTTTGAAAAATTTCTGCATGCGAAGATCTCTACCGTACTAGAATAACTCTGATCGAGTGTGTGAAAGTGTGAAGCTATGCCCCCGGCTTTCATATGCTAATTAGACCAAACATACGAATATGAATATGGTCAGGCTCGTGAATGATATATACATTGGAAATTTCTGAAATACTGTGTATGACCTTCGTAACTGTAACCTTAATGCAGCAGCCCTCTAATTGGTTGACTACGGTAACGTGTTTAGTTGATTTTTAGAGGGTGTTTATTCTTTTTAAATAAACAGTTGTACTTTATATTTTTTTGTTTGACAATTAAAGGGTTCAAATTACCCCGATTTTTGATGACTCCATCGGATTCTCCGTTTCAAATATAGTAGGCTGAATTTTTTCCAATTTTCAGTCGCAACATTCACGCAGTTTTCAGCAATTTACCATGGCCAGTCATACACAACAATCAATCGCAGTTGTCACGCCCATTCGCGCTGATTGGCAATATCGCAATTGCCACGCCCAATAGAGCATACTGCCCAGTTAGCGCGGAGTGGCGTGACAACTGCGATATATTAGTTGGGTATGACTGGCCATGGTAAATTGCTGAATACTGCGTGAATTTTGCGACTGAAAATTGGAAAACAATTCAGCCTACTGTATTTGAAACGGAGAATCCGATGGAGTTATCAAAAATAGGGGTAATTTGAAATGGGCCTGACCCTTTAATATCATCTTGTGGAAAAGGGAACCAAGCGGCGCATGAAAAATTGTCAATTAAAATTCCACCGAAATATAATACAGGCAGGGTGGTCAAAAAGTTTTAAACCCTGGGAAATTTTTCTTCGCACTAGTATATTTTCCTGCGTTTTCATTGTAACGATCTGTTTTTTTCGTTATACTCAGCATCAGCTCCTAAGTCAAAGATCGTGTAGGGCTGTAGGGTTTCGTGTACGTGTTTTCGGGTTTTTAGCACCGAGTTATGGACTCCATATTCGCCCGAGCTGGACCTTTTGCGTCTGGTCACACTTGGAGGGAAAGGCCTGTACCAAACCTCACGTAAATTTGGCCTCACTTCGTCGTGCCCTTTGAAAGGT
This sequence comes from Pelodera strongyloides, assembly GCA_036852015.1. Taxonomy (NCBI): domain Eukaryota; kingdom Metazoa; phylum Nematoda; class Chromadorea; order Rhabditida; family Rhabditidae; genus Pelodera; species Pelodera strongyloides. The sequence goes on from JAANDG010000256.1 coordinate 150,417, forward strand.
ATGTGATGAAGTGTAAAAGCGGTGGTATCGTTTAAGTAGCGTCTGAGGCCTGTATGGGGAAAGGGGATATTTTGAAATCTGGATGCGTTTTACTTTGCAAAACATAGTAGACCGTTGAGTAAAACCAATTGCGTGTTCATTGCATCAATATTAGTGCTTTGGTGTTTGAAATACTAGGGTCTAAAACTTTTGGACCACCCTGTATTTCAAGTACAAAGTCCATCTTATACCTTATCCTCTAATGGTAAGAATGCTGAATTCGAGATCCACATTGACTACTTTGTTGATCAAAAACAACTTTTCTCTTGTGCAGAATTTCGGGACCAAGTTGTTCATATGTGATGCCGCGGTGGGAATCTGCCAACTATTTCTGTAGCCGGGTTTTTTATATAACTAATTTATTGTTCATAACGTGTTATGATAAATTTTGGGTTGTGGTATTCCACAACGGCTGCTTCGTTTTGGTGATGCTAGGACGATATAGTGCTGTGGGAAGAGAGATGACTGAGAACAGAGAGGAGATGGGAGAGTACGTGGATCTATGAGAATCAGAGTGATCAAAAAGATCAGATAGACAATCAGGCAATCAAATATAGAGAACAGGTAAGGAGAGAGCCGAGGAGTGTAAAGATGTATACGAGACAGTGATCAGGTCAGCGAGAAGCAGTAGGTCAAGGATTATTCGGTGGAGAGACAAACAATCTATGAAGGGAATGTCGACCAGAGGGAGTGAGAGACGAGAGAGTGGGTGAGAAGAAGAGGGATGAGATATCAGGTGATCTGGGAGGGTACAGTATTGGAATGCTGTCAGAGTGTGAGAAAGAAGAATGCTTACGGAGAGGTCAAAGCAAAAGTATGTGTCAGAGAGGGAGGCAGTGTTACAGTCGAGAGAGGTGTGAGAAACGATGGGTGCGAGAGCCGTGTTCGATCCGTAGCACACGACCCTTGGCTAGGAAGGAAGCATCGAACCTGTCAACGCTCTATTCTCTCCATCTCTATTTCTCTCCCACTTTCCCTTCTTTCCCTCGATCTCTCCCTATTAGGGTTCAGTCACACGAGGCTCTTCATCGATATTGACACCTTGCCTGTTCTTGATCAGTCGTCATCCGACGAGTTTGAACCCTCGACCGATTTCCTACTGCAAGACTGCTAGCCACTTGGCCATGAAATGCGACCCGCTACTGGGGGCCCGTCCAATGGAGATTCTTCGCAAAGAAATGCTCCCGTTCAGGTTAATTATTCAATTCGAAAACAATTTATTCATCTTCTATAATTTACAAATGAGATGTGTTCCCTTAGTCCCTGGCCTGATAACTTTAATTCATCAATGAAATTGTAAATTATCCTTATGTTTAGTCCACCGGGAAAACTTCCATGGCGGCTGCAAAATTCTGTATTAACATTTAGCTAATAAATTTCATTCTTTCAATTTGTTCATACTTTTTATTCTTATTGAAACTAATTTGGTGGTTTTCTTTCCCGGGAAGTATCAAATAATTCTCATTTTCTCCTATGATTCAGAGGATTGAAATGCGACTTTTTCATTTATTCACAAGGGCATTAAAACTCAAAAAACGTCATGTTGAATGTGTTATTAAATCATTAGTCATTCTTCTTCAATTTTTTTATCGATTGATGAAATATGGGGAAAGCAGTGGAAAATCCAAATTACTACAGTACCCCATTTATAGTGTGGAATTAATTGGAAGTTACTCGAAGTCGTTGAAAAAAATTCACACACTTTCAGACACCATTTACCATAGCACGACAAAAACGTTATTCAATTATTTTTGAATTGAGTGTGTGGAAGTTTCAGTAGATCTGAAAAATTATTCTTTCTCGAACAAAAATAATTGTCACCAACCCTATACACAAAAGTTTTTGTTAATAACTTGTTTTTGAAACATTAAAATTTTTGAGGAATTCATCACACCGTATACAAACATTCGTATGAAAATTTCTTTTCGAGCGTATATTCAAGTATATAGTTACGGTGGAGACTCGGAAAGCGCCAGTTCGTGAACCCGAGTGCATGAAAATTGACCATTTAATATTCCACTTTTTGTGGGACAGTACTGTATGCTATATTTGGTCTGGTCGCAATGGACAATTCTATTTTTAGCCCTTTTCCCTACTCTTTATTCTATCTTATCACACCTTTTAGAATTAAGCGTTTAGTGACGCATTAAAAAAAGCTCGCATCATTACGACTCTTTGTCAAAATATGTTCTGTGGGAAAGAAGAAGAATTACGAAATTCCGATAAATATTAAATATTAAAAATATTCTCGTGAGAAAATGATTCAGAAAGAAGAACTGCTGGAATAAACAAAACCAAAGTAAACGCACAATTAGAAGAATATGAGAAGAATCTCATAAATTGTTTGATTTATTATTTATTATTTTTAAGGACATCAAATTCCACCGTCACCGTGATAAACTTGAGATGATTCGCGATTCACTCAAGCCTTTTGAGGCGCCCTTTCCGCCAGCAGTAGAACAACTACAAACACCAGGTACTGTGCTTATAGTTTTCCACTTTTCATCATCTGATGGTTATTTTTATAAATAAATTAATTATTATCACCTTTTTGATTGCGCAATAATATTACAGTGTACAAGTTTTTATGAACAGCCCTTTCGATCACTGTGGTTATTTGTTTTCTATACTGAAATTTGCATAATCAGGCATCGAAACAGTACAATACGTTCATTTGATTGAGATTGTGTACTGTAATACACTGGTCGATACTGTTCTTTCGCCCAGAATAATTGTTAATTAATTACGAATTTATAGTCATATTTATATTGTTTTTGATTTGCCTTTTTCTTGTCTGTTTAGTTTAAATATTAATATTACAGTCACCGTCGAGTCACAACACAGTATGGTGAACGCCCTTTGCCAAGCGGGGCACGATCGGGTACTGTAGATAATTATGTACATTTTTATTGAATATAAGAATATTTGTGGTTTTACTTGTACAATTATGTTTCTTTGTTCAAATTAGTGTTTTATTTTGCTGTTCAGTGCTTTTTAAGTTGTATGATTATATTTATAGCTCTGTTTCAGGAATGGGAATAAATTAGATTCAATTAATTTAATAATTAATATTTAGATAGATATTTATTATTTTATTGTTCCTATTTAGCATCAAGCGATCTTAGCCCTCAAACTGGTGAATTACAAGAGTGTGACTGCTGCGGCGGAAATACTTTTAAATATCAATAAAGAACAGAGGATGATGTTACCAACGACGACTAGTCAGATGGTGAGATATTATATATATATATATATATATATATATATATATATATATATATATATATATTTATTACTGTAGATGTACTCATTTTTTTCAATGGACAAAAAGAATACCGAAATCGAGACCACCTAAAAGTCCGCTTAGGATGGACATTTTGAAATTAATTTCAACATATAAAAACAATCACCATAGGAATTTAGTAGCTGGCGGGAAGAGCTAGTGCTGTGCCGGTGGATTTTGCTCATGCACTGTGTTTTGTTATCCGGGTCTGAAACGGACATTTAGGTTATCCCGTTTTCGCAACCTCACCTTAGCTCGATAATTACTAACAATTAAGTTAGTAGCAATTAATCGTGAATCGTGGAATATATAGTTTTTTTTTGGGGGAAAGCTGCTTAGTAGAGCTGATCTCTGTGTTTTGACCTGTAGTTGAACACATTTGCCCCGTGCATAAGTAAATTGGCACCTGCTGGGTATCGTATTTCACAATTTGACTATAAAAACAATAAGGAAGTTATACGCATCCCTTGTAAAGAGAAAGGGCCAGTTTAGGAAAATAATTACTAGGTACATCGTAATTAGAATTTATATTATGTCGTTTCGGGAACTAACAGAATTGGCGTCTTGCCTAGCCTGACTGTAACTGCAAGCTATCGATTGAAATGAGCTTGATTTCAGGAGTTGCAAATGAATGGCAATTACTATCAGCCAAATGGAAGTGCAGGTCCCTCTATGAACTCTTCCATGCAGACGTCGTCTGCACTCTCGTCTAGTGGATACGGTAGCCGGATGACTTCTATCCAGTCACATCATCCGAGTGTATATCCGAGCACCAGCACTTACCAAGATGACAAGTTAGTTCATTGTTTTGCAGCAGGGCGATAGTTTGTGATGATTCACATTATATTGCTTGTTTTTCACTGATTGTATCTTGGGTTCAAATTGTTTCCTATTAGGACCTCTAGGTGTTCTAAAAAGGTGAACTCTGTCAGAATAGAATAGCTACAGTACATCTTTGTCAACTTTACTATTGATATTTATTATCGATTATTTTCCAGTGAGGCGTCAGTGTGTGTTTCCCCTTCGACTCAAATCAGATCTCGTTCTCCTCACAGAACAAATATCAATTCAGTCGCACACCAACCAGACTTCCATCGATCACATGCACACATACAATTGTGAGTTGGGATTATGATGTTCTCAGGCCAGACATTAATAGTTTCTAGGTTTTTACGGAGGATTTTTGCACAACCGCAGAAAAAAAGTAGTAAGAAGAGCGGAAACCAGATCCCCTTGAGTAAAGGCGACAAGTCCCCGACACCTACGTCGCTTAGAGTTTCTGACCAAGTGGAATTATGCAACTTCCAAACTACTAAAGTTAAATATATTCTGTCAAAACTTCTAGGCGTCAATCCCTGCCTGGAGAGGAAGCCCCACGTGCTGGGAGGCCGTCTGAGAGTAGAAGAGAAACAACGACGAGTAGTGGAACAACGATTCTCATAGAAAGGGCACCCTCCGATCCACGGTACTGGAATTTTCCACTTTCTATTTTAATCTTAGTTTTTATTGACATTGAGATTGATTATTGATTATCTTTGTTACAATTACACTCTCTTTACCGTATTGATTTAACTAGATTTTCAAGAAACATTGTGTGCAAGCTAAAGTTAGGTTAACTAGTTTTGGAAGCCGTTTTTTTTGCAAATTCACAAATTGCTTGTGATCGCTAGAACATTTCTTCAGAATTCGCTTCTCTGGCCAGATGATGCACGGGAATTCGCCGCGACGTCTTGCATCACCGCGGGAAGCTATTCCCGTGATTAAGACCCGAATGGATAGACCACCCTCGCAGTCGACCAAACTACATATAAATGTGGAACCTGCACAGATGGTTGGACATTTCATAATTAGTTATTTACTAAACAATCGTGATAAGGTTAAAAGGTTGTCTAAGAGATCTGAACTCCGCGCGGGTCCCGTGCCTGAAACACACTGTCCGGCGTCCAAAGTAAAAACAATATTTAACTCATTTGTAGTGCTGTTGATTAGCATTTTCAATGTTTATATCATCCCCTCTATGTCTATATCATCCTTCGCTAACGTTAGTCGTTCTTTTAGGAATCCTCACGTCGTAATAACTACCGTGTCGATGTCACTTCTGACAGTACTGTGGGCAGTAGTACTGTATCTGGAGTAAGTGGTGGAGCACTGACCGGGGTTCAGAATATTCTGGTGGATCCAGATCAACATCCACTTACCAATCCTGACTTCATCAACTATGTGGATAGGGTGAGTAGACGTAGAGATACTGGCTACACTAGTCTTTATGGGTTTTCTCTCTCTCTCCCTCTCTCTCTCTCGCTCTCTCATTCTGTAGTGGGCATTGTGGTTTCAGGATGAATGAAAAGCGAATAGCTTAATTTTATTCTACAAGGCTGATTATAATCACTATGTTCCTCATTCGCCGTTTAGCGGTAATCGTGATCCCACGTTTCCTCCCAAACAAGCGGGAAACGCGGGATTCCGTCCTTATTGCGAGCGCTAATCAGGGACCTTACCGCTAACACAAGGCCTTGCCTAATGTTTAATTGCGGGACATGATTGGCTAATCTGTCAGGAAACATGCGACTTTTCTTATTGCGTGGGATTGAGTGTTAGCCTGCCAGGAAACGCGGGATTTATTTTTGTTTCGCGGGAAACGTGCAGTAGAAGAACAGAGCAGTAGCCGTTCTTTTGTGGAATGTTGTGTTTGAATAAGTTGGTTCAGTTGTGCCTCCGTCATCCCGTTGACATGGCTGAAGTTCCGTCAACTTCTTCTTCAACAAATATGATTTCGAATTACGTGAATCGTGTATCTCCACATCACACACCACGCGAAGGGGAATCGAGGTAATATTATGTGAACATAGAGTAATTCAATTGATAATTGAAATTTTTATGCATACATTAAAGCGAAATGCTAGCCCGTTTGGAAAATTTGCATATGATAAGCAAATCCTATGTATCCCGTGTATCCGATGCTAATTTTGTACGATCGTCCACGGCAATCGTACAAAATTAGCATAGGATTTGCTTATCATATGCAAATTTTCCAAAGAGGCTAGCATTTCGCTTTAAATACGAAAAGAATTATTGAATACTTGATAACTACTACAGTCTGATTTAGTTCGTCGCCGTCCGTTATCCGAAGTGTTTCTCCACTCCCTCCTTCTGTTGAAGAACGGGTTCGAGTAAGTCTTAATATTTTAGTGTAGACATGCAATGTAACCATTTCTGTTTAAAATTTGTTTTACGCTTCAAGAGCGTGCACCTTTATTCAAGTGTGAAAATACAGATTCAATGTTTGCTTATGACATGTTCCGCAGAGGTCCTGAGCAGTAGGCGACGAGTTCCAGATGACAAATTGCTCGACGTCTTCGGGCTAGGGCCAGGAGGGATCGCCCATGATTCCCTCGCCTGGTGGTGGTTTCAAAGGTGTCACGGGCCGGAATCGAACTCGGGTCGATTGCGTTAGAGACGAACGCGCTGCCACTGGACCACCAGGCCCCTTATAATTAATTAATTACCGTATTCAAAGCTTTCGCTTTGAAGTAAAACTGTGAAACCTATAGTTTTGTCATTTTAGAAATCCGATTCCTCACTGGCTATTATTTGTATATTGAAAGTGCTTTTCTTTATTTATTTCAAATATTTTTTTTATTAAAAATTATTAATAAAATATTTTAGAACAACAATTTCGAATCGGTTGTCAAATCGTGTAAACCCCGAATGTTCTGTTTCTTCATGGAGCAGCATGTGGAGAGAATACTACAACAACACAGTGAGAGGGTGAAGAGGGCCGAACAGGTAGCATCTATTGATTTATTGATTTTCAATTCATTTTATGTGTTTATTGATTTTTATCGATTAGTTGATTTACTATTTATCTGAATTGTTGAAGATCTTATGTTCTTTCTGTTTCGTTAAAATATTTCGCCGACAAGGTGTTGATTCTTATCGATTGATCGATTTACTAGTGATCTGAATCCTTGAGAAGGTTTTTTAATTGTAACTAGAATTACCGTACCTACGCCAAACTTATGCTAATTTCTTTTGTATCCTGTCTTTTGCAATCCTAATTAGATAATTTTTTTTAATGATCTTTTTCAGTTGTCAAAAGAGATGGAGGCTGCCAATTTACCGGAGAAAATGAAAGACCAAATGCTGAGCTTTTTAATACAAAAAGAATCGAGGTTGGTTTCTTTTTCATTTAATAACTTGGTCGTATTTCTTACTATATTTTAAATCCGAGCTTACTCACACTTTTTTATGTTTATAGTTTATTAGCAGAGATAATATTTGGAATATTTTCATTGTTTTGAAGGTTACCACTTCAACAGCAGCTTTGTGAATCACATTGTGATGCACATCTTTTCCAGAATCTGAAACTCATTCTATTTTCTAGGTATATGCGTCTGAAGCGACAAAAGATGAATAAAGATATGTTCGATTCAATTAGACACATTGGAGTGGGAGCATTTGGACGGGTCACTTTGGTTAAAAAGGTTGGTAAATGAATTATTAATTTATTTTAATATTTTGTAAATATTATTTTTGTGTTGCTATTTTGGCTTGAATCCATTATGTTGCTTGATATACTACTGCTTCCCTTTAACCAAGAAGTATATGAATTGTAAATGAAACATGCAGAAATTCTTGAAGGGCTTTTTCTTATTTTAATGTTGTTTATTAGACTCTTGAAAAGATTTTGATTTTACTCTTTGATTAGAAATTCTCTAGTTTCTAATTTTCTTCTGTTTAAATTCAGAAGGATACCGGACAAGTGTATGCGATGAAGAGTTTGTTGAAGAATGATGTCATTGTCAAACAACAGGTAAGAGGTTTCTTGTAGTTTGTCACTTGGTCGAAGGGTCCTCATCAGTAGAGTAGACGAGTCCGCATATATCACAAATTGGTCGGTCTTCCAGGACTGGGCCTGGGCCGATAGCGCCATGTTTCTGCGTGATTAATCAGTTGGCTTAAATAATGGATTGTATCATATTTAACGAGTTTGTATTTATTTAAACATGAATCTTCGTTCAGGCAGCCCACGTCAAAGCTGAAAGGGATATTTTGGCAGAGGCAAATAGCTCGTGGATTGTAAAATTATACTTTTCATTTCAAGTGAGCTACTTTTTATGAATCTGATATATATTTATTTTGCGAACTGTATTTATCTTTGATTGTTTATGTGAATTTGTGTGTGAATTCTAAGTGTGCGTGAATAAATTGTGTGAATTCTGAGTAGTATCTGGTTCGATCATAATATGCTTATTTCGTAACTTTAGTCAATAATTGACGATCCTTTTTTGTAAAAGTGGTTTACTCTTCGAGGTTCAGGCGTGAGAAGAATTTATTTAAGGACATATCTCGTAAAAACAAAAAGTTAACATTCCTTTTTAGGATGAGCGATGTCTCTATTTCATAATGGAGTATGTCCCTGGTGGTGACTTGATGCAACTGTTGATACAAAAGGGAATATTCGGAGAGACATTGGCCAGGTTGGTTTCTTTATTCTTTATTTTTAACATGACGTGTATTTTCGTTAACATTCACTATTTGCATAGTTCGTTTGCTAGGTGTAAAGTGTAACCCATTCACAAACATAGTTTGAGAAAGTTTTATCATGATGATTTTCTCGTATGCCTGACCCTTTCTTTGTCATTGTGGCTTACCGACTACTGTAGTAATGCACTATGCGATGTTCTTTGATTTTTTGCTAATGCAGCTTGTGTCAATTCATGTTACGTGCTGACAAAAAGTCTTTCAGATTCTATACCGCGGAACTGAGTTGTGCTATAGAATATGTGCATTCGCTGGGTTTTATTCACAGAGATATCAAGCCGGATAATATTCTCATCGATAAGGTGTGTGATTTCATCTTGTATTTTGATTCGATTATTTTTCTTAGTTTTACAATGTGCTGGTTTTACTCTTGTGATATGATGTATATGTTGTGTTCCTATTCAATAAATAGTAATTATAGGAAGGACATTTGAAATTGACCGACTTTGGATTGTGCACTGGACTCAGGTGGACACATGACAGGAGGTACTGTATTTTGAATTATGTAAATGTACTTGTATTTTTCGTCTAGGAACAAATTCAGGGTGGAAACTGGCAAAAAGGGCTCTCTGATGTAACCCAAACTATGTTAGCGCTATCGCGCTAACAAAGGAATTGCATATTGCACGCTAATTACCATCAAATAATTATACACATACATTGAGCAATATTCTAGTCTAGGGGAAAGTTACTGTACTTTCGGAATAACCATAATATTATGTAATATGTAATTAAGGTAATATTCCAATTATCTTTAATTAATTACGACCAATGTTTGAGAAAAGTGTTGCATTTTTCGACGAGCACTTACACACGTCCTGTGTAGTTCTGTATTTTATATTTGTCTATTTCAGTATATGAAACGATGGTATTATTCTTGCTAAAATATGTATTGGACTGTAATTAGCAATTATGTCATACTTTTTTCCAGATATTACGGTCCCGAGAACGAAGATGGTCCCTCTTCTCATATGCGAAATGATTCCTTTTCGTTACCACCACATTTGGCTCATCTCGAACCACAAATGAAGGTACGGTTGCTAGAGATTACCTTAGAATTTTCTTTTCGGTACAGTACGTAGTGCATTGTGCGTAAGTAGGTTATAGCTATATGTGGACAGTGGACACTTGAGTTTTCCTACTGTAAGGCCGCTGGAGTATTTGTGGTATGAGAAACATACGATTTACAAAAGTGTGTTTGAGTGTATTCGATGATCACTATCAGAATCATAAAAAGCATATATATAATAATAAAAATGGTTTATTTACAAGCAAAAAAAAAGAAAGAGAAATCATCACTAAAACGAGCGCAACCATATATTTCAATATTTCCTCTCGCTAGGTTCTCGACGTTCGTCATCAAAAGAAAAGAAATCAGGCGCATTCGGTTGTCGGAACGGGCAATTACATGGCACCGGAAGTGATCAGAAGGACAGGTTTGTTCTTTTTATTATTTTTATTTCTAATTATTCCTTGAACTTGTCGGTCAGCTATCGGTTAGATTTATTTCACTTCTGTTGTTATTGTTGTCCATTGGCTGCTAATGATGTAATATATAGTTCTATCATTGGGAATAAATGTTAAATACTGTATCAAATTATATTATTAACACTATTTTTTAATTGCTGAACTGTCATTATTTGTTCCAGGTCACACCCAACTGTGTGATTGGTGGTCGGTGGGTGTGATTCTCTATGAAATGGTATTCGGAAGGCCCCCTTTCCTCTCAATGAGTGAAGATCCAGCAGAAACACAGTACAAGGTACGGGGAGAAGTTTTCTTGTATTTTTCTTTTTCTTTCCTACTATTCCTATTTTTTTTATTCCTTTTCTTATCCTATTTTGTAAGTTTATTGATTGTAAGCATTCATAGTCAACGTGATACTCAACAGGGACATGGAGATAATCTTGTAAAACATAAAAAATCTTCATCTAGCAACCTTATTAGGTAAATAGTTGATATTTTGGTATCTCTGGTCTCTGGTACATCGTCGTTGTCAAGGGCCCGGATATTTATCTTAACCATTGATTTGTTTTCAGATAATCAATTGGCCTCGTTTCCTTGATCTCTCAGCACGTGTAGGAGGCGCCAACCTCTCGCAGGAATGTATATCGCTCATTAGGCAATTAATATGCGAGGAGCACAATAGACTGGGCATGGAGAGAGGGGCGCAAGATATCAAGAGACATCCCTGGTTTACGGTATGTTGTCATACATTTAAAGTTTGCTAATTTCGGTTGCATACTGTAGAAACGTTTTGCTGACAGCACAACCATATCTTTATTTAATATATTATAATTGTTTGGCTAGTATTTTGAAAATAATAAATTCTAATTTTTGAATGTTTTAGGGTCTTGATATGAAAACCCTTCGGAAGCAACGTGCCGAGTATATTCCGAGAGTGGAACATCCCGAGGACACGAGGAATTTTGATACAATTGAGGTGAATACTCATTACAAGTTTCTTTCTGGGACATGGGCATTGATTATGGGTTGGAGGTATTATTCATACTAGGACTTATAATGTATAATCCATGCATGCATATATCATATATTATGTATCTATACTATATCCAAGTATCTATATCATCGGTTTTTTTCTTTTGTTTTTCATCGTTTCTCACGGTGTTGCGCTCTTTAATGAGTATAATAAATATTCAAACATATATTATGACTATATTTTTGTAGATTTTTTTATATTGTATTATTTATTATTTCGCTAAAGTCAGAATGAGGCTGATGGTGAGCATGTGAACTATTAGAAGACCCAAACTATGTTAGCGCTATCGCGCTAACAAAGGATTAGATGAGTACCTCGTTTTCAAAATCTATCCATCTCAAACTTTCCTATTTTTCAGATCAGCGAGAGTCCATTTGAGACGTTAACTAAGAGAGCTGCACCCAATAATCCGGCTTTCTTCGAATTCACATTCAGACATTTCTTTGATTACGATGGACAGGGATGTCCCAGTTTGAGGCCAATTAAGGTTAGTACCACCTCTTAAAGGAGGAGGCTCACGAGAATGAAGGGCGCGAATGGTTTCCTTTTATCGAAAGATGATGGTATTAAGTTCCGAAAGACATGCTTTACAATGCAAAAGCTTCTAATTGGAAGGAGTAAATCAATATGAAACTATGAATTCTATCAAAATTTTGGATCGTAAAAAATAGTTGATTTCCATAGTGGGCATGCAAATTTTGTGTTGGCTTGCAAAATGACTTGTAAATTTGCATGTTTAGCTTTGAAGTCTACCTTGCATACGATAAGTTATTTTATTTGACTTCGAGTTCTTAGATTAATTAATTCCTCCAAACTAAAGCGCTGAACCTTATAATATGTTTTTTGGAAGATAAACCCATTATCCTTCGATAAAAGGAAACTATTTGAGCACTTCATTCTCGTGAGCCTCCTCCTTTAATCTCTTAATCACCCTATTTTGTAATTCACCAAATATTACTGCAGCGTTTTAGCCTCATTGTCAGTAGAGATATCGAAATAGAAGGGAACATGATTAGAGTTTTCCCATATATTTGAATTTGACCGAGGATGCTACTAAAAATTTCGAAATGGAAAATAGTGGATATTAAATTTGTAGGACAGTGTCAACCACGTAATCTTGTCCCCTCAACTATGGTGGGATTGGTTTTGTTTTCTTGCTACAAATCTTATTTTTCATTACTTTAATGTATTTCAGCGTCCCTCTCTGGCTCCACTCCTTGAAAACGGCCATATGCCGTCTTCAAATAGTACAACTTCTGCTACTCTTTCTTTTAAAGATAACTCGAATCATCAACAAACCTACCATAGCACACACCCGCTCAACTCACGCTCTCAGGTAATATTATATTATGTTTATTTTACTACTGTCCTTAATTAGCTTACAGCATAACAGCTGGTTTTCGAAGCGTATTTGGATGCTGCATTCCTAATGTATCATATGCAAATAAGTATGATTAGAATACAAAATTGTGCCCATATCTCGCACACTTTAGCATAAATACATAGGAATGCAGTTCTCCACCATACGTTTCAAAAAGCACTGTTATATTGCTTTAAGTTGCGCATGTTTGGCACATACAAGTGTACGCGAAAGCTCCGCCGCTCTCCAAACCGAGTCACACAGAATCTTGCGGAGTATGAAGCGTCAAGGAATTATTTTCAACACTCTATTTTAGGCAAAAATCGGTGGTCTTCACAATGTACAAGAAGATAGCGATAGTGAAGAGTCGTTTATTGTTTAATGTTTTTATTTTGTTTTATTGCATTGATCATTTTAACGTGTAAAACACTACTTAATTTGAAAATAATCCACGCACTTGTGACATAGTAAACGCATATTTTATACCACTTTTACTTATCATTATTTGCTCATTTTTACTATACTTATATTTTTTTCGTCATGATGTGATCTGCTTTTTTATTTTTATTTTTAATATTAGAAATATTTGAACATTTTATTGATTACTATACAGCAAAATTATATATTTTGAGTTTTTTAGAATTACGTATTTTGTACATTGGTGATCCTGTGAGAAAAAGTGTACTGTGTATGAGGTTCCTGATTTGATCTAATACATAATTATGTTATTTGTACTAATTTAGAAACCGTTTTCCATACTAGAGCTTCTTTCATTATTTCGTGCGTTTATTTTATTTGTCATTGATAGAAATTCAGACAATGTTATTTAAATTCATTTTTGTTTGTTCTGCCGTTTTGCTACGTGTTTTCTGAGGCTCCTTTCAGTTCATTTGCCATTTGCTCTTATTTTTCATCTTTATATTTGTGCCAGAGCTCGTGATATATATTGTTGATATTTTGTGTTTTTTTTTATCGACCCTATTTGCTAAATTATCTTTTTTTCTCTAAACCATTCGCCCGCAGGCTAGGGTTTAGATAGCGTGTAAAATATGATTCCATTTCTAGTTTTTGGATTTATCTTTTATTTTGTTTGACAACCATTGAACACGGGATAAAGTTTTATGATGAATTGATTTTAAATGGAAATTAGCTTTTGAACATGTAGATACATGGAGGAAACGCATCCCCGATGTACAGACATTATGCATAAAAAGTATCTAAGAAATTGCCTGGAGAAATTAGTGCGCGTCTTTTGTAAGGAAAGGAAATACGAAAATTTCTGAAGGTAAATAGGTAAACATTGCAATGGGTTCTTCCCATGTCGAAGGCCAAAGTTGAACTATGTCAGACATCGGTTTCGTGCATATACAAGAAAAACTGTTGAATTCGCTTGCCAGAGAAGAGGAGAGAAGAATTAGAATAGATTGGTTGACTACTTCGTTAGCTGTACGAAATTTTTTAAAAGAAGGGTTATGAAACTAATTGTAAGTAGATAAAATAAACACTTTTCCTTTAGCTTTAAGATGTAGTTTACAAACTACGTAAAGTACCTCACTGGCGATGTACGATGTATGTTTTTCAACCGACGGGGTCTAAACACCTAGTCGGCCTATTCTCTGTTTGTAAATATTCATATTGAATTCTTTTCAATAAATGTGTACACAAACGTGGTAGAGGTTGTATTCCTATAATCTGGTCCTCGTTTAGAAGCAGATTCTAACAATAGTCAACGGCTAGCTTGGTGTTGATTTATATATTTTTTTCCATCTATTGTGTATCTAGTAATATCAAACTTTTACCGTGGCCAATTAATTCTACGAATTTATAATATTAACATTGTTGGAGTACATTCTGACGAAACTCGGATGATGAGCGGCGAAACCCTGGCGCGAAAATTTCGCGCCGCGAAAGGCAGGCGCGACCACCGCACGAAAATGCGAAAATTGATGGAGAACTTCATAAAAGAGTGCGCGGCGACGTCGTCCTCAATTCACAGGTTTTTGCTGCTCACTCTGGCGGGATGCTCACGCTGGCGAAGACTTGGCGATGCGCGCGTTGAGATGTAGGCGCATCTATTTTTTAGCAGCGCACCATCAGAGTTAGTGTGCGGTTGAACTCTGTTTGTGTAAGGTTGAACTCCATTTTCTTCAGGATTTTATGTAAAATATTCAAATAAGACACGGTTTTGGAGCGATTACGCCCCTGAGGGATGGGAGCATCTGGAAATCTTTTTTTATCCAACTCCAGGCAAAACATTTATAAAACATTACACTAAATGTGCTTCCTTTCGAAGATACATGTGAGGACAAAAGATGTTATTATATATCCAATTGCTTATAGTTACTAAACTAACTAAGGTGCATAGTTGCTAAATACATATTGCGTCCATACCACATAAGTATGCTTACTCATACATTTCGTGCAAAATCTGGATTTTCTATTTTCTCTCAACTTAAACCGTTTGCGGTACGCTTTTTAAAGGGTAATTTAGTTAAATAGCATTATTGGCCTTGCTCATTCTCCGTGGTCTCTGTTTTCTCACATTCCCTTTTAACTTTCTTTCTCGGACGCTCTTCGTTCTAGTTCTGTCTCGCTTCGTCTGACCTTGGTGGCTGCACCTCACTTTTTTTGTATATTGCCGGGGCTCTCCCCACCACTGAGGCTCCTCGTTTACTACTCTCCGATCTAGATTTCCAGATTTACATGAATTATTGATTTTCGGATTACGCAAGAGTGGTTAAGTTATGTTTCTTATCGATTGGTATTGTTTAGGAAATCGTACCTTCATGCAAAACTAAACTAATTTCACATGCGTAGACGCAGATCATCTATGGTTAAGTAACATTAAAAATCAAAATGGTTAAAAGGTCTTACTGTACTTCGATGCTTTTGTAAATGGGATGTTCATATAGATAGACTACTCCAAGTCTAAAGGAAAGCTGTGCAATCAATGTTTCTATTTCATTGAAACTAGCCTATGTTCGCTCTATTCTCTACTCCTGCTTTTTACATTCATAGATACGATTTTTCAGTTGAATTTATCATAATTGTGGATTCTAACTAATTATACTTATACTAGTTGTTTTCATTTACACTCATAGTTATGCACACATCAATGGTTTTATTTAAAAATATAATTGTCAAAAAAATATACTAGTTTATTATAAGCCAGCAAATTGGCAAATTTCCAGTTCATGAACCGCATCATGTGTTTC
Source organism: Pelodera strongyloides (assembly GCA_036852015.1). Classification (NCBI taxonomy): domain Eukaryota; kingdom Metazoa; phylum Nematoda; class Chromadorea; order Rhabditida; family Rhabditidae; genus Pelodera; species Pelodera strongyloides. The sequence goes on from JAANDG010000256.1 coordinate 166,358, forward strand.
TATTTAATCTTTCCAGTTTTCAACGTGCACATCTCATACTAATTGAGAGGATCGCCGCTAGATCGATCTAGCATAAGAATGGCAAATAACACTGATGTGTTTTTGTTGCCGTGCTACATCTCATTTTCTGAACTATGTGTAAATATGAGCTATTACAAAATGATCCGTCTAAATTCTTGCAACTAAATCCTTTTAGCGTTTGCGAACACTTCCATCTCATATTTCACACATGTGCTCACTTGAAACGTCAGTTGTATTGTGGCGAAATTTATCCACAATACCTCACAATTTGCAAGTTTATTTATTTGTGAATACGTTACAGGCAGACTCATCGTAAGCAATACGTTACAGGCAGACCTAGATAAAAAGATGTGCTGAAAGCATGTGTAAGACATATAATGATTGTACGGATTAGTTATAACTATGTTATTTATTAAAATCCATTCTCGGACTTTGGTAAATGTGGCGGTAACACTACCAACGTGTCCATTCCCAAACACGGTAATAATTGGATACTGTAAAGCATTCGAATGTATTTTGGTACTAATGTCAATGAACCTGAAATATCCGGAATGTTATCGTTTCCACATAGTTTTATGTGACTTTTCGAGTATTTGTTTGTACCTCTTTTGTCGGCGACTCCCCTCTTCCCGAACGAAATCGATTACGAAAGTCAACATGTAAATTTCAGTTTCTGAGTAAATAGATACTTGTAGTAGCCAGATGGAGGAACGCTACGACAGTAATACAGTATAATTACTTCACGATGAATTTGTATGATTTTGTGCCTTTATTATACTCTAATCGATACGCCACAATCCGTTAATTTCTGTGCTTATTTCGGTTTAGATATCCAAAAAACGCAATAATACAAGTAACAAGTTACGTGTATGTAATGTATCTCTATGTGAGATGCCTTATTAGAAAAGTTGTTAATTTTCATATAGTCTGTATAATTTCATCCCTTCGCTCTTTCAATCAATGAGTCCAATAAATATTAAATTTGCAACACTAATTCGAGTTAACGAGTCGGCAAATTATCGTTTCGGTTTTTTGATTTCGCGCTAAAATTGAACAAACACGAAGAGGAAACGGTTGACTTCGCAATAAACGTGAGCAGAACGCAGAACAGGTTTTAGCAGAGGTGAGACATGACAACGAGATGAAATAAATAGAGAGAAATGGTTGATAAATCAATGATATCCATGAGAGATTCAGAGATATGTTGTCGGTCAGAGATAGCGAGAGATCAGAGAGGTCGCAGGAATAAATGAGGTATTCGCTGTGAGTGAAAGTATCCTTTTCTATTGAAATGTTTGTGGAAGCCATTCGCTGCCTAGTCGCATTCCGGATTCCGAAATTTAAAGCGGTATAACACCCGGTTTGTGAAACGCTGGAAATTTTCGGGAAACAATAATTGTTGGAAAACTGCATTACCATGTATTATATGCAAATTTTCGGGAAAAATAAATGTTCCATGAAAATAATACGCCTTTTCTTCATCTTCATTCCCAAATTTTTGTTAGTGGTTGCCATAGCGACTAAGATTTTTCCCTAGACTTTTATTTTTACTTGTTATTGTGGGTTAAAATATAACTTTTATAATTCCATTTTATACTATAACATATAACTTCAGTTTAATGTTATTAACTGGTGATCATAATTTATATGTGATATGTGTGCAATTATTAGTTTTGTAAATTTTTCTGTATCTATCTATTTACAAAACGAATGACATGAATGCGAATTTTTTTGAAGCTAATCCCCTGCCATGTTCTTTTTTTTTCTTCCTTTTTTTGCTGATAAAACCTCACTTTTCGACCGCTTTGAACTGTCTACAAAATAAAATTATAATTCCTACTTTTCTTATCATCTCCCTGGAAAACGCGTAACTATATTGCAGCTGTCAGCTGTCTTTTTTCCAAATTATATTGTTCATTCATAATTCATTAAAATTATAAACTAATTGTAAGCAAGTTGTTTTATTTGCTGTATTTCAGTCCACCGTATGCAAATGTGCTGATTGGCTCTAATGGGCCAATCAGCACAGCCGCTGAGTATTTGGCAAAAGGCGCGCGCATTTGAATTTTTGTATGTGAGTCTATCCTATATTATTTGTTCCTAAAACGTATAATTTGTTCCCTCAGTGTTCCTAAAACTTCTACCTTCGTATGTTTTATACATTATTGCACTATGGTGAACCTACTCCTACTTGTTCCAGACATTTGTTTTAATTTAAAATTTAAAAATAGGACGTTCACGAAGTTACCCGTTTCTTTACCAATCTAAATACTGAATTCCTATATGGAACAGTGCAATTATTTTTCTAAAAACTCGAGCATTTCCACGAATGAATCACAATGAGAAAGGGATTTTTCACAGGAATTTAATTCTTTCCATTTCACTTTCAGCGTTCAGCGTTTTAATAAAATTCTCTTTCTTTTCCTTTCGAATTCAAACAATATTTTTTTTCATTTTGCTCTGGAAAGCATAAGGGGTTACATTAAAAACACTTACATAGAGCTGACCAACAAAGATAAAGAAAGATAGAATTGTAAGTTGTAAGCCCACGGAAATTGAATTATTTTCCAGACGTATTTTTATAAGGTTATAGGATACAAACTCAGTTTTTTTATAAGTGGTCGATAAAATAGTATTGTTCATTCATTTTTGCTAATATTTTCTTGTTTGTCAGTTCGATTATCAAAATTTCAATATCAATAATTCCCTAATATCTATCCTCCCTCTTATCTTACCGCATTCAAATGATCGGGATTTCTCTGCGCGGAATTTACATCAATTATAGCGCGCAGTGATCCTTTATCCCATATTCACATATACTGTTGATCTATACACCAGCATATCTTATGCAAAATTTGCATATCGTATTGATCGCATTCTGCTCAAAGTTAGGTGTATTGTATTGTGTATCCTACTTTGATTGTTCTTTTTTAATTAATAGAGGAGTCGCGCAATTCACTTTTGTTTTCTACTAATTCGAATAAACAATCTCACACCTTTACTACTCTTTTACATTTCAGTTTTGGTTCGGCCGTTTTCGTTGCCTTGTCTATTTTTGCAATTTTCTTCCATCTTTTCTGTTAGTTATCACACTCGCTCGAGTTTTCGTTTTGCTGCAAAAAGAGTAAACCTATTCTCTTCCAAAAAGAGAACAAATTATTCCACGTACGCGCAAATACTACTTACTATAAAAATTTGTCTGGTTTTCGGTATGGAATAGTTATCACAAATATTGATGTTATTGATGTTATTCAAGTATTGATGCATTCGGGTTACTTCGTACCTTATTGTAATAATCTAAATTACAGTAAATTAACATCTGTACACATTTGACTTGCTGCAAATATTTTGATAAGCACGTACGTAGTCTCTGCTCAGTAACAATTTTTTTATTTACGTTTTTTTCCAATAATTTTACACGCTTTCGTGCTCAACACAATTTTTCACTTGCAACTAATTAATCAATTGTGCGTTCATTTCTTATCTCTAATCACAACTGGCAATACATCAAAAAGAAAGAAGCAGTCTCAATCTCACCTTTTTATATTTGTCCGATTCAAAGCCAAAGAAAACAAAAATTTGGAACGCGAAACTATCACTAAGGGTTTCCTAACCCTACAGAATCTTACAGGAAACTATTTTATTCTTTCTTTCCATCTCGTACTGTCGTTACATAACTTTTGATGTTACTTTTTTATGTGTTAAAATCGGCCATTAATATGACCGCGTTAAAGGGTCAGGCCCATTTCAAATGACCCCTATTTTTGATGATTCCATCTGATTCTTCTTGTCAAATATAATATTATATGATATTTTCCTAATTTTCAAGCGCAAAATTCACGCAGTATTCGGCAATTTACCATTGCCAGTCATACCCAACTATTTATCGCAGTTGTCACGCCCCTTCGCGCTAGTTGGGCAATATGCTCTAGTGGGCGTGGCAATTGCGATATTGGCCAATGAGCGCGAAGGGGCGTGCCAACTGCGATAAATAGTTGGGTATGACTGCCCACGGTAAATTGCCGAATAGTGTGTGAATTTTGCGCTTGAAAATAAGAAAAATATTGCATCCTACTATATTTGACATCGAGAACTAGATGTAGGGACCCGCAAGCGCGCCGAAAAAGGCCGCGCCCTTCAACAAAGAGAGAGCGTACATATGGGATTACAGTACCCTAAAATGATAATAGCCTTAAACATAGTTAAAACTTTACGAAAGTTTGCCTATAATGTAAATCGGCTATCAGAAACTCAATGAGATGCCTTACAGAGCTGCAACTCAATGTTTAGTGGGACTTTCATTCTGGATTTTAGTGAAAAACTTGACGCGCCGACTTGAAACTTTGTGTATACTCTCTTTATCATGCTTAGTACGTATACTGAAAGTTTGGTAGAAATCCATCGGTGCAATCTTTATATATGAAAACCATGTTTTATACTTGCAAAAAACGCCTTCAAGCCTGTAAAATTCAAAGTACTTTGTGCGCCCCCACCAAATTTCACAGCGTTATTCTTTGCCGTGTAACCTAATTTATACGTTAATTTCAGCGAATTCTATCGGTGCAAACTTTTTTTATAACCATTTTTGTGTAAAAACCATTTTTTGAATTCGCGGCAAAAAACATGCTTCTCTGCCCCTTTCCTGTGTCACAGGGGGAATCCGCCTGAAAGACGCCGCGCCTCTCTCCCGTTGCCTGAAAAACGCCGCGCTTAATTTTTGCCATGAAAAATCCACCCCGGCGTTTTTCAGGCAACGGGAGCAGCAATTTGACGAAAGGCGGCCGGCGGACAGTCCTCTCTCTCTTTTCCAATCCCCACGCATGTGCGATTTGGCCGAGTGGTCTAAGCAGCGGACTAGTAATCCGAGTCAGTGTGCTTGTCGGCAGGTTCGATTCCTGTAAAGTGCTTGTGTCTTGCAAAGCTGTATTAATATAAAATACATGCATTGCAAGCCATAAGCACTATCTTATTGTTGTGATTTTCCGTCAAACGCCAAGAAAATGCCACCTTGGCGTTGGGCACGGCAAAAATTTGCCATGATAACGCCTAGAAAACGCCACCCTGGCGTTGGGTGCATCTCACCATGGCGTTTTCACGGCGTTTTCGCGGGTTTCTTCAGGCGGATTTGTCCCAGTGGTTGAAGGGGGTGCGAGCGCAGAGAAAGAAGATGGAATTCACTCGCGTGGAACATTTTTTTAGTCTGGCCTAAATATTTTCCTTTTCGAGTCTGTTCTTTGTTTTAAGTCCTTTTATGTGTATTTATTTGTTTTTAAGTGTTGTATGTTAAGTATTATAGGTTTTGTTGTTTTTATGAACGTCAAAATAGTGTTTTTTTTTTTGTCAATTTTCGATAAAAGTATATTTTCGTATTTACGATAAACGAATTCAAAAAGACTTAACACCTCAGTACACTATCAGAGTACGTTATATTCTACTTTTATTAACAGTTCAGTAATGTATTTTCGTTCCCACATTTAGTTTCGGTGTTATTGAGCCCAAATCTGAGTTTACCGTCCTTCCTTTTTATATTGATATTCAGTTTCCTTCGCTCATCCGCTACATCTGCTTTCTGATTGTAACATTATATTGTTCTATGTTTTATTTTTCGAATCCCTTAGTATATTTTATCCATTGACTCTGTTTACAAGACTGCATGTGTTTTTGATGTTGTTTCATTCTTTCTTTTTCAGATATCAGGTTGATGCTGGAGTGCTGGAATTTTTATGGATTGTACAAGGTGTCAGTGGCAGGATCATGATTCACAGATTCACATGCGACTGTCCGTTTACCATTCGACCGGGGAGAATGTCCGAACATAAACTTAAGTTGGTTTTTAATCCAGTGTTTGAATGTCACCCGTCACCATCACAATATGATGTTAGCGTACGTTATTCCCGAGCTCTGGTTCCTGGCTAGCATATTTATTATGTATTAGTAAATTTTGCGTTTTTCGTTGCCAAACTCTTTTCCCAAACACCGTGAGTATTTTATTTGTTTATATTATTAAATAGACTTTGATTTTTTCTATATGTATTTATTGAAATTATTCTTTAATTTTGTCGCGTATTATGTCGAAGCTTTTCAACGTCTGTTAGACACGTTTAATAGTGATGTTTGCACATACGTTTGAATCCTTGTATATTGTTTTCACGTTATGTATTATATTTACCAGGAACAATTTAGAGTCGAATTTTCCTAAACACGAATTTTCTGTCCACTTGTTTAATTGAAGCCTTGAACTGTTAGTAAAGCTGAATTCCTTCGGCTTCTACACTTTATTAGTTTAAATTCTAGCGTTTCTTTCTTGTTTAGTCGCTGAATTTATGGTGATAGTTTGTGACGATTGTGCGATTCTTGAATAGTTATTGTAACTTTGCTGGCATAAAATAGTAACCCTCCCTCGATTTTACTATTCTAGTTCTTCCTGTCTATTCATGGTCATCCTATGCCTGCAACTGTTGACTACTTAACTTATTCATTCCCTACTACTCTAGTTTGTTCGTGATTCTTTATTTTCGTGATATTCTATTGTTTATTATTGTATTTGTGCGGTGAATTCTAGTAAACTTGGCGTCGACCATTGTCGAATTGCCTTTGCAAATTGTGTTTTTATTTGTTATTTGTGAAGGCCTCTGGATGACTTTTCTGTTGGTTTGGTTTGATTTGAAAGTTGTTACTTAATTAAACGGAGACATTTGTGGTCCGTGCGAGTTACAAGTGCATTTTATGGTAATTACGTAACCTGTGTCAGCAGTTATGGGGTTAAGTTGACAAAGCTTAGTTACTTATTTAATGTAGATATTTTCCGTTTCCTAAATTTCTAGCAAGTTTCACCTTTCACTTCATCCATCAAATCCATAAGTGGTTAGTTGCGCCGCTCTATAGGTGTTAGAAAGGGGCGTGGCCTATTCCCTTTGTCCGGGGTGTTGTACGCTTCTCTTAGGTAAAAACGCTGTCTTAGTGAAGGGTAACTATAAACCTTCTTAGGTAATAAAGAAGAGTTTTCCAAAAAGAAAACACGTTTTCTATATATTTTCAATGTGCTCTATCCAATGAGCTATGTATCAAATCTGTATCTTCATCTTAATTTTTCACTTGCGGGTCCCTAACTAGATGGAATCATCAAAAATAGGGGTCATTTGAAATGGGCCTGACCCTTTAAATGATCCTTGAAATTGTTGATTTAAAATTTTGGTCTTTTCAGAATAGAACTATTCTCCAGCACACGTTTTCTACAACTTTTTTCATCTGCAGAACACCCGGTGAGTACTATTTACATACAATTTGAACATGTTTAGTTTTGACTTCTGTATATTTTTTTGTTGCGTGTGTACTTCCATTTTGTGTTTTCATTGATTTATGTATTTGATATTTGCAAATTATTGGTACAATTTTCTCAGAAATAAGGCCGGAGTTTGAATATCTCGCTATACATCTCTCTTATCTCTCTCTCTCTCTCTCTCTTCTCGCGTTCTCTCTCTCTAATTTTCTCTCTCTCTCTCTCCGATTCTCTCTCTCGCTTGATCATTCCAATTAAGTTCTGCCACCGTAATGATGTCCGAAATGCTAATCGATGTTGATAATGCAAGGTTGATTATCAAACAAGTCCACACTAATTGAATATAGGAAAGTGGACACATTTTTATGAAGTGATGAAGAAATTGAGGAGTGGTTTCTTTCTTTCTTTTTATAGAAAAGTGTGTAATAATTACAAATTAGACAATGCTCGTATAGGGGAAAACTTACCAATTAGCAAGTGCAATCAACACTTTTTTTTTGGGTATTTGAGTTCTGTAATGTTATATATTATAGGAATGTTCTCCTTATCAATTGTGCTACCTTATTCTTATCTTTGAAGAAACATGCAGCTGAAAATATTATATAATGAAATTGTTCACTGGGCTTGGGCTTTTTTGATCACCTTTTTTTGACATGTACACGCGATGCCATCTGGTCCAAAAGGCGTTTCATTGTAAAAGAGATCCACGCTTTACTACAAAACTTACAATTAGTGGCGAGAGTATGCAAATATGCTTATTTTTCAAGAGCTTATATGGCAATCAGACAACTAATATAGTGAATTGTCGCTTTGAGCTCAAATCTCTTCACTAGTTTTGTTTTACGGGGAAACAGAGAAGAAAGAATTACAACATTATATCGAAAATTGTAATTTTGTATCGAGGTAATTGTAGTATTTATATGTCATTTGTTCCAGGCCTTCATTTAAAATAACAAAAAATAGAAGGCAATTTTAGGGTTATCACGAATCACGTAAGTGGGGAACATTTTTTTTTGACAAAATAAAGTACAAAGTCAATGGAAAATGTGCAGGATTTATTTGTATAAACTGTGAGGAAAATGACACTTTGTAAACAGAAATTATTCCACATTCAATGTCTCAAAGATGCAACTTTATATTCCATTGATTGGATTACGGTAGCTTACGGTAGAGTTCATTTATTGATTGAATTACGGTAGCAAATTAAAGATACTTCTTCCTGTCAGTTGTCTCTTCTCCCTATTTCCGAATGCTCCAAGGTATATCATTGTCTCATTGTTTTGTTTATTCCAATGCACTTTTTCACTAAATGAACGTCTACTCTTTATTGGCTCCAATCCAAACGGGAGGCAATTTCCTAGCAAATCAATTATTTTGGTTTCATACCTTCATTCACAACTCTCTAACCAAAAGTCGAAAACCCATCGGTAGTGTTTTCCGAGCCTTACCTGTGCCCAAGTAAATGCGCAGGAACGATTCCTTTATACAAATTTCAATACAAATTTTAATAATCTTTCTCTCCCAATCTCTCTGTCTCTCGCTCCCTCTTTCTCAACCTCTCCATTTTACCCCTCGTTACTCATTACCCTCTTACTTACCACTAGTCATCGTTACCCATGTCTATTGGCTGTCGTTAACCCTGGAACACAGATGTGTTCGTTCTTTTTATTACTCAAATTGTATGTTTCTTAGGAATTTTTCTTAGAGTCCATTGCTGAAAATATCATTTTTTATGTGTGCAAGTTGAATTAGATCCAACTATCAACTAAAATTCGCCCTCGGTCGGCGTGCTCCCCGGGTAAGAAACCTCATATTTATTATTCTTAATCATCGTGCAAATCTCCATGATCTTTGTTCTTTTGTAGCCTAGTATGCAGAAATTTTCGTAAGCTTTCCACGGACACCTATTACTATATTAGCTTTTTTCCTCAACTACCGTAGTTTACACAGATTCTTGCAACTCTCACTACTCTCAATTAAATGGCTGGCACTCCCCCAAAATCTATTTTTGTTTTCTAATTGTCGGGGGTATTTTGGAGGATTACACCATTACACTCGTTCTCTCAGTATCAATTGAGACAATGAAATAAGAAACTATTTTGAGAAAAAAAAATCAATGTTCCTACAAAATGTAATATTTTAACGGTTATGTGCACCAGTGGTCATTTTCTACATAATTTTAGTGAAAAAACTAACATTCCGGTGCCATTTTAGGTAAGAGAATACTGCTGCTGAGTCATTAGAATTAACAAACACTCAAGAACCGGTTCCGAAAATAAACCGTGAAAGGAAACGTAAAGTCGCCTTTTCTGAGAGAATAGTTGGGTATCATTTTTTGGCGCATCGATGAGTAATGTTAGCAATGTTTCTAGACGATCTATTTTAGCGAATTAAATGTAATACCAATCAATGGTGAATCGGTTTGACAATTTGGGAAAAAATCTAGCTGATTTTGCAGTATTCATGGAAAGCAGAACATATGTGTTTCTGTACTATACATGCGTTGTTTGGTTCAGCAAACAGAAAATACTCAACCGAAAAGCTCTACTTTCTATGTGTTGCGTACATAGTTCTAAACCAGAAGATACTTATTTTCTAACACCATTAGGACCTAGAACTACCCGTTTTTCGAGAATACCTTTTCTTTTACCTCTCCCAACCTCGTTTTCATACCTTTTTTTTTTTTTTTTTTTTTTTAGTTTTTTTCCTTTTTTCCCTAAATTCCTCCGCCGTCCTCTTTTGTCAAGGTTCCTTTATTTTCTGCATATTTCCACGTAACGACTTTTTCTTTGAAAATACGTTTCAATATGTACGTGCCTTTTCGGATTACAGTAGCATTTTTTTTGAATTGCCGTTCATGGTTTTGCATAATATTATTTGTTTGTAACCAACTAACCTATGTTCCATTTCAATTACATTGGTGAAATCACATTGAAAACAGTGTTGTCATTTCGTAGCTCTAGCATGTTATGTAAATTTTCGTGTTTCTTCATACGGTATTCTGCTTTATTCGACAACATACTGCACATAGTTATCTTAATTAAAGCTGTAGAACAGCCGGGTTTTGAAACGTATGCTGGACGCTATTCATTCAATCAACTGCGCGGTACTTTTAATTTTGTGAGTGCAATTTTTGCAACATTTGGAGTGCATTTATCGAACACGTTTCAATAACTAGAATTTTGTCTTATCACATGTAATTTTATTGCTTGCATATATTTGGCTATGTTCTGGAAATCGTCCTCTGAGTCGGTACGTGAAGTAAAAAGGATATCAAAGAAACAATCTTTGCTCCTGTCTTGAGATTGCATGTTGACTTCTTCATACACTCTGAGATGCCCTTGAAGCTCTCCTTTCTCTCTCTCTCTCTCTCTCTCTCTCTCTCTCTCTCTCTCTGTGATTTCTCGGTTTTCTCTCTACATTCTCTCTACATTCTCTCTCTTTCTCCCAATTTTCTCTCTATATTATCTTCCTTTCTTTCATCATATATCAAAACACTCAGTATACTTAACCACTAACACTGACGCTTTCATGTCTGCGCCCTCCGAGGCTTTCCTACTATCACTATAACTAATTACTCTGCGTCGATGGTTTCACAATTTACTGTATAGGATAGTATCAGAGAAAGAAGGAAAGAGATAGATGAAATAAAGAGAGAGAGAGATAAAAGAAAAGAAACAAAACAGATAGAGAGAAAGTGAGAGAAAACAGTAAAGAATGGTTGCTTTTCAGTTTCTACCGCTAATTTGACCTTTCCGGAAACCACACCCAAGCATCATATACTATACACTTTCTCCTAATTTACTTGACATTACTATTTTTTATCGATATACATATTGCAGTTTTTTTTTAATTTATCCGAGATTCTCCAAGATTTCAACATTAAATGATTAAATTGCCCCAAAGTATTGATCATCAGTGCATGTCAGTTGTTTCCACAGAAAGTACTATTTCCAAGTATCTTCAGTCTGATAGTGCACTATTTCCAAATCAAATGAAATCGTGTGATCTTTTCGTGAGTTGCATGTTGATTCATCGATCTACCTCTTTACTTATCTTTCTCTCAGAGCAAACCTTGGTTAGGTAATGTAAAGATCTGTGTTTTAAAACGCATAAACTTTTTTATAACTTGTAAAACTGTTGAAAAACAATCCAGTACGAAAAATTGTCTTGTGAACAAGCTTTTGTATGTTTCTCAAGCACTTTACTTCAAAGTCAGTCTTCAAAGTAGTGTATGTAGTAGAGAAATATTTCACAAATTAAACGTAATGAACGCGAAGAAGATCGTATTATATAAAAGAGTAACTGTCGGGTGCGCTAGCACTCACGTTACGGAAGTATAATTCGAATAAATTGTTCCGCTTGTGATATGACAGAGTGCTGCGGCTCCAATTAGAATATTCTCATGAAAAAGAACGAATATCTCTTCATTCGTAAGAATTTTCATCTACGTTACGTACTTTTCATAAGTATGGAAAGACGCCTCAGGCGGCGTAACCGGCCAAAGGATCGCTCTCATGAGATTCTGTGCCATAACTTACCATTGTCATAATATTGGCCTAATATTTATATTGGGCTTGCCATCTAGATCTAAACACCTTGCGATTCTTATATCTCTTAATCTTCTGTAAATCGTCTCCATATTCACTGCATTTCTCTGTCACAAAATCTATCGATTCGTGGACCACAAAAAAGTAGTTGGCCTCAGACAGGGCAAGGAATTCCAGGGTCTCAAGCCAATTTTGGGCCCCAATCCCATGCTATTTTCTCATTTTCTTTCTTTTTCTCTTGGAGAACACTTCCAATGGAAGGAACGGCAATTTGCCTATATGTGAAATTCTTGCGACAACACTAAATTCGAAGACAATATAAGTACTAAAGTTCTATTTTTGACAATTGGGTTTATTTGTTGGTGACTTACCTTACATGTGGATCACAATTTTTTTAAGTAATTTACTTTTTAGTATTTGTTGATTACGTATTCGCTTGTTAGTTACTAATTTACAAAACTATAGGATTTGTACCTATGCCTATGCCCTATGCCCACATGGGATTTAGTATTCAATCGTCAATGTAGTTTACTTGTACGCCTAACATGTAAGTCATTCGTCTTCTAAAATCTTACCTTATATATTGCTTATCGTGTGGCATCGGCAGATTTTTCATAAGTTACCTATTGGCCGACTTTTGACCTTGTGCACGCTTTAAGTTTACACCCATTTAAATTGATCCGAATTTGCATTGATTTAACCCACAATGATCCAGTTCCCAAAAAAAAACGAGATAACTAAAGGCTGATATAAATGTTCTCATTCTTATTTGTTAATTTATTATCTATTATTGAATCTTTAGACTAGAAGTTATTTTTTTTTTTTTTTTTTTTTTTTCATAGATAATAATTTTTCACAACAATGATCACAGACTATTATTACATATAAAAAGTCGAGCGTGAAGTTAGCACACAAGGAGCAGTTTCACCTAAGAAATGAGCATATATATTTATAATTTATACAAAATTCATATATCACAATAAACACACATTTCGAAATCGCCACTACTACTGCACATTGCATTAATAACACGAAACTACACAACACGAAACTTCGCTCAATCGCCGCGCAGAAAAAAGGTTTCTATTTGCAATCCTTACTCTCTCGACCGCTATGTTTGTCGGTCGATGTATTGTTGTTTTGGCGTACTTTTTGGGTCTCTATCGGGCCCCTGGCAGAGTGCAGACACATTAACTTTCCATCGACAGAGACGGAGTGAGGGGTAGAAGGAGGAAAAGAGATCTATAGGGGAGACAGTTGTTACACTAATAAACATCTCCTCCTTATCCACCACATAGTTTAGACAACTCCTTAGCATGAAGTTCCAGACAACATATCACGAGTTCGGTTCCTCCCCGCACCTTCACGATTGAGTCCTTGTTTATTGTTAGCGACATTTCCAGCTTATTATCTGTATCAAAGTTAGTATGTTGGAAAGTAGATAGAAATATACCAATAGCTCGTCTTCGACTCACAATTTCTGTGAATAATTGGTTTTCACCGTGCTTTATTACCATATCCATCCCTGATTCAGACACATACGTACTGTATCTATCTGATGAATTACTGTAGCTGATTTTCAAGCGCTATATAATAATAACTACGGTTTATTAATTATTTTATCCTCTATTTATCCCTTTTTTTTTCTAATTCTCATTTCATACATTTATTGTTGCCAAAAAAACTCCACTTTTGTTTATTGTTCGACATTACTTTATGTACTTCACTATTATCTTTCATTATTTATCATCTACTATATAGTTTGTAAATAAATTGATTTACAAATAATTTTATGATTATTATTTATATTTTCAGACCGCGATAAATGTCCGACCGGGATCGCATAAGCGAGCGCCCGGAGCGAATCGGTATGTTTTTTTTTACTAAATTTGTACTTTTATAATTATTTGTTAATTTGATTCATCCTTTGTCATTATTACTGTTACTTCATTATTTTACCCAATCATTTTTTGTGTATACCGATTTCACATATTGCTTATCCTTTTAAAATAATTGTAATGAATATGCGGTGAAATTCACTCGGACGTAGAAAATGAATAAATTTACACTGACAAACTTTCGATGAACTTATCAAACGCCCACAGTTTTGTTTTGGTCAAGTGAAAAGTTCCTAGGAATGAAAATAGTTTGTTCAAACTTTTCCTTCCTAATTATTTCATGTATTTTATTCTTACCGTTTCTTCTCTTATCTGGGATTTTCTGTATCTTTGTATGTTTTTTTATTTACTATGTTTTTTTTTTAATGCTAAAACTCTTTCGCATCCCAGCAAAATTGTTTCGCCCAAGCAAGTTTGCTGTTTGAAACGCATCGTGGACAACTGAATTCTTACTTATTTATGCTAATAAGTTGCTCGAATTTAGCTCGATTTTTTTATTCTAATTTATATTCATTTGCTGATTTGCTGCATAAGAATGCTGGTGTACTCGACTTTGTTTCAAAAACCGGCCGGTATTTAATAATAATTATTATAATAATTTATTACGCACACATAGAATTCATGAGAAAAATATATGCAACGTACAGTTTTGTCTAGTAAAGTAACAGTAGCACAAATACAAAAATGAACAATAAATAAAGTGAAACATTATACACAAAACTATGAAGCTAAGTGCGGAGTTTCCTCAATCACAATAGAAGTTCCATGTACAAATGAATGCCTACGAACCATTTTAGTTGCTCTGGGAATAACTATCCTACTCCGTACTCCTGCGCCTACGGGAAGAGTATGCAAAGGGTCCGAACTTGAACAGTCTCTGCAAGCTCGCACCACATTTCCCAGCTAAATTTTTTCGTAGCATTTTAGCATCTGCTCTTTTTCTACGATTCACAAGTAAATCTAATTTCAAAGCTTCATTTCTTACACTGGGAGGGGGCGTATCAGCATATCTAAGTAAATGAGATCGCATAAAAACACGCTTGGTAAAAGTTCGTTGAATTCTTTCTAAGGCTAATTTGTCTCTCTGCTTGTAAGGGTTAAATACGACGGAATTTCGCTTTAAACTCTTTCGATTCTGTCATTCTTTCATACCAATTTTCTACACTTTTTGTAGTAAATTATAAACATGTTTTCAAGATCATCATGTACTTACGTTACTTACGTTACTCACTTATTTTCAATTTTTTTCTTGCTTCTGTGGTAAATCGGACATTGTGGGTGAAACCATTCTCGATTGAAGATCGCAACATTTTAACCTCTAAATTTTGTTCAGTTTTCCTCCCGCTGTTTGAATTTACGCACACGTATTGTTTTGGGCCCCTATATTTTTTTCGGACCTCTATAACCGAACAGAGCCATTCTTCTTTACATCTTATACTCCTTAATTTGGAAGCTGCAGAATTTTAGTATGCGCACCCGACGCGCACCCGACGCGCACCCGACGCGCACCCGACGCGCACCCGACGCGCTCCCTATTTCTTATGGACCGCTACGCATTCTTACAAAAAGTGCGGCACATGTGCACCGTGTTGTCGCAGCGCTCATATTTTCCGGGTTTTTTTTTGTGCGCTGGGCAACTGCGCAGTTTTCTCAGTGGTAGGAAGAATAAGCTGATCGCCTAACAATTACATTTCCTTGCATCATAAATTTCACATGTGACACATAAGAATATTTGCTTTCGAACCGCAGCCCCCCCCCCTAGAAACATATACGTCAAACACTCTCGAACCCGGTGAAATAAATCATTTAACTGTTTTTGGCCTTGCTTATCATATTATCACTCATTTTCAAGAAATAGCTAACCTAAATATTCTGCTCTTCTGTGAGAATTCTCTTACTGTTAGCCAATTGGCAGTATTGTGGCTCGTCAAACACAGCTTGTTTTAATATCACTACTTATCACTTCCTACTTCCTACTCTCTGAGTACGACCATAAACCGGTGAATCAATTTGCAGAGCTTCAAACTACTGAAATCATTTTTTTTCTGTATTTTCTTCTTCAACTCCGTGTCCAATCAATCTTATTATATAAAGGAGAAGAGTTTACTTTTTTGTTTGTGTGAACATAACGAAATCTTTTCATAAAGAAAATTTTCTATTGGCAAATAGCATACAAAATCTTTGCCGCTGGCGAGATTCGAACCCACAGCGGCGCACAATCTCTCGATTCATAGTCCAACGCTCTACCTGTTGAGCTATGCTAGCTTATCATAAGGGTAACAATCTGCCCTTCAGAGAGCACCTTCAATGTCAAATTTGCATGGTACTTAGTCTAATGGACATCCAGGCTCATAACATACGTTTCGCCAATTATATATGACTTTGTAGATGTGTGAATGTTTTAAATAGGGTAACAATCGGCCCGATCGGCCGAAGGCCGATTCCTCCAGTCGGAGAAGAGCCCGTAGGGCTCTTCGAACGGCTGGTATTATATAAAACAGACAGGTTGATTTGGCACAATGTTCGAACGAAGCCGAAGTATCAATAATTCGTAACGGAAATAGAGAACATAAAAGCCTCAGTGATTGGTTTTTGAACCCCCGCTTGAGACACGTATTGAGACCTAGTGACCCATTGATACCTATTGATGTCTCACCTGTTGAGACATGAAGCTTCCGTATTAGGCTCGCTATGATCACGATGGGTTCTGTGTCAACTATTGTATTTATTTATTTATTTATTAAATACATCAAAAGGTTTGCATCCGAGGGTATACAAACTATACGTATTTTCCACACTTTTCCACAGTTACTTGTAACAAAATTGTGTCTTATTATTCGTATCCACTCTCGCTGCGTTTTTTTTACCGTACTTGAGAGTTTGAGAGAGGAAGAAGATCTTCATTCCCTTATATATAGGGGTCTGGTGGTCCAGTGGCAGCGCGTTCGTCTCTAACGCAATCGACCCGAGTTCGGTTCCGGCCCGTGACACCTTTGAAACCACCACCAGGCGAGGGAAACATGGGCGATCCCTCCTGGCCCTAGCCCAAAGACGTCGAGCAATTTGTTATCTGGAACTCGTCGCCTACTGCTGAGAACCTCTGCGGAACATAAAATCTCCTCATATGTTGAAACGTGTGAATATCTTCATTCACATATGTTGAAACGTACGTTGGACGTCTCCATCCCATTACGTATTTTGAACATCTCCATTCCCTTATATTGAAACGTATGTTGAACATCTCCATTCCCTTATATTGAAACGTATTTTGAAGATCTCCATTCCCTTGTATTGAAACGTATGTTGGTATGTTGAACATCTCCATCCCCTTATATTGAAAAGTATTTTGAAGATCTCTATTTCCTTGTATTGAAACGTATTTTGAAGATCTCCATTCCCTTATATTGAAATGTATTTTGAAGATCTCCATTACCTTATATTGAAAAGTACGTTGAACATCTAAATCCCTTATATTGAAACGTCTGCTGAACATCTCCATTCCCACGTATTTTGAAGATCTCTATTTCCTTTATATTGAAACGTCTGCTGAACATCTCCATTCCCATATATTGAAACGTATTTTGAACATCTAAATCCCTTATATTGAAACGTCTGCTGAACATCTCCATTCCCATATATTGGAACGTATTTTGAACATCTCCATTCCATATATTGAAACGTATTTTGAACATCTCCATTCCCATATATTGAAACGTATTTTGAACATCTCCATTCCCATATATTGAAACGTATTTTGAACATCTCCATTCCCATATATTGAAACGTATTTTGAACATCTCCATTCCCATATATTGAAACGTATTTTGAACATCTCCATTCCCATATATTGAAACGTATTTTGAACATCTCCATTCCCATATATTGAAACGTATTTTGAACATCTCCATTCCATATATTGAAACGTATTTTGAACATCTCCATTCCCATATATTGAAACGTATTTTGAACATCTCCATTCCCATATATTGAAACGTATTTTGAACATCTCCATTCCCATATATTGAAACGTATTTTGAACATCTCCATTCCCATATATTGAAACGTATTTTGAACATCTCCATTCCCATATATTGAAACGTATTTTGAACATCTCCATTCCCATAATATTGAAACGTATTTTGAACATCTCCATTCCCATATATTGAAAAACGTATTTTGAACATCTCCATTCCCATATATTGAAACGTATTTTGAACATCTCCATTCCCATGTATTGAGACGTATTTTGAAGATCTGTATTTCCTTTTCTTGAAACGTATTTTGAAGGTCTCCATCCCCCTTTGAAACGAGCATCTCCATTCCCTTATATTGAAAAGAACACCTCCATTCCCTTACACAGGAAAGTGGAAACCCCGATATATCCCCGATTATTTTCTAAAAAACCCCGATATGGCCCCGGTTCTTCCAAAAAACCCCGATATGGCCCGGATCATAAATAATCCGGCTCATATCGGGAACAAGGCCCGATATGGTCCCGATTCCTCAAAAAACCCCGATAGGTCCCCGATTGTTTCTTCAAAAACCCCAATATGGCCCCGATCATTTACCCCCGATATGGCCCCGATCATTTACCCCCGATATGGCCCCGATTATTTTCCAAAAAAACCCAGATATGACCCCGATCAAGGCCGGATTTTTTGAGGGACATGATCGGGGCCATATGAGGGTTCTGGTTTCCCATGTGTATTGAAACTAGCATCCATTCCGTTATAATGAAACAAACATCTCCATTCCCTTATATTGAAACGTATATTGAACATGTTCGTTCCCTTCTATTGACGCAAGAAAATTCAGAAGAACTTGTTTCCCGTGAGCCCAACCCTTTGTATTGTCTTTGTATAAATAAAGAAGTTTTACTGAAATGTGTACCTAAATAATCTTGAATAAGGACAAATTGTAAGATTATAATTCTTACAATTTGTGAAAAATGGCTCTCATAAAAACAAAAATGTTAAAAAATGTCAAGCTTGTTAAAAAAATGTGCTATTTTTTCTGACACTGCGCAATTTATCAACTCGTTTTTGTAGGACACGACGCGAGTCGACCAACATGGACAGTTACTCGAAGGGAACAAACGGCGCTCTCGCCACAACGCGACGACGCGCCCTTCCACTCGCGCACGGTGACAACGACGGAGCGCGTGCACATTCTGCAGATGCCGGTGCCGATCTCCGAGGAGCAGACCGACCCCGCTCTGCTGCTCGCGCTCTCGCCCAACGGAAACACCATACAGAGTGTTCAGTCAACGGTTAGAGTTTTATTTACATTGCAGTAGTCAGGTCGCCACACCAGTGCGTAGAGCAATACGACTGTTCAGTGAACTAGAATTCTATTGTGTGGTTTAACATCATACCAATACTTTTTGTAGTTGTCAATTTTGGTTTATTAAAAATTTGTTTAGACGATGAGCACGGAAGCCGAGGGCACTCCCGTAATTGGCGGACTGACTGCAGAAGGTGTCCCACTCTACAATGGAATTAATATGATGAGGTTGGGGAACTTTAGATGACCATGTTTAGAGAGAGAGGATATGTAGAGAAGGGAATGTGGGAGCAATAGGTGGACTTTGAAGTTGAAGTTAATTGCGAAACTCTAGGAACGCCTTGCAAACGACAACCGTAATAACGACAACTACAACGACCTATCGAGTTGTGGAGGTTACGGACAGTGACTCGATGACCAGGTATACAAGTGCGAAAAACCTGTCTTATAAGTTCGAAGTACCGATCTTTCAATCTAAGCGTGTGAACTCAGTAACTGGCTAACAGGCTAACTCAACACATCTGAAAATTGACAGAGAATAAAATGCGAAAAATAGCCTGATTGAATTGGAGGGGCTTAGGCATGAAAAACGAGATTGTGCCTTCGCCTTACCATTGATTTGGGGGGGGGGGGCGGGGGGGGGGTGTGAGAGGGCTTTTTGTGAATGACATCTGTTTTTAATAAACAGTGTGCATTTAGTGATGAATTCGAACGTGAGTACGAAATGGTTGGGGCAAATGGAGGATTTCCTGGCGACGGATCTCTAACCGTGGATATTCCACTATCATCCACTTCTTCAATGCAACAACCAAGGTATTTCTTTAATTCAATCCATCTAAAGACTTGTTGCTAGATTCTGGGTCCTTTTCTTTGTTTCAGAACACTTATGAGTTCTCTTTGCAGGTACATGATCGTTCACAAGTCGGAAACGCCGAGCGCTGTCTCTCCACGAAGCAGAGCCAGTCTGAGTGTCGACCTTGATTTCATTCAGTCGTCGACAACGTCGACTGCCGACACTTTCCGATCACCCGAACTGGAGGCAAGACCCATCACTGAGTCTGTCTCCGTCTACCATTGTGGGAGTTCCGATGAGGAACAAAACTTTGAGGTAACCGTGATTGCAGTCACCTCAACAAAAAATATTATTCGTTCAAGGAGGAGGCTCAGGAGAATGAAGTGCTCATATGGTTTCCTTTTATCGAAAGATGATGGTATTAAATTCCGAAAGACATGCTTAACAAAGCAAAAGCTCTTAATTGGAAGGAGTAAATCAATATAACAATGAATTCTATCAACATTTTGGATCGTAGTAAATAGTTGATTTCCATAGTGGGCATGCAAATTTTGTGCTGGCTTGCAAAATGACTTGTAATTTTGATAGAATTCATAGTTTTATATTGATTTTTTTATATTGACTCCTTCAAATTAAGAGCTTTTGCTTTGTAAAGCATGTCTTTCGGAATTTAATACCATCATCTTTCCATAAAGGAAACTATTTGAGCACTTCATTCTCGTGAGCTTCCTCCTTTAAGAATTATTTTCTGCTTATGAATTGTGTTGAAACTTATACAGAAAAACAGAGTTCTGATGTATTTTATGCAAAATTTGCGAATGGATTCCCATTTCCGGCACGGTTAGGAATTAAATTTATAATATGGTTTCTTGGTAGGCAATAAAGAAACAAAGCAGAAAAGATCATGCAAAGTAAAAGAAACTAAGTCGACCAACAGGAACCCAAAGATTCGGCGCTTCACAACGCGCGTATACTGACGAGGGACCAAAATGGGTTTTTCCTTACAAACAAACAAATTACATGAAAACATACAAAGGCATGAAAACATACAATTTGCAACAATTTGCATCGAAGATGTGCCATTTCGTAAAATTACGTAATATAGAAGATCTGAACAGTTTCTGTGTATTCGGAGAATGTATACTACATGTTTCAGCTGGTCGACTACCCAATCAGCCCGAATGGCTCGACATACGCCGAAGATCAGGTGGCGTCGACTAGCCGAAGTAGCGACATCGACGACACTCCCATCGAACAGTTTGTAGATGTCTACCACCCGGGACACATGGAGGAAACCGAAACAAAATCAATTGTCATAGAATATGAAACTAATTTCGAGGACTTCGAGACCTACATTCCTGA
Organism: Pelodera strongyloides; assembly: GCA_036852015.1. NCBI lineage: Eukaryota > Metazoa > Nematoda > Chromadorea > Rhabditida > Rhabditidae > Pelodera > Pelodera strongyloides. The sequence continues at coordinate 187,544 of JAANDG010000256.1, forward strand.
ACGCGCCAATGTGAGCGGTAACTTCGCGGAGGCCAATGCATTTGCACAAGAACAACGACGCAGATTGTTGTCGAGACAGGAACCAACAAGAGAAAGCGATGAAACAACACATCTGGACTATACAATTCTGGAAGGACCTGTCGATTCTACTCCACGCGCCAGTGACATTGATGGAGAGCCACTCACCACTCATGTAGCAGTTTACCACAGCAGTCGTTCAGACGAGCCAGTTGTTCACGAGGAAAAGACAGTCCAGATTGTCGAGCCTACACGATCCTTGGGAGATAAGATCACCGGATTGTTCAAGAGAGGACCAGCCCATCTGGACTATCCAATTTCGGAAGTGTTCGAAGGACCTGTCGATTCTACTCTACGCGCCAGTGACATCGATGGAGAGCCGCTCACCACTCATGTTGCTGTCTACCACAGCGGTCGCTCAGACGAGCCAGTTGTTCACGAGGAAAAGACCGCTGTCGAAGTTGTCGAGCCTGCCCGTTCCTTGGGAGAGAAGATCACCGGATTGTTCAAGAGAGGACCAGCACATCTGGACTATCCAATCTCGGAAGTATTCGAAGGACCTGTCGATTCTACTCCACGCGCCAGTGACATTGATGGAGAGCCACTCACCACTCATGTTTCAGTCTACCACAGCGGTCGCTCAGACGAGCCACGTGTTCACGAGGAAAAGACCTTCGAAGTTGTCGAACCTGCCCGATCCTTAGGAGAGAAGATCACCGGATTGTTCAAGAAAGGACCAGCACATCTGGACTATCCAATCTCGGAAGTATACGAAGGACCTGTCGATTCTATTCCACGCGCCAGTGACATTGATGGAGAGCCACTCACCACTCATGTTGCAGTGTACCACAGCGGTCGCTCAGACGAGCCAGTTATTCACGAGGAAAACACCTTCGAGATTGTCGAGCCTGCACGATCCTTGGGAGATAAGATCACCGGATTGTTCAAGAGAGGACCAGCACATCTGGACTATCCAATCTCGGAAGTATTCGAAGGACCTGTCGATTCTACTCCACGCGCCAGTGACATTGATGGAGAGCCACTCACCACTCATGTTGCAGCGTACCACAGCGGTCGCTCAGACGAGCCAGTTATTCACGAGGAAAAGACCTTCGAAGTTGTCGAACCTGCCCGATCCTTAGGAGAGAAGATCACCGGATTGTTCAAGAAAGGCCCAGCACATCTGGACTATCCAATCTCGGAAGTATACGAAGAACCTGTCGATTCTACACCACGCGCCAGTGACATTGATGGAGAGCCAGTCACCACTCATGTTGCAGTCTACCACAGCGGTCGCTCAGACGATCCAGTTGTTCACGAGGAAAAGACCTTCGAAGTTGTCGAACCTGCCCGATCCTTAGGAGAGAAGATCACCGGATTGTTCAAGAAAGGACCAGCACATCTGGACTATCCAATCTCGGAAGTATACGAAGGACCTGTCGATTCTACTCCACGTGCCAGTGACATCGATGGAGAGCCACTCACCACTCATGTTGCAGTGTACCACAGCGGTCGCTCAGACGAGCCAGTTGTGCACGAGCAAAAGACCTTCGAGATTGTCGAGCCTGCACGATCCTTGGGAGATAAGATCACCGGATTGTTCCAGAGAGGACCAACACATCTAGACTATCCAATCTCGGAAGTATTCGAAGGACCTGTCGATTCTACTCCACGCGCCAGTGACATTGATGGAGAGCCACTCACCACTCATGTTGCAGTGTACCACAGCGGTCGCTCAGACGAGCCAGTTGTTCACGAGGAAAAGACCTTCGAAGTTGTCGAACCTGCCCGATCCTTAGGAGAGAAGATCACCGGATTGTTCAAGAAAGGACCAGCACATCTGGACTATCCAATCTCGGAAGTATACGAAGGACCTGTCGATTCTACTCCACGTGCCAGTGACATCGATGGAGAGCCACTCACCACTCATGTTGCAGTCTACCACAGCGGTCGCTCAGACGAGCCAGTTGTTCACGAGGAAAAGACCTTCGAAGTTGTCGAACCTGCCCGATCCTTAGGAGAGAAGATCACCGGATTGTTCAAGAAAGGACCAGCACATCTGGACTACCCAATTTCGGAAGTTTTCGAAGGACCTGTCGATTCTACTCCACGTGCCAGTGACATCGATGGAGAGCCACTCACCACTCATGTTGCAGTGTACCACAGCGGTCGCTCAGACGAGCCAGTTGTTCACGAGGAAAAGGCAGTCGAAGTTGTCGAACCTGCCCGTTCCTTGGGAGAGAAGATCACCGGATTGTTCAAGAGAGGACCAGCACATCTGGACTATCCAATCTCGGAAGTATTCGAAGGACCTGTCGATTATACTCCACGCACCAGTGACATTGATGGAGAGCCACTCACCACTCATGTTGCAGTGTATCACAGCGGTCGCTCAGACGAGCCAGTTATTCACGAGGAAAAGACCTTCGAGACTGTCGAGCCTGCACGATCCTTGGGAGATAAGATCACCGGATTGTTCAAGAGAGGACCAGCACATCTGGACTATCCAATCTCGGAAGTATTCGAAGGACCTGTCGATTCTACTCCACGCGCCAGTGACATTGATGGAGAGCCACTCACCACTCATGTTGCAGTCTACCACAGCGGTCGCTCAGACGAGCCAGTTGTTCACGAGGAAAAGACCTTCGAAGTTGTCGAACCTGCCCGATCCTTAGGAGAGAAGATCACCGGATTGTTCAAGAAAGGACCAGCACATCTGGACTATCCAATCTCGGAAGTATACGAAGGACCTGTCGATTCTACTCCACGTGCCAGTGACATCGATGGAGAGCCACTCACCACTCATGTTGCAGTGTACCACAGCGGTCGCTCAGACGAGCCAGTTATTCACGAGGAAAAGACCTTCGAGACTGTCGAGCCTGCACGATCCTTGGGAGATAAGATCACCGGATTGTTCAAGAGAGGACCAGATCTGGACTATCCAATCTCGGAAGTATTCGAAGGACCTGTCGATTCTACTCCACGCGCCAGTGACATTGATGGAGAGACACTCACCACTCATGTTGCAGTGTACCACAGCGGTCGCTCAGACGAGCCAGTTGTTCACGAGGAAAAGGCAGTCGAAGTTGTCGAACCTGCCCGATCCTTGGGAGAGAAGATCACCGGATTGTTCAAGAGAGGACCAGCACATCTGGACTATCCAATCTCGGAAGTATTCGAAGGACCTGTGGATTCTACTCCACGCGCCAGTGACATTGATGGAGAGCCACTCACCACACATGTTGCAGTCTACCACAGCGGTTGCTCAGACGAGCCATTTGTTCACGAGGAAAAGACCTTCGAAGTTGTCGAACCTGCCCGATCCTTAGGAGAGAAGATCACCGGATTGTTCAAGAAAGGACCAGCACATCTGGACTACCCAATTTCGGAAGTATACGAAGGACCTGTCGATTCTACTCCACGTGCCAGTGACATTGATGGAGAGCCACTCACCACGCATGTTGCGGTCTACCACAGCGGTCGCTCAGACGAGCCAGTTGTTCACGAGGAAAAGACCTTCGAAGTTGTCGAGCCTGCCCGATCCTTAGGAGAGAAGATCACCGGATTGTTCAAGAAAGGACCAGCACATGTGGACTATCCAATCTCGGAAGTATTCGAAGGAGCTGTCGATTCTACTCCACGTACCAGTGACATCGATGGAGAGCCACTCACCACTCATGTTGCAGTCTACCACAGCGGTCGCTCAGACGAGCCAGTTGTTCATGAGGAAAAAAAATTCGAAGTTGTCGAACTGCCCGATCCTTAGGAGAGAAGATCACCGGATTGTTCAGAAAGGGCCAGCACATCTGGACTATCCAATCTCGGAAGTATTCGAAGGACCTGTCGATT
>JAANDG010000257.1:0-190925 GCA_036852015.1 Pelodera strongyloides
CGCTGAAGAAGAAGAACAACCGACCGCTGAAGAAGAAGAACCTATCATATCGACTGCTGAAGAAGAAGAACCTTTCGACCGCTGAAGAAGAACATATCGACTGCTGAAGAAGAAGAACCTTTCGACCGCTGAAGAAGAATATCGACCTATCGACCGCTGAATAGAAGAACCTATCGACCGCTGAAGAAGAAGAACATAACGACCGCTGAAGAAGAAGAACCTATCAACCGCTGAAGAAGAAGAACCTATCGACCGCTGAAGAAGAAGAACCTATCGACCGCTGAAGAAGAAGAACCTATCGACCGCTGAAGAAGAAGAACCTATCGACCGCTGAAGAAGAAAAATGATACGGATTAACCGAGAAGAAAAATGATATGGACGAGAAGAAAAATGATATGGACTCGACAACGAAGAAGAACAGAAGAAAAATGATACGGATTAAACGAGAAGAAAAATGATATGGACTCGACAACGAAGAAGAACCTTAACAAAGAAGAACCTTATTGATTCGAAAACGACTAAAATTTCGCAACATACAACAATACTGCAGTCAAAAGATCAACACCTACATCATTTATGTCAGTGAAAAATAACAACGACGAGAAGGACCGCGCAACAACATTATCAACTCCCAAATCCTCCAACAATTGAAGAAGAAGACAACACTCAACTCCACCACCACACGCCACAAGTTTCCATAACACCCACTACGACAACTCCGCTTTGAATACAAATGTCACCCCGCAGTAGAAGAAGAACTACGAACGTCGGGACGACGTTTCACAAGAGTCGTAGGATGTTAAGCAATTATATTACTTATATATAATTTATTCTTTGAATAGATCGATCATGATTGATTTATCGTTCTGTTGACTGTTGACCTTCCCCAGATAATCCCCAGATAACAACTGCTGATTAATTATGTCAATTTGTTTACTCCGAACCCAATTTTATACACTGACAGTTGCTACTTGTTTGTCGTTCTCCGGAACACGGAGGTTAACCTATGTAATACTGGGCGTAACAACCGTTCGCCCACTAGAACACCTACGCAAACAAGTAGGGTTTATAAGAACCAAGGTACTGCTGCTTTGGAGTTTCTGATAGAGTCTTAGATTCTAAATTAGTCTTAGAGATTCTGATAGAGTCTTATCTTAAAATCGTTTTCTCTTCTCCTTGCTTTATCTTATAAACGGATAGGACCTTTATTATGATTTTTGTATTATTTTAAATTAATGTTTTCTTACGGATAGTTAAAAAGTGACCGAAGATTTATTATTGTAAATGTATTTGTGTATTAATTTAATATTTTAATATTAAAATTATTTATATTTATTTATAAACTTTTTATTATAACAACTGCTGATTAATTATGTCAATTTGTTTACTCCGAACCCAATTTTATACACTGACAGTTGCTACTTGTTTGTCGTTCTCCGGAACACGGAGGTTAACCTATGTAATACTGGGCGTAACAACCGTTCGCCCACTAGAACACCTACGCAAACAAGTAGGGTTTATAAGAACCAAGGTACTGCTGCTTTGGAGTTTCTGATAGAGTCTTAGATTCTAAATTAGTCTTAGAGATTCTGATAGAGTCTTATCTTAAAATCGTTTTCTCTTCTCCTTGCTTTATCTTATAAACGGATAGGACCTTTATTATGATTTTTGTATTATTTTAAATTAATGTTTTCTTACGGATAGTTAAAAAGTGACCGAAGATTTATTATTGTAAATGTATTTGTGTATTAATTTAATATTTTAATATTAAAATTATTTATATTTATTTATAAACTTTTTATTAATTTTCAGGAGGTATGGCATATGGCGTCATCCAAGGTCATCTGAAATCAATAAAATAAATCATAAATCACCAACTAAGTAAAAGCGAAATAACGTCCACTTTTGGAAACGCATTTTTAACAATTGCATTCAGTATTCCCACGTATTTATGCAAAGTGGGGTCAAATTGGGCTTGATTATGCATTATGCTAAATCTTTTTTTATTTGACGTACGTTTCAAGAACCGGCCGTTATTTCATTGTAACTTGAACTGAACTTTATCCTAGGCTTTCACTGGCCACTAATTCATTCAGTCTATATTTATGCGCAATAATGAAGCAATTGAAACTTAATTTGCGCAATTAAAACCTTCAAGCTTGGATAACATTTAAAAATGATTGGACATGATGAAGAATCGAAAGTGTGAAACGCGTGGTATACACGAAGTTCCTGATGTTAAATTATGAGTCATTAACCAACTTTACTGAGGCAGGAGAAAAGAACGAATGCGAGCTGCAAACGATGACGACTCTGTGAGCTGATGCGACCGCACACCGCATCCCAAAAGAGGTTTCATATCTGAAATTAGACAACCAGCAGAAACAAAAAGAAAACTATTGTTAGTCTACAATTAAATTAGCCAGTAAATTACGTAACAAAAAAATGAACTGAATGAAATTCCTACACCAGACCTACACCCCAGGTGGCGCCAGGGAGATAACTGGCGGTGGACTAGCACACACTACTCTAGAAGTAGAAGTGTGGTACTCGTATTCGGCAGGAGCCCCCAACCAGCATCTCCTACCAATATAAATTACAAGTAAATTAAATCTCTTATCTATAGTGCCACGCTGCTTTATGTAAAAGTAATAAAAAAACGCGTATTAGTGAAAAAAGAAACTAGTTTGTATTGAAGAAAATGGGCAAAGTAGCTAGAATAAAATGATCGTTTTAATTTCAGTTGTATTTTTTTTATTCTGGTGATTTCTTAGACTAAGCTAATTTCAATTAAAACTGCTCATTTTGCTATCTAAACAGATATAATCTTCATAAATAAGCTTCCCGAGAAGATTTTCCATAACGAGGTGCACATTATAATTTACTTTTAAACAGATAATATGTTAATTTTCACTTGTTGCTATAAATCTTGTTTCTGATGATTGTGCTTCTCTGAACAATTAGTACACGAATTATAATCTCCTTGAACCGACGGCATTGCTCGATACAAGTGATCCTGATACGTCTTCGAAAAATCTTCGTCATTTCGTATCTTCGCGTAGTTTCCACCTTTTGAAGCAAATACTACCAATTGTTGCACTAAAAATTGCGTAACCTACCGTACTCGGGACGGTTTGTCATAAATGGGAACACATATCAATCGATATTCCTCGTGCTGGATATTTTTTGGTATGCGCACCTTGATTTTTGCTTCTTTTTATTGTAGAGTTCATTTTTTTGTTCGCCTTGTGCTCGGGAAGGACTTGTTCGTCGATCCTCTGGGGTTTTGTTCGGAAATGTTCGCTTATCCTGAGTTCTGCCCGTAGAGTAACACGGCCCAAAAGGAGGTTTTGTTTCGTCTCATTCTATTTCTTATACTTTCCAAAACCCGTTTCCCGTCTGGTTAATATTGAATACTTTATTCTGATAAGGAACAAAAGCGAAATAAGCCGTTTGTGGCTCTTGTGAACCGTACAAAGCAGATGATGTTTCATAGGGCTGACTTTGTCGTTGAAGTTGGAGCTCTAGAAACCAGTATCGTAGCGTTATTTAAATTACTGTTTTCAAATGAAGAAAGTTCCTTTGTTATAAATAAGTAGCGTCAATGTACAACGGATTTGTTGTAGTTATTTCTGTGATTGGGTTATGCATATGCATTCTTAGTTGCACTAAAGTATCAATGTTTACATAGAAGCCCTGGTTCATATAATAATTCTTCCCGCCGATATTATCTACTGCTGCAGTGTTCTCTGCACATGCGCGCACACTACACGAACCGATTGTTCATCGCAGAGCTTCCGTTGTTTGCGCGTGCACTCGCGCGCGGCTGCTGGTTTCTTGTTTCCTCCTAGACGTGTACAACGGAAGTACTGTTCTTTGCTTCTTCATACATTCAAAAGTGAAAGATAAACGTAGAAAATTACCAAATTTATTAAGTTTCTAGGCTTTATCCGTTGTAATAATATATGTGCATAGTTCATATGTTCGTTGTTTTGAGTAATTTGCTGTACACTTCTATTCTATGAACAACAGAACAACTGTGATTTTTCTTTTCAGGGATAAACTTTTCGATCCGCATGGCATTGCTATGAACATAGCATCGGTTTACACGCATCCGTTTGGCATTGACGGACTTCAATCGGAACATCAGGTGTGTTTTGGTATGGGTATGGGTTGAATCAGAATTGAAAAGCATGCCATGTCGTAGCCTAAGCCAATCAGTGAGCTCACCGGCGAACCACCGCCGGAATTAGAATATTGCATAAATTTGTAGGGTTCATGGCTGCACCACCTCTCGATTAGCTTATTAGGCATAGGTAGCGCGGCAGTGGCGCACGAAATTTAGCAGAAACGTGTCACAATTATAAACAGAAAATTTCGCGAACCACCTCCAGACTCACCAGTGGGTTTTATGCCCTGGTATTGGTATGGGTTGCGGTTGAATCAATCAGAATTCAAAGCGTGCTAAATATTATGAAATCGTTGCTTCCCAGTGTGATTGTTATCAAAGGTTGAAGTTCCAACTTACGTTAGTGCTTTGTTTATCGTCCGTTGCCTTTGTCCTCTAGTCCGCTCCTTACACGCTAGCCACTGTGGACATATTTTGTATATATAATCTCTTGGTTCCTTCGAAGACAAGTAAACTTGGCGGTCACGAAGCTAATTATACCATCTACGCCCTGATGGACATTACTGAATCATTTAAAGTGTTAGGTTGTTTGAGAAACGTATCGTATTGTTTCAATCACCCACGACACCCACACGCTATTGAAATGGATTTGTGATAGAATATCGCTCATAATAACTCTCAGTTTGTGTACTTTATATAGTAATTCTGATTGGCAAATCGTCTGTTATATCACTTGGCTAACTTGGCTTTAATTTGTGTACGTTATATAGTAAACCAGATTGACAAATCGCCTGTTATATCGTTTGGCTAATTAATTATAATTAAATATTCAGGAGCCACTTTCAACTCCTCCTAACGATGAATTTGACGACTCGGCGATGGAAGTGAGCGCAACGAGTTCGGCTGAAGAAAGTAGTTCGGTCTCTCCTGAAATTGGCCTTTCCGATCATAATGTTGTAAGTCTTTAAAGCGAAATACCGGCCGGTTTTTGAAACACATCGCGTAGCCATTCTTATGGAGCTTATGCAAAAGAAGTAAATTAGAATAAAAAATCGAGCGAACTTCGAGCAAATTTGCATAAATGCGTATGCGTAAGAATTCAGTTGTCCACGATGTGTTTCAAAAACTGGCCGGTATTTCGCTTTGAAGGATATGCATTCATATTTTCATTAGAATTCAACGCTGTATTAGGTTAGGATCGATCGTGGCAAGTGCAATTGATTATGGAAATTTCGTTTTCGATAGTCTAAGTGTTGCTTTTGAATGATTATCGTCGAAAGACATCAGTTCAATTAGGTTAATACAAAATAATCTTTTTTGGCCCATAATTGTTTGCCGGTGATGGGTCATTCTCTTATTAAATCGTTTTATTTCGCTATATTTCCTCAAAAAATTGTCCTCGTTGGGTCTCCTCGTCTCCTGGCCAATTTTCAAAGCGGGGTGTTTCGACACGTTTATTACTTTACCTCCCTGATAGTGAGCGCATTGTCATCGCTTTTTTGATCTCGAAATAAGTAATGTGATGTTATTTGATGGAAAGATAATTTATATTTTTAGAGAATTTATATTTAGAATGATCCCGCGTCGACATCGTCAAACGATAGTAATCAGAATCCGACTTCTGAAACTCGAAACGATGAAGAGCCAGTTTATACGAACCTGGTTGAGCTGGCCGCCATGCAGCATAGCACTGAGCCACCTACACCGGAAACCTCGGACCAACCAAGGCGAGTGATGCCTGGAGGCTGGATGGAATATGTGAATGATAAGGGACGGTGAGTATTTTTGAAGTGTTTGTTGCGTTTATTTATATTATACATCTTAAGAAAGTGCTAGTGCTAGATGGGGTGACTACGACTCAAAGAATAGTGGGCCTTTTTGGCTCAAAGTTTCTAACTGGTCCCTGGTCCGTTTTAAATTCGACTAGCGGACTAGCTTGAAGCGAACCACGGCGGAGCACGTTCATTCTCCGAAAAGGATTTTGACCCGATTCAGTTACTCGCGGCACGGCGGCACTTCGGCTTTTAGAACCGATGACCGTTTGCACACAAGCGTTATCTTCGATTTAGTTCTTTAATTTACTGTATATGGTTTAAATTACCTTTGGTTGGCTTTACGTTTTTTACTTGTATTGATTGTTAACCAATCAATAAACCGTTATTACATTATAACTATAACTCTATTCTTTGTTTTCAGTTCCTACTTCTTCAACCCAGCAACGGGTAAATGCCAGTGGATCCCACCGAGATTGATGCGAACCCCGCAAGAAGTCCGAGCATTTATGGAGTCGACAACAAAGAGCATGGAAAATTATACGCTATCAAATCACGTGAAGACTAGGTCGTTGAGCCCGGCACCGATTGAAGGTGAGTGTTGTTTTGGGTTTGGGAAAGGTATGATTTTGGAATGGATATAGATTACATTACCGGTTACGACTGTATTATATTATACAAATTTCTTTACTTTAACAAGAAGAAGAAAACATTTGAATCTGATTCGATAGCCGTTTGGTAATAGTTTGTAGATGTATTGCCTCGTATGGGGGTTCCAAAGTTCGAACCCTCGACCTCTCGCTCCCGCTTTAGAGTCAAGCGCTCTACAAGCTGCGCTATAATGCATGCGTATTTAGTGAATGTGGAGCGGGTACGAGATTCGACAAGTTTATCACCAACATTGGCAACCGCATTGGAATCCCCTATATTGGAAGGATCGCCTCCTCCTCGCCTACGGGATAGTGTTTTTGGTTAGTATTGTTTTCCTTCTTCATACTGTAACGGTGTACCTTTTGCTTAGTGATTATGTTCATGTATGGACTATGGATTTACTTGTTTAAAGCGAAATACCGGCCGGGTTTTGAAACACATCGAGTAGACCAACATTCCTATGCGGCTTATGCAAATGAGCATAAATTAGAATAAAAAATCGGGCTAAATTCGAGCGAATTAGCATAAATACATGCTCTCAGCTCAGTTGTCCACGTCCACGATGCGTTTCAAAAACTGGCCGGTATTTCGCTTCAAGCGGTTTATTCGGTGCGCGCTAATGGGGTTGACTTAATGTTAACGAGGATATTGATTAGTCTTTTGTAGGATTTCCCAAGGATGGTTGCGCAAAACTACGTGAGACGAATGAGCACGGCGAGGTAGGATCTTATTTATTGATCTCTGTGCAATTGCGTTGTTTGTTAAATTTGGCATAGTTTTTCCCTAAAAGAGTTTTTGTTGTACATGTACGTTAATTTTTGAGATTCAAGACAAAAACAAGTCTTGAAAGCCTTTATTTAAATGCTTTAGACTAGAATATATTGTATTGTCGCCGAAACAGTCAATGTTTCAGTAATAGTACAACTCTACGTGTCCTACCTAACATAGTTTGGTTTGGTTTTTACCTTTCTTTGTCTGTGGTCTGTGTCGGTTATTAGAAGCAAAAAATGTCACATATCTTAGTTAGCGAGTTTTGTTTTTGTTTGTTAATTATTGTTGATATATAAAGTGGTGTAGCAAGTGATTGTGGAAAACTTTATGCTATTGTTTGGAAATATTGTTCCATTTTGTGCCGTAAGTCACGAACACTGTGCATATAGTATATGGGTGCATTAACATATGTTTCAAAACCATGCGCCATATCACTTTAATAAAACAATTTTTTAGGAGCGCGATCGTGTAATGTCAATGTCAACTTTTCAATCGACGGGGCCATTTGTTATGCCTTCAATGAGTCAGGTGGGCAGGATTTTAGTTAATATTTAATTAATATGCTGTATGTATTTGTTTATTTTTATTATTAATTATTAATTATTAGCATTAGTATTAGTATTAGTATTATTATACTTTTTTCGTAACTTTATTGAGGGCTTCCATTTCCTTATCAGTTGTTTATCGTTTTTTGTGTTTTTGGGGAACTTTTTTTATCGTTTTTCGTTGATGACTCATGTGTTATGCTGCAGAGCACTAGGGACAACACTGCCTTGTGTTAGGGGGTAACATAAAGTGGGAGTGATGAAATAAATGGAAAGTGGGGTTGTGGGGGGTATTCATATAATATAGTCAGTGTTAGTACAACTGGGAAGTGGGCTTAGCTTATATAGCTTAGGATTGTGGGGTATTCGGTGTTAGGAAACGGTACGTAAAGTTGGGAACTGGTTTTAGTTTATGTAGTGTAAGTTGAGTTTGTTCCCAGATTTTCTTGCAGATATTTTTCGGTTTAATTATTAGGTTTAGCCCAGTATAGCAATGGTGCTGATGTTTTTGTTGGTATGATGAGGAAATGTGTAAGGTGTTACGCTGGTTGGAAAATGAAAATGTAATAAATTCAGTTGCAAATTTATATTTCCCAAATTTTAGTCGCAATCGTTGGCGCGTATCAGCGGAAATTCTTCGCAGAGTCCCCCGGTGACACGCTCTATTTCGTTTAAGAACCGAGCCGCATCATTGAAACAGGTGAGTCATTTATCAGTATGAGACCGTTTTTGGAAATCACCTTTTCTGGGAGGATTCGCCAACGTTTTAACTGATTTTTCTTGGGTAGAGTGTTCCAACCCAAATGTAGCCTATGGAAATCTCAGTTGGTTATTTATGTGTTATGTAGAATTTAATAGAGCTTTGTAAATTCTGTATTGGTAAATTGGTATGAGAAATGTGGCTGACTAAGAGCTGGTTTGCGGTTTACGTATTACCGAATTTTAATTTTTCTATTTTTTATGTTCATTTTCCGAACAGGTTTTTTCGTTCTTTCGTCGTAAGTCGCGGGAAGGGGTAAGGGTAGAAGGATACATAACTAACCGCTTGTTATTTGAGTTTTTATTAATAATTCGAATTCGGGATAGCTGCTAGCTTGCGCTGAATAAGTCGCTAAACCGCTTTGTTGAGATTTTTTGTTGATTTCCATTTTTTCTTGCTAATTAAGTTGCATATTTAGATTAATCCGTAATTTTCTTAAATGACTGAAATTTAGTTTTCTATATTTCTATTATATGTAGTTTTTAAAGTTGGAAACATTAGAAGATTATGGTCCTTATAGCCTTGCGATTGTATATATTGAATACTTTATTCTAAAAAAAAGAAGCGAAAATTGCGATTGCTGCTGAGTTGTGAGCCTTCGTGATAGCGTGCAAATATAATGGCGCGTTTTTAGTTTGAGCTGTAGTTTGTTCGGTTTTAGTTTCTAGTATTTTGTGTTTAATATTAGATTTTTTAATATTTGAGGTGCCTCTGCCTCAAGTTCTCCCAACTACGTCCTCTGCCGGTGTCCCGCATTTTGATGTGAGTTTTTATTTTTATTTTACATTATTATTTTCTTTAAGTTATATAGTTTTAGGTTGTAATATTTTTTTAAAATATGGTCATCACTATTCTCCCGCATTGTGATCATTTTGTAGTGAATGTAGGCTCTTCCGAACGTACTTTCCGAAATTTTGTGCTAACGTTTAAGGCGGTATAACGGCCAGTTTTGAAACATATGGCACACTCTGTATTCCGATGTAGTGTATGCAAATTACTGCACAACTAGTGCACTTTTATTATACTGATTGTATTAATTTGCGTATATCATAGGAGAATGTACATCTCCCCCAATACGTTTCAAAAACTGGCTATTTAGCTTTAAGTGTCCTGTAAGTTTTGTATATTTTGATATATATTTTGTTATATTTAGGCTCCCCCGCCACCGTATGTACTAGATGAGGCCATTCCACAATATGCGTATGAAGGAATGGATTTGAGTGCAGGTTGGTTTTTTTATAGTTTACATTCAAATTAATTTTTTTACGCTTGGTTTAATCATAATTTTATTCATCGTATCTATTACCAATTTAGTATTATTTTTTTCTACTTTCTCTTGATGCTTGTTTTTAATGTTATATTGGGAGTTTTATTGCCATATTTTTTTAAAGTTGGATAATATATAATTAACAACTTGCAGCGTTTGCTAAACTTGATAATTTCTGAAATTACTTAAATAGCGTGAGATCAAAGAAATGTTTCCTTCAGAAGAGCGGTACGGACGTGGTGGTAGTGCAGAAAGTGCCCGTTTTCATCATGAGGTCCGAACTGTATTCTCGGGAATGGTGGAGAGAGTTATTGGTTGGTTTTCTTTATTTCCTTATTTCCTTATTTTCTTGTAAACGTCTTGTTTTTACTTTGACGTGATTGTTATTGCTTTTAGATTGCCTGCATATGTACTTGTTCTTTACCCCGTTGGTTAGTAGATGGTAACTTGCTATTAGGGTGTCGAACACCATATATGTGGTTTGCGAATATTATATTGTTTATCTTAGAATTTTTTCATTTTACAATGACTGTCCGAAAGCGTCATACTAAAAATTTGATAAACATTTTTATGCTTTTATGTTTTTCTAGGTGAGAAAGCGGCACGACGACGTGAGTGGACGTCTTGTTACCTCTTTTTATCCAGTGCACATTTGCTTGTATATAAAGATGAGAAAAGTGCTGAGGTGAGGTTTATGATGGTTTTAATTTTTAATTGCACTTTGTTTGAAACTTGCAAATCTCCGCGTAATGTAGTAGCGTTGCGTTAACCCTGCCGTTTAGAAGAGCGCGTGAAACATTTCGATTTTTTTCAAACCTATTTTTCTGGGCATTTTCATTCCCATGATGTATAGATAAAGCAATTGTCGTTATGAATGGAACCTGAACTGTGTATAGTGTGACTTGTGCAGCATACGCTTCACAAACCGCATCGCATATCGCTTTAACACGGCTGATTATTTAGAAGCACGGAAAACACTATGACGCTCCTCTTTTGGCATGCGATTTGCGAGGTGCGGCTGTGAGTTGGGTGGTTGAAAAGGAAAAGCGAAAACGGAGGATTTTTCAGGTTAGATTTTTTCTTTATTTTATTTATGTTATGTTATGGTTTTTTGTCGGAATTGCTTAGTGAAGATGAACCTTACCTTACTGCTTACTAATAACGCCTGGTTTACTGTGCCTTTGATTGACGTAGATTTGAAAAGGAAAGGTCGGTTTTTGGTTTCTTTCATTTTTCAGTTTGGTTGATATAAAATAGAACGAAGAAGTTTATTTCCTTAGTAGTAGAACTAAAGCGAGGCGAGAACTGCTTTTATACTTATAGTTAAGCCAACGTGAAGGGGAAAGGGCGAATGGTTAGATAAAATGTGGTTTACGTTGTTTTTCCTATTACATAGTTCTGATTGTGGTACGTAACTTATTTGTTTTCAGGTTGAGATATCCGATGGCCAAAGTTTAATGCTACGTGCTCCTACAGATTCGTTAACAGAAAAGTGGTTCGACCATTTATTGGATGTGATATCACAATTGGTTAGTTACTCTTCAGATTATTTATTAAAGTATACTTTATACTTTCGTGGGATTATCTTACGATTTTTTATTTGTGCGTCGTGCGTGTATGTGTGTGTATATGTGATTTTTTTCTTCATTTGGTTTAATTTTCTCGTTTCCCTTTTCCTTTAGTCTTTCTCTTTGACTTGACTAGTTCCCGGCTCTTGACTACGTGAAGGAACAGAAATTAGAGACGAATTAATAGTGCCTGTTTCATCTGATAATCGTATTCTTATCGTTCAGTATGGCATGATTATGGGGTTTCAAAGTATCCCAAAAATTCGGTGTGATTCTGTCAATACTACCGTATTTCTGCACGAAACTTGCATATATAATATGAAAAATTAAAAAAAGATTCTCGTATAGTTCCAAAATACAGTAAATTTATCGTTCAATATGGCGTCTGTACGGAAATATGCCTAATTTTGAATCCTAATAATGTGCAAGGCAAAAGAAACTATATATGAGCCTGATGAGCCATGCTCCACGCGTTTTTAATAGAGTCGAAGAAATTTCAGCATCGATACCAGTCGTTTGATAACAAGTAATTTCTCTAGTTTTGCTCTGATCTGCCACCGTCTGCTGCTGTTGTAGTCTTTTCTGTTTCGAGATATTCTTTTTCTGTTGCTCACGACGATTACAAACAAATACGTTTTCGCACTGCGGTTCTCCTCTTCTGTGTGTGTACGTAAGCTTCTCTAATCCGGCTTTCCGCGCGTCTCGGCACTGTTAACTCCGCATAAGCACACCGTATAATCGGAGTTGGAGAACGCTTTAGCTTTAATTTTCGTAAAGGGGGTTATTAGGGAAATTAGGGGAATTGGGAATTACTGTGAGCAATTAGTAAGAAGTTTTTTAGTAAGACTTGTTCAAATCGTCGTGGTATTGTACAATATTTTCCTAATAGAGTCCAAATGTATATCTTTTATTGGTTCTTCTTTCTAAATGAGTTCGCTCGCAAGGGTAATAAGTTATTATGTAGTGTTGTTTGAGGAAAGTTTTTGATTAGTAAGCAATCTAAGCATGTATAAAGCTAGTTGATTCTACTCTCTCCTTTAGGTGGCGGGCAGCACAAGCCTGTATTGTATGCAAATGAAATCTGCGTTCGCTTTTTCGTGCCCTAAAAACGGGTGCTCTGTTGCGTGTTTCTAAATGTCTGTTCTCTCTTTTAATCCATGTGCATAATGTGAAGGTTTTTGCTTCAAATGTGTCTGCCCCCTCCCTTGATACATGTCGATACTGACAGTGGGTTTTGCTTCTTATTTATGGCGCATGTTTGTTGTATTATATGGGATTGGTGTTCGCTGAGCCAGTCATCCGTAACACCACACTGTTTGGGGGCTACTATTATACATTTTGGAATATGGAGAGGGTTTAGAATTTCGGAAAGGGGGGGGGGTTGGCGGAAAGGTTGAATTTAGTTAGAGACGGGTGGGGGAAGGGGATTAAATATTTTACATATTTTACATTTGTAATTCTAAAAGATTGAAAGTGGAAAGAGAGAGAGAGAGGGAGAGTGAGACGGACATACAGATAGTGTGTTTAGTTTTTAAGGGAATGGTTTAATAGACTTGGAATTTAAGGAAAATCAAAATCCTTGAAATGAGATGGAGATGCAGTATTTTGGTGTAAATGTTGTTTGTTATGGGAAAACGAAAACGAAAATTAAAATTACTTTTCCTCTGGTATGATTGATCATTTGATTATTGGACAGCAAGACGGAAGGGAGTTCCTTTAAAAACTTTAGCATCTACTTTGTTATTGTTAACTATACTACAAACTACATAAGGCAAATATTTGCAAAACTGAAATACCTGACGCCATTACCTAAACATTACACTTGATTTCCATTGTTTTATTATCAAATTGCCTGTTTGCTAATCAACGACACGACGACTGACAACATGACGAGTTATATTCTACTTTCTTTCCATCACTTCATTGTGATGCACACCTGTTATTAAATAAATAAATAAGCTAAGCTTAAAATAAAGAAAGCTCACCTTAACCTTTTGATCTTTGCCAATGCCAAATTGCCAAATCCCAGGAAACAGCAGGACGAGCCGACCAGCCATGGAATATATAATTATCGGTTTAGTTCCTGATCAGCAGCGTGGAACTTTCTTTGAAAATCGAGCAAATGTTTTCTTTTGAACTTTGCGGAAAGAGAAAAATTGTGAGGAGTTGCCAGCGCGAGATCGTAGTTATGGGTTTTGGGTAAGCTGCCGGCGATCAGCCAATAATTGCCGCGCAATTGTGGCGAAGAAAAGGCGAAACGCGCCGGTACAAGTGCTCAGCGTATTATATACTGACTGAGTATACTACAGTGTTCTCTACGTCACTACTGTTTCCATCGGCGACGTATTCTGATATTCCAATGCTGAACTGGCCAGTCACCTAGCCATCTTGAAGTGCTACCTACTGTAGCGTGAGTGAGCAAGTTGCGTGGAGCTACTAGCGGCATTTGTTCCGAGTCACGGTTGAAGGGATTACCCAGATCCAGATTACTGAAGGTGTTCGTATTCCAATACTGAAACAAATTATTTTGCGCAGATTTATACGCTTTGCTCACTTTGCTGCAGTAGTTGGATGTTGGAGAAACTCTGATACTTAATATTCGTGGCCGAGTCTTGTAATTCTGCCGGCTGAGAACTAAGAATGGTACCTACCGTATCTAAGGAGGCTGAGAAGAAGGTTCCCCTATCGCCTCCGCTGTCATTGGTACCGTACTCGTATCTGGTTCCACAGCGTCCAGATGACCCGACTAATCAATATCGTCCCTCTCGTCCGGTCACTTCACCTTCCACACCCATTATCTCCAAACTATCGCTTCAAGAGCGAAAACATTCTTCCTCGACGACTTCACTGATTGGACTAGTGAAGAAGCTATCGTTTACGAGTCAGTCGGTTGCTCGAAAATTTACGCTTTCGGTGGATTCACCGTCAGTGAGGAATTCCAATATTAAACCATGCTGGCCAACCCCGCTACGGGTATGCTCAATGAATAGGAGCACGTCGGCGCCTCTATCATCATCTTTGTCTGATTCGGACATATCGACAGTGTTTTGCAATGAAAGACCAAAATGTCCGGCAATGATTCCTCCGAGTTGTGAGAAGGGGAAGGATGTTCAGAATGCTTCTGAAAATGCTACTGCTTTGGATAAAAAGCACGAAGCACTAAACGTAAATGCGGATACGAAGTTGAAGTTTATACTGCCGCCTGAACCAAGCGTTACGGCCACTGATGAGAATGCAGTTTGTGCACGTCGACACGCGCCCGCATTGCCTCCTAAGCCAACGTTGGCGGGAGTGCTAAGGAAGTGTTCATGTGAAGGTTCGACGTCGGCAGTAAACAATAACGTGAATCAGTGTACTCACAGTGATACTGATGCTCCCCCGCGGACTTCCACTGAATCACCAGAGGAGGAAACGGAGCAAGAACGCTTACAGACGGAAAGAATCCAAAGCGCAATCACTCGTGCTGAACAGCTGGTTGCGGCTTTGGACGCTGCGGATAGTTTGATGCATGGACCTAACGCGGCAACGGATAAGGACAAGGTCCATGCGAAGAAGTCAGTATTCCACAAGTGGAGCCTTATTCACACTCACACTTCGCATGAAAACTTGAGTAATGATGGACCATTGTTGGCTCGCAGGAAACGTGGCCTTGTTCGAAGTGCGACAATTACCGTTCAGCCCATGAGACTGAAGACTTCGCATGATAAAGAGGTTCTGGTAAGTACAGTGAGTACATACAACCTACAACGTAACTACGTAACACGTATATTATGGCATATGTTTTTTCTTGGCGATGATTGGCTATTAGTCTATTCCTACTTCTGTCCACATTACTGCCTGCCATGGGATAATTAACATGTGATTTGTGTTTTCATAGCCATCAGCCATGTGATTTTTTTCTCCCACGCATATTCATCTACAATACATTGTTCGTAAAATATACTATTATTAAAAATTACTTCTATGCGTATGTAAAAAAAATGTTTTCCCTAGTGCTAGTCTGTAGAGTTGACCTGAATGGAAGACTGAAAGAGATATTTTCTAACATTCTAATTTCAAGTATTTTAGCCCTCGTGCTCTGCTCCCACATCAACACTGCCATGTGCTGGTGAGCTACCAGCTGCGAGTGCTTCAGCTACAGTTCTACACAATCCATTGTCGTTGTCAAGAAACTCGTCGGCCGTTGGTTCTAACCGTCCGCATTCGACGTGTACGGTATCGAGAGCGCCAAGGAAAGAGTCCAAGTGAGTTGAGGATGAGGAAGAGAGAGAAAGGGAGAGAATGAAACAGAGAGATAGATATAGTGAGAGGGAGACAGAAAGGGCAGTAACGTACGCAGATAGACTATGAAAAAACTCGTAAGGTACTGTGACAAAGCTACGACAAAAGATTTTTTACTATCTAAAAGTTGCAGTGAATTGATGAAGTAGACACTTTGCTACATTGTGTTTTTGAAAGATGAGAGAGTCCTTTATTAAAAAGAAATGCTAGCCCCTTTGGAAAATTTGCACATGATAAGCAAATCCTGTGTATCCTATGCTAATTTTGTACGATTGCCGTGGACGATCGTACAAAATTAGCATAGGATACATAGGATTTGCTTATCATATGCAAATTTTCCAAAGGGGCTAGCATTTCTTTTTAAGAAAGTGGTTGGGGTTTCCTTTTTACGTAACATTTTCTTTTGAGGTAGTCGATTCCCATTCCAGGCTAACTAAGTTGTATTATTCAGAAATGATCCCATGTCAACGTCATGTATCGAGCCGCAGTTTACTTCGAATACGGAAACGCAAACACCTTCGAAGGACTCGATTATTGAACGGTTGAAACGGTACGTATTTTACTAGTTCTTTTTTTTTAAATCACGGGAAACGGTGTATGGAGCACTGGGTGTAATTCGGTGCAGTAAAAGCAGACGTGAACCACCTCCGGATCGGCTGAGGCCTCCAGAAGCTGCGGAAAGATTATGTATCTGGGTGAAACGCGGCGTCGGTACGGTACATAGTACATGGTACATCCTAGCCACTGGAATTTACTCGGTGAAGTGGATCTTAGGTTTTTTTATGGGATTTGCCCGCAGACGTTTAAAAATCGGCTGTCATACCGTTTTACCTGCTGTTATAGTATTATTATAGTGTTATTCCGTTTTAAACGAACACATTTTTTTTAGATTCTTCCGCACGCGACCCACAGTGGAAGTGTTGAAGGAGAAGGGAATCTATAAACGTGAGCAGCCTTTCATCTTTTTTTTTGCTTCGTTGCGTAGCGAGATGTTATATTGCCTTGGAATTGCAAGATAATTACGAGGGCTTTTTCATGTGTCCGCTAGATTTTACTGTTGTGCAGTATTTGTTTCTGTTTTGACTGCAAATCATGGCGTTAGTAAATTTGTTATTTTTTTTAGCTGAACCGGTATTCGGCTCGACACTGCAAGCGATCTGTCAGCTGGAGCACAGTTTGGTGCCCAAGTTTATTCAAGTTGTATGTGAACTCATTGAGCACAAGGGATTAGAGGTGGGCTTTAAAAAAAGATAGTATTCGAGTGGGGATGATATATTTTGTTGCGATAAAATACGGTAAGATGGGAGGGGGAGGGTAGGGGAATAACTGTGAGCATACTGTAGTGTTTCGTGTTGTAGGAACTAGGAACTAACATCAGTGTAATACTTCGTGTCACGACAGGGTGTTGTACCAGTGGTTCTTAGAGAATATAGTGTGCTTACGGTAACAATGTTCATTTTTCATTTCGTTTCTAGGTCGATGGACTCTATCGAGTTAGTGGGAACTTGTCGGCCGTGCAGAAGATCCGATGCCAAGTGGATCAGAGTGAGTTGCTGAGTTTTTTTTTTCGTTTTCAAGTGTTCAGACTCTGTCACTCCGTTTATTGTTTGTATATTAATATCTGTAGATATCAATCGATTGTTTGCATGTAGTGCAATAATGAGTCTTCTAAAAGGCGTGTAGTTCATAGAAGATTGCCCTTTCTACTTTCTACTTTCTTTTATTGTTCCTCGTGGAGCGGTGGAGCCGGTCGTGGACACTGTTTCCCTTGTTGGCTTTGAATCGTTGAATGTCTACACTGAATAGTTAAATGTTTCAAGATGGTTACCTAAGTTAAGTGATCTAGTGATCAGTGTTGTATCTATCTGGCCTGTTGTTGCTTTTTTTCGAACCGTAGCCAGCTATTATTACGAGCGTAATTCGGTCTCTATTCTCGTGGGGAGCAGACACGGGTCTCTGGTTGTGTAAAAATATGAGATCGAGACATGTCCCTGAGGCCGTATTCACCAACACAGAGGGAACCCTCCCTAGGCTCACGAGCGCTTTGAATCTCGTCTGCTCTCGCATTCTCTACGCACTCTTTCGCTTCTTTGGGAGGCCAGGGACGGCTCCCTGCTTGTTGGTGAATCTGTATCTATTTGCAAGTTTGTTTGTAGTTTGAAGCATTGTTGAGCGGCATCTGGACTTGTAGCGCTTTACTCACTGAGTTACTCTCGCTTTTTTTCGACGCAACCACTTCCGGAACCCAACGGTTTTCAAGGGGTTTTCACTAAGTGCCTCTTTCAGCATGTGTACATATGTGTTATTGTTCATTTTATATGCAGTAGCCTGATTGCAGATATGTTGGCCTTTTTTCTTCACGAGCGAATTTTCTTGTGTCCGGGGGAAATGCGTTTTATTTCTATTCGTTTGCGTTTATTTGCTAATTTGATAATCAGTCGCCTGTTTGCAGATCGATACCAACTTCTCGTTAATGAGGAAGATGTGCACGTGTTGACAGGAGCGTTGAAACTTTTCTTCCGAGAATTGGTAGAGCCGGTGTTTCCTGCCTCGACCACCAAGGATTATCTGGGAGCTATTAGTAAGATTTATTATTTAAAGCGAAATAGCGGCCGGTTTTTGAAACGCATCGTGGACAACTGAGTTCTTACGTACTTATGCTAATTTTCTCGAATTAGCTCGATTTTTTTATTCCAGTTTATGTTAATTTGCATATGCTGCATAATAATATAATAGAATGCTGGTCTACTCGATGTGTTTCAAAAACCTGCCGGTATTTAGCTTTAATGATTTATAACACATGTATGAATGCCGTACAAATATTTGTGTTCTGTTGTTCTTAGAGATGACGTCACACGTGTAGCCATTTAGTATTGATGGTGTTCTATCCTTCACTATATGCACATGTTGAAACATATCGTGTTGAAGTTGAAGATCGTTTTGTGTGGTACTCTTTATGGCGAGCGCCCTTATTCGAGGGTGGTTTAATTTTAGTGCTAGGTTAAATTCAAAACTCAATACTTGAATGCAGCAATTCTTTGGTAGTATATACGTGGTGTGAGAGTGAGGAACTCTTTAGCTGGGATCATGTGTATTATGTCTCTTAATTTAATTAATTATGTTACAGAACTCCAAAATGCGAAACAAAGATTCAAGCGTTTTGATGAGCTCCTTGGTGAATTACCCGATGAAAATAGGGAAACGCTGAAGATGCTACTGAGACATTTGATGTGGTAATTATATTTCATTTTGTGATTTTTTTTTTCTAAATTCTTTACTACAATTGGGCTATCGCTTCTTGTTTTACCCAATGTTTCCGTTGTGAGCTGAGGGGCTTGAATATATTTCAACTTGTCTTGTTGGTCGGTAACAGAAGATGCAAATTCATTTTTCTCTTCCCTTTAGCGTGGCCAAGAACGCGCAAAACAATAGAATGTAGGCGCACAACCTGGCAATTATCGGTCGCGGTTCTGTAGAGTGAAGCGCATAAAATGTATAACCTCTTAGTTCATGTGCTTAAGATCATTGGTGTCCCAAGCGTTGAAGTCAGTTATTTATGTTGAACCTTTAGTGTGGCGAAGAACGCGCACAAAAACCGAATGCAGGCGCATAACCTGGCAATTATGTTCGGTCCGACTTTGTTCAGCAGTGGAGAGGAGCCGAGAGTGAAGAAGAAAGTTGAGAAGAAGAATAAAAAGAAGGTTAGTGGGATTTTTTATATTTCTTATTTCCTCATTAGCCCGTATTCTCGGGTCGACGGGAATGTTCCGTTTGGGAGCTCATTCGTATGCAAATTTTTCCTCCAGCTAGTCTAGATAGTCGAGAAATTTGCATACAAAGGATTTCCCAAACGGAACGATTCCGTCGTCCCGAGAATACGGGCTATTGTTAGTATTGAACCTTAAATGTGAAAAGTTTGGTTAATGTTCTGTTAAGGAGTTCGGGGGAACGGTTGCTGAATTCCCTTACACTGAAAAAGTAGGGTTCTAAGTTCTAATCGTTCTGGCTCCCAGAGGCCTTTCATTTTTTTAAGTTTATTTAGTTAATGACACGCCTGAATTTCTGAATCACAATTGATATGAAATCTAAAACGTGTGCGTGCATCACAAATTATGTCAAAGTTAAAACTTGAGGATCTTCGAGTAACTATCCCTTTAAAAATTATTTTACATATTATTAAATTTTGTCCCTTTTAGGACGAACCGGCTCCAGTGCAGTCCAACTCTCACCTGGCCTTCAATATGATCATGCAGGGACAAATTGTGGAATACCTTCTCAATGAGCAACAACGGTTTGCAGCCCTTCAGGGTCCGATTAGATTGCAAAGGGAATAGGAGGTTTGGGTTTATACCAAGGAGGTAAGGTCCATGGCTCCCAGGTCTCCAGGGAACCTTTCCCTACCTTGCTACAGAGGCCATATTCACCAACACACAGGGAACCCTCCCTGGCTCACGAGCGCTCTGAATCTCTTCTACCCTCGCACTCTCTACGCACTCTTTAGCTCCCTGGGGAGGCCAATTAGGGCTACTTGGGTGTTGGTGAATACGGCCTCAGGACGTGATTGTGTAAGCTCAACTATGCGCGCTGTAGATGGTATTTTTAACCCTAGATTAAACCGATCAGCCGTTGGTTCGTGCATGATTTACGCACCGCGTTTTTCCACTATTGCAATGCTGTAATTCATGTTATGTTCCCTGGGGATTTTTTTATCAATAATTGATATCTGCTGGAAATCTGAGCTGAAAATTGTCTAGTTGTTTTACTATCATGCAATTTAGTTTCTTTATTGTTACGCTATCATTCGACTTATTGAATGAAGAAGTTTCAATTTGACTTTCTCATTTTGAAGGTTGTGACTTTTTTGTGATTACTGTACTATGCCATTCATCATTTTTGCTTATTTTATTCTTATTATCTTATTGTACATCTCTTTTTATGTTTAACGCTTTATTCACTTTTTATCAGCTTTTTCTTATTTGTATGTTTATTCGAGGTAGTTGTTGATACAGAAACGGTTTACTCTCTCGTTTTCGAAATGCCATGATGATTTGCCTAGATGTGTATACTTGTTTATTGTTTTTGCTTTGGCTTTAGATATTCCGATACTTCTACGTTCGAAGGCGGGCAGCGCGGACATGCGAATCCGCGTCCGCGGGAAAGACATGACTTTTTGACATGAATGTTCCGTGCTCTGCGCCTGAGGACCAGAGTTGTCCTATTTTTGAGTTCCGTCTATTTATACATTTATAGGTGGGCCGGGCTCTCGTTCGTGATAAATGAATGTCCCGTTCATAGGAGTTCGCTAGTTTGATGGAAATTTCTTTAAGGCGGTATAACATCCTGTTTTTGAAAAATGTGATGATCTGTATTCATTTCCGTGTAGTGTATGCCAATAATACTGCACGATGCTCAGCCTAATTAAAAATGGTCTGTTCTACCGCTTTAAAAGATGGCCTCAATGAATTTCTCCGGAACCTCAGCAAGATGTGAGCAATTCCTAGTTAATTTTCTAGCGGAACATTAAAGCCGTATTGTACCTACTTTGGGAAATTTGCATATGATACGAATTTCCGATGTATCCTATTCAAATTGTTGATGCCCGTCCGAAGCTTCCGGCACCAAATTAACTTGGATGTATAGGAAACCCGTATCATATGCAAATTTCCCAAAGTAGGTACAATACGGCTTTAAGACTAGTTAATATGCTTTTATATAGGAGTTTCATTATTTCTAGAGGTGGTATTTGCGTATCATTCCCATTTTACAGTTGTGAATTTTTCATTTCTGGGTTTAAGTGACGCTTCAATTATGTTAAAGCATTGTACCTATTTTGGGAAATTTGCGTATGTGCATATCCTATGTAAATTTGGTGCCGGAAGCTTCGGATGGGCACCAAACATTTGCATAGGATACTCTGCAAATGCGTATCATATATGCAAATTTCCCAAAGTATAAGTAGGTACAATACTGTTAATTTTTTTTACTCAATTCGTTCCCAGTGACTATGCTTTATATAGTGCTGCGTAGAAAAATGATATCGTTCCTGATGAAAATTTCCAACAGGGGTGCGCGGCCACGGCATGGCGCATGTGTTGAGTAGTGCGACGCGCGCGCCACAAGTGGGATAACTGGAAGTGTAGACCTTTTGTTTTGTCCTATAATAATAATATACTTAACTTTCTGTTCTATTCAATGTATTATTTTGTAAATGCTGTGGAACTTTGTGCAATAATTGGCAGACCACTGTGCTTTATTCGCAATTTTTAGTAAGAACATTTATATAATGTATCCAAGACCCACCTTAGGACCCAACTTTGTAAATGTGGAGCCTAACTGTATCTAGTTCTACTTTCTGTATTTATGTATGTTTTATTGTACTTTAAACGAGTTTCCTTACTTTATTTTTATGCTCTTCCCATAGATTTTGTACGTATGTGATGTGTAGTTTGATTCACCTTATTTAATAAAGATAATAATATTTGTGTGTCTACGTGGTGAGTTTGATGCACTTTTGTTGGCGTTACATATTAACAATATATTAAAAAGTGGATTTTGGTTTAGTGGCATTTGGTGTTGAGCGTTTTTATAAATTGAAGAACGTCGGATAATGGTCTCAAAAAGTTTGTTGTTGGAAGATATTATGTGATTCGTATTTTGGCGATTCAATGAATTTTTCATTACTATAGTTTGTTTTGTTATCTCTTTTATTTTTTATGTAAACCATTGTAGCACATATTAGCACAGGAATTGACTTCGTTTAATTCAAAATAGAAACTCAGTCTTAATTACAGGATGAAGCAAAAGAAGTTAGAATGGCTGTTGCAAGAGCTAGAATCCTTTGAGCGCCCCAAAGTCGAGCTGGAGCAGTATGCGACCTCGGCTGAACTTGCTGGTATGACGATTTAATTTTTTGTTTTGTTTTATCATACCTTTATGTATAAGATGTTGTCTGATTACTGGATGCATTACGCCACGACGAGGAAAGTTGCTTGTAAGCGGCTTGCAGGCAACGTGGTGCACACAAACTGCGCGCCAACTACACATGGCGCACAAGTTGTGTGCCATAATCACGCAGCTTGCCAGCCAAATTTAGCGTTGCGTGAAGAACTTGGGAAGTTTATTCGTGAAACAAATGTTCCAGGTGAGGTTGCAAAGTGAAGAACAAGGTTTCAGCCGCTTTTTCAGTATAAAGTGAAACATGCAGTCTTTAGTCCTTGTTTTGCTCCGACCGTGAGGCACCATAGAGGACTACCAATTTATAAAGTGCAACAAAGCTGACACATACAACAAAGCTAACTCATGTTGTACTTTACAAAACCATAGAGGTCTAGCATTGAGGCACGATAAAGGCAACAAGGGTCTTACTTACCACTTACCATTCATTGAGAGTTGCGCAAATAAATGTGTAAGCTTTGTTGTACTTTATAATCGGCGTGACTTTGCATTTACCAATTTACTATTTTCAGTGAGCGTCGTCGATTACATTGCTGATACTGTGGGCGACCTGTCGGATAAAACGGTTTTGGACCTCGGATCCGGATGCGGAATGCTGATGATTGCAACCATTATGGCGCATGAGCCGTTATATTGTTTGGGTACGGTCATTAGGATTATTTACTTTATAAAAGTTAAAGCAACTAAACTAAACATAAACAGTATGAGTTATAATTATCAAGGAATATCTTGGATTCGAAAGTGCGTTGGATACTGTAGCGTAGCGCTGAACACCACCAGTTTGAAACATTTGAAAGAATAAACTGCGAATCTAGTCACTGTAATACGTTCAGGAGTTGAACTCGATGACGACGCAACAGAAATCTGCCGAAGGAACTTGTCAGAGTGCGAGGTGGATCATTGGTAAGCTTTGTTCTTATTTCTGAATAAGTTGAGTGATGTCGGCTTGAGCGTGAATGTGAACGCTCCTCTCACTTATGGTATATGTTAGTCGATTATTCAGCCCCTAGATTGTCGTGCTGGTACGCTCCAACATCTTACGGTAACTTTTGGTACCATCATTATCTGGTTGAACTTTAGCTTATACGATGATTTTTATTGGAATGATCGTCTAGGAACTTGGAAGCAAAAGCAAGCTATCTAAACGTCGAAAGTCTCCCTAGCATCCCTGTAAAAGCCGCACATATATTTCAGTTGTGACGTCGTACAGGCGGACGTCCTAAACGCCGCTCATCTATTCGGTGACAAAAAGTTTGACGTCGTCGTCACGAATCCACCTTTTGGAACGAAACAAAACTCGGGTAGGGATTCTTTTCTTGTATGAACTACGGAGGTCATATTCATCAACACGCAGGGAGCTCTCCCTGGCCTCCCCAGGGAGCTAGAGTGCGAGCGCAGAAGCGATTCCGAAAATAAGAACTCCAGAGCCGACAAGATTGTGATCGCAATACATATCAGAGCTCCCGTTCAAGTTAAAGCTAATAAAAATATTTTCAGGTATTCATATTAAATTCTTGGAGGTGGGATTATCACTTCTGAAGCCTGGCGGTCACATGTTTTCTTTGCATAAACGGTCTACAAGACAGTGTATTCTGCGAACGGCCAAGAAATGGAGTGAAACGCAAGTTGTGAGTTTTTCTAGAAACTCTCTATATCATCAGTCTGTGTGTGTTGTATTATGGGACTTGTCCTTTACACTATGTATTAAAGCGGTATAACAGCAACATCCGAGTTCTGAAACGTATGCTGTACGATGTATTCCTATAGCGTGCGCGATTTTTTAGTCCAATTATGTTCTACTAATATAGTTGTCTGTTGTCCAGCATACGTTTCAAAAACCTGTCGATATATCGCTTTAATTAAAGCCGCATCTATTTCAGGCCGAATGTGCAGCTGAACTACGATGGGATCTCCCAGCAACGTACAAATTCCACAAACAAAAATCAGTTGATATCGACGTAGACCTAATTCATATAGTAAAGAAAAGTATTTGACCATGATGTTGCAAACGCTACGAAATAAATAAATTTATTACGTAATGCGCAAAATGAAGAACCGTATCAACAAGAAAGAGATAACAAAATGGAAAAACACTACAAATACCTAACATAACAACTAACTAACTACTAAGTACACTAAACAGAGCAAAGGCAGTTGAGCTCTTGATGTAATGGAAAACAATAAAACGTGCTTGCATCCACACGCATTAAATGAGATGAGAACATTCGAACGGTCGAATTGGATCAAAGTTGAGAATCGCGAATGGTTTGTAGAATGGAGAGTGATCGGTAGAAGGTGAAATTAGTTGGTGAACTTTCCGAGGATATCAGACTCTCTGAAGATGGTGAACTCGCGATCCTCGATCACAACCTGAAAGTATGCAATTAGTGAGGGCTGTAGAATAGCTAGAATAGCCCTATGGCACGCAAATGCGGATTTATTACGCTATACGCATCATAACCGGCAGACCGATTGACTGCGGGTTACGATGGGTAGTGTATGTTTAGCATACAGACCAGGCCGTGCGTAAATGGAGGTGGTTTCTTTAGCTTAGTGATAGGCCTTTGTAATAAAACACAATGTTTCGGTCAAATATATAAATTTACAAAATTGCTTCCGGAGGCGGTCAAAACCAATACGGAGGTGGTTCGTGCGTGTTTCGCACCAACCTATACCCCTGAGACAGATAAATAGATATACGGTACAAATAAATAAGTTTACATAAGGGTTTGTTCAATGGCTATGTTTTCGGTCCGCACCCTGCGAAGGACGGCTTGAGTTAAATGAAATACATAAAACAACAAAAATGGTACCTTGGTGCCTCCATACTCGGGAAGAAGAACGCGCTCTCCGATCTTAATGTTCATGGGCACAACTTCTCCCTTCTCCGTTCTAAGTCCGGGTCCGGCAGCGACAACTGTGGCCTCAAGGATCTTTCCTTGCGACTTCTCGGGAAGCATAATACCTCCCTTAGTCTTGGTCTAAATAAAAAGAATTATATGGTTTATAAACGTTTTCTTTTTGGTTGCTATGATTTTGTTGTTGGGTTGCATCCATGTTTCTCCTTTAAATCAGTTTCTGGAAACGTATGTATATTACAATTAAGCGAAAAGTGCCTAATTAGGAATTACACCATCCTCTGTCGCTTCAGAATAAATTCACATGCACACATACAAACAAACTGTCAACATAAATGGTGATATTCAAAACAAACCTCTGGAGTGAATCGCTCAACAAGGACCCGATCGAAAAGGGGAACGAAGTTCTTCAAGATATCATTGGACTGAAAAGAAGCAAACGTATACTGCGGGAAGTTTAGCCCGTTGCAAAGAAGTAGCATCCGTTTTTCGAGTTTTTGGGCTCAAAATGGCTCGTTTTTTCAGAGTAGAACCTCTTCTACACATGATAACATCCATAATGTATTTGAAACGAATGTAATGACTTACTGCAGCACGGCGAACGACAGTTAGGAACATTTTGCAGCTGACTAGGTGACCCTCCGCAACCAAAAAGGCAAAGGCAGACAGCTTTTTTTGCTCGCGAACGTTCGAGAAAACACTAGGGGGCGGAGCTTGGCAGTGCCTCGGCCAATCAGCGCCCGACTTCGCGAATTTTCCCGTCCGCTGATTGGATTTGGGCCCGGCTCGGGTCAAAAATACCTGCATCCGCAGACAGTCGCGGTTTCAAGCTGTGTTTTGTTCGTTGTTCTCGTTAGATATGTATTTGCTTTTGTACATAATTACTTGAGATTCCACGACTGTTGGCCCCGTAAACGATTAACACAGTAGCAGTTTTTTCATGAAGTATTTGACTCAGATTTGCGTCATGCAATGAGAATGGTCCTTTGAACGATTCCAAGTCCGTTTTGGGTTCCAGTTTCGTTTGTGGGACATGCTTGAATACCTCTGTTTTCAGAACAAAATGCTTCGCCTTGCCTCACGACAGATCCGCAATGCGCAAAGGTTTTATGCCAAAGATCTCAAATTTGGATCAGAGGGAAGAAAGGCGATGCTGGTACGCTTATTCTACGTTTTCGTAATAGTTTCTGTGTTGTCCCGCATACTACTATGGATGCAGCGAATCCATGCGCCTGTACAGGAAATGGACTGAGCCCGAGCCACATAAGACCGGCAAAATAGGCCGTAGCCGGTCTCCAATTGGTCTGGCCTATATAGCCGCCGCATCTTTTATTAGTGAAATGTTCATTTAGGTTGGTGTCGATCTTCTTACCGATGCCGTCGCAGTGACGATGGGACCTAAAGGAAGAAACGTCATTATCGAGCAGTCCTGGGGCAGCCCGAAGATCACTAAGGATGGTGTTTCTGTGGCCAAGTCCATTGACCTAGAAGATAAGTACCAGAACCTGGGTGCTAAGCTTGTACAGGTATGGTTTTAATGAGATTTTTCGGACGTTTTGTATCGTACGCTGTCTTTCCTTTTTTCGGCCATAAGTCGTTTCAGCACTGCAAATGAGCAACGATTGTGGTGGATGGGTGAATTTACTGTGTGGCGTTATTTCATTTGTTCTTATTGTTAAAACTTTAGGATGTCGCCAACAAGGCTAACGAAGAGGCTGGAGATGGAACCACTTGCGCCACCGTTTTGGCTCGCGCCATTGCAAAGGAAAGCTTTGAGAACATTAGCAAGGGTGTGAATGCAGTGGAAATCCGCAAGGGAGTTATGGCCGCCGTAGAAGTTGTCGTCAAGGAACTGAAGGCCATGAGCAGAAATGTAGGTTTTCATCGGTCGTGGATTGTCTTATTATGGTTAGAGATCAATGTGGATTTTTTATTCAGTGTGGTAAATAAAAGTATAAAAGAATAGTAAAATGTATGCATAGAGTGAGAATATAATTGTAAGTAGTATGCAAAGTAATGGTCGTACCTTACTGACGCAATCGCACCACCATCGTGGTAAAAAAATAATAGCTCTAGGCGTAGTCACTCCGCTTTATTATCCTTGTCTTGCCGTGGAATACCTTTCACGTAATTAGTCGTATATGTATAATACAGTTAAAGCGAATATGTAGGCACTCAAAATGCGCAAAACACACGCAAAACTAGAGTTTCCACACCAGACGTGACTTTAAATAGGCGGCTGAATATGCAAATGTGAATATTCGAATTTGCATGCAAATATGTATCTGAGTAATGCAATTTCACGATATCTGTGTGTATATTTGAAAAAATTTCCATTGACCCCGTCGATGTATGGCATCGTCTCAAGTAACGCGTTTACTATGGAAAGGATGAACTTTGTGGTTTATTTTCTGCTAACTGGGGATCTTTGAACAACTTTTGTTATTGTTTCCTTAATGGGGAACATACATTCTATCAACACAGCTTAACTTCAAAAAGGGCGTACATATTCCCTTTAATTTGGTGATATTCTACTAAGAAATCGATTGTTTGTGTGGATCTATCTATAAATTTGCAGGTTACAACACCCGAGGAGATCGCCCAGGTTGCCACAATCTCTGCTAACGGTGATAAGCTGATTGGAGAGCTCATCTCAACTGCAATGAAGAAGGTCAGTTTTATGTTTTTGAACATTTATTTATAAAGATAAGCTTATAGGAATGGTCTTGAAACAATCCTCCTTTTGCACGGTGACCTTGAACGTATGCTGTGATTTTATCAGGAGCGGACCGGGTTCGCGTTTTTGCTTTATGTTCGTCGTTTTTTTTACATCGTCAGCTTTTAGGTCGGAAACAAGGGTGTCATCACAGTCAAGGATGGAAAGACCCTCCATGATGAATTGGAAGTTATTGAGGGAATGAAATTCGACCGCGGATACATTTCACCTTACTTCATCAACACTAGCAAGGGAGCTAAGGTAGTTCTTTGGGTTTGGTTAATTTGGTCGTTATTGATTTTATTTTCGAGTGCGTATTTTTCCTAATTTAAATAACAACAAGTACAAGCAACGACAAGAATAGTGTTTTTCATAGCGTAGAATAGCGTTGGAAGTTTATAGAAAATCTCAAACTGAACAGCGAATGTAAAGTATTACATTTCTGCCTGATTTACTTTTTACATGGACTACATTATTGTTTTTACCGACTAAGACTGGTTGTGGATTGGCTTTGTTCCTTTCAGTCATTTCTCTTTTCAGGTTGAATTCGAAAAGGCCCTCGTCCTCCTCAGCGAAAAGAAGATCTCCCAGGTGCAGGATATTGTACCTGCTCTTGAGCTGGCAAACAAGCACAGAAGGCCTCTGGTGATCATTGCTGAAGATGTGGATGGAGAGGCTCTGACCACCCTGGTTCTGAACAGACTGAAGGTTTGTATTTTGTCGGTGGAACTACCAGATTAATATATTTTGCAAACAAACATTGCGTGACGCTACACGTGACCGTAAAACGCGCGGGAAATTGTCCGTTGTCCTTGGTCTTTATTCTTTATCGATAGGGTTTACTTATGTATGCACATTCGCTTTTTTCTGCCTGTACTACGGCTTGAATATTGTAGGTTGGACTCCAAGTTGCCGCTGTCAAGGCTCCTGGATTTGGCGACAACAGAAAGAACACCCTGAAGGACATGGCTGTCTCCACCGGAGGAGTTGTATTCGGTGACGAGGCCAACATGCTCAAACTTGAGGATATTCAGTTTGATGATTTTGGAGAGGTAGGTTTTTTTATGTTGCAGGTTTTGATCTTCCCGTTATATTTCCCTTGTTGATGGGAGTGTTGCGTAATTCCGTATAGCATGCACGTTGAGGCCATATTTTTTTTCCCATGCGCATGTTCGGTAATGCGGTCCAAAACTTGCATACATACAGTTTCAAAAACCATTTGTCGTATTTCTTGAAATTTGCATTATATATTTGAATTTAGACCGACGAGATTGTCATCACCAAGGACGATACTCTGATGCTCCGCGGAAAGGGAGACCCGGCCGAGATTGAGAAGAGAGCTGAGCATATCGCCGATGAAATTGAGCAATCCACCTCTGAATATGAGAAGGAGAAGCTGAACGAGCGTCTGGCTAAGCTGTCCAAGGGAGTTGCCGTGCTGAAGGTATGATTTTTTTGGATAATTGAGGGTAATTTTGTGGGCTATATTCTTGACTGCGTAAAGCGCTGCCAGTTCGGGAATTGACTGGGTGCGGGGGACGTGCCTCTTCGACTTGATTTGTTTTGACAATTGTAGTGGTTAGCGCGCCTGTTGGCTTAGGCTATCCTATGTCTTGCTAGCATGCTAGCTGAAGAATCCATTCGATAGTTTGCTCGCATGAAGTTTCTACTAATATTCATGTACAGATCGGAGGCTCATCTGAAGTAGAAGTTGGAGAGAAGAAGGACCGTGTCACTGATGCCCTGTGCGCTACCCGAGCCGCAGTCGAAGAGGGAATTGTTCCCGGAGGAGGTGTCGCTCTGCTCCGCACTCTTAAGGCCCTAGGAGACTTCAAGGTGAACCTTTTTTCAAATTATTCGCTTTTTTTATGTGATGACCGTGTCCTTTTGTTATTTGTTACTGAGCCGACTGTTAAACATGCCACTAGGTTATATTCTTTTTTTTTACCCCTACGATGTATGTTAAAAAAAGCTATTCAAGGCCCCTAACGAGGACCAACAAAGAGGAGTCGAAATTGTCAAGAAGGCTATCCGTCAACCTATCATCACCATTGTCAGAAACGCTGGATTGGAGCCTTCCTCAATTGTTGAGAAGGTATGACTATTTGAATTGGCTCGTAAATTCGAAATTTCGAAACACCTTTGTGTTGTGTGGGTTCAGGCCATCGGATTTGGGTCTTGCTGTTTATTGTCTTGGGGTGATTGGTTGTTCAGAGTTAAACATGCCTTTTAAGGTTCTGGCCAATGACAACCCCGCCTACGGATATGATGCTCTCAACGACACATTTGTCAACATGAACGAGGCAGGAATTATTGACCCGACCAAGGTTGTGCGAACTGCCCTTCAGGACGCCGCTGGTGAGTTGATTAATAAAAAAATAATAGAAAGTGGAATACTCACTAAGATAAGGTCCTTCAATTGTGACTGAAATATAGCGTGGGGTGTTCCAGCACTAATATTAATATTTATTAATACATTCAATATGTGCATCAATATGATGAAAGCCTTGACCAACAATACGCAGAGAACTGAACTATGTGTAGAATCGTGGAATACACTGCATTTTAAGCTGTTTGGTCTTATTTGATTTTGTTTCTTGCAGGTGTCGCGTCTCTGCTGGCCACCACCGAGTGCGTAGTCATTGAGTTGCCCAAGAAGGAGGCTCCCGCCCCAATGGGTGGAGGAGGCATGGGTGGTATGGGAGGAATGGGCGGAGGAATGTTCTAAATTTGAATATTTATCTGCCTAATCTGTCTCATTTATTGATCCAGTTATCAGTTTGAAGCTGTTTACAACATATCCATGTGCATCCTCACCGACATTTAAGTGCATATTAGTAAACACATTTAAAGGGTATGACATGTGGTTTGTGAATACTGGGCATTTGCGTGTTTAAGCAAATTAGCAGTCGTTCAGAATATGATTCACAAACCATGTACAATACCTCTTTTTCTGGGCACGTCATCTTGTTCTTATGCATAACGCAGGATCTAAATAAGGTTTATCAGTACCGCCATGCACAATCACTGATGAATTTAATTTTATTAGTTGTTGATAGTCAATAAGTAGAGAGTAGTGGTTGTTGTTGTTTGTTAGTGCATAGTAGTTAGGGTTTCTAGGTTATATATCCAAGTTTATTTATTGTTATTGCCTCATTGTGTACTTTCTGTGACTGTATCTCTCCTTGTTTATTGTTCTACAATGTTTTGTTGTCTTTTCGTTTTAAGTTGTCCACGTTATTGCTCAGTCGTATCTCATTTTGAACATTCTCTTCCTAGAGGTTCGTAATAAACTTTTTTTCTTATTTTGTTATTTGGAATGGAATTGCATGTCAGGTGTGGGCTATAGGCGTGAGGAGTGAGGTTTTAGAACTGAAGCTGAAGATTTGAGCATGCTAGGGCGCGTTTATTTTTTTGGGAAGGAGCTTTTGAATTGAAATGGCCATGCTGTGAGGTGGAGTGGCAGTTGTTGTAATGAACATTGACCCGTGGAGTTTGTACATGGAAAGAGAAAGAAAGATATTGCTGGGCGAGACAGTGATGCAATAATGTATGAGGACGCACGTAGTCTGCTCAGTTTTGGGGAAGTTACCCCTGGTGTAACCATGATTTTTGAAGGTTTGGAGTATTTTTTGATTCGTAAACCTAAGGGGAGAAGTTCTAAAAGCCGATAAGTTGTATGAAACTACACGCATTTTTTCTTGCAAATGTGCAAAGAGCAAGAGAGACTACATAGTGTGCCTTATCGATAAATCAGTCGCGTTATCTTATTTCCCCAAGGACGGTTACTTCTGGAGAGTCAATAATGAAAGGTATGGGTTAATTGTTTTTGAGTATTGATCCTAATATTAAAGCGGTGGTGTGCGTGGTTTTGTGAAGTGTATTATCATATATTTAATGCGAGCGCGGTGTCTACTGTGGTCATTTTTTTACTCTAATCGTATAATCGTCACACTCGACGTAGTCTGTCTCCTAAGATTCATCACTAAAGGTTTCATAAAGGTCCGTTATGTGAATGAGAGATCGTACGTGATGTACTATGGACAGTGAACTGTGTAGTTTGTAGTTTGTTCTGCTTGACCTTCAAGGAAGCAGACATACGCTTTTCAAGTGTTAGACATAACATACTACAAAAAAACATAGGGGAGGGTAATATACCCTAGTTGGACATACCCATAATACATTGCCATTGGGTAAAGTCGAACATTGCACGCAAGGTAAGGTTCCAATATAATATAAAGTGGGACACATTACCACTACCCATAGCCCACGGATTAATGTTGACATGCCCAATTGATTGGCCGCCATTGTGCCAGCTGCGCGCCATCTGTGCGCGAAGTAATTTTCTCTACATTTCAGAGGTGCCGTCTGCTTCAAAAGACGGGTTGCGGTGTTTGATCTGTCAGGCGCAAGCGACTGGCTACCACTTTGACGCGCAGTCATGTTCGGCGTGCGCGGCGTTCTTTCGGTAAGAATATATCTTTTTTTTTCGAAATCTCATGAGCTCCACGCAAAAGGGGCTCTGGAGTTGGAGTGCCGAACTGTCCCATTTTCCATAGTAAATTCCATAAAAAAATATATCAATAGTAAATTCTAAGATTATCTATGATCCTAAGGTATCTATGTAAGTTCTTTCCGAATGTACATCCCCTAGTAGTAGTAGACCCCTTCGCTGCCACATTTGCAATATTAGTAACTGAGAACTGAGAATATGCTTGTAGAGGAATATTTATGTGCTATTTTCACCGTATTTAGACGAACTGTCTCGCTGAATCGTGACTTCCAATGTATTACGGGACGAGAAGATTGCCAAGTTCATTATTGTGAGTGATATAGTTTTTGCAGAAACTGTGTGTAAAGCTCTCGTTTTTCGAATTTACATGCCTGTGCCTTACAGTCTGGATATCGGAAGCGAGATTTCTCCCAAGTTAAATTTTTTGTTATTTGATACGTACCAGCTTAAACATGAGCCGAAGCCAAAGCTAAAGTCTATGCCCGAGAATGACCCGGATCCTAAACCTGAGTATATACCTATACCAATTCAATTCTCTGTGACTCTCTATGTTTGTCATTTAGCCATGCACCAGATCTGCAGGTTCTGTCGTTATTCGAAATGTCTGAGCGCAGGGATGGACAAAAAAGGTGACCATATACAAATTCCGAGTTTTGCGCATTAAAGGGATCAGCTCACCTTAAATTGTGTCTGTTTTTTTTTGTTTATTTATTTTCTATAAGGGATAGTAAAAATTTGGAATAGAAAAAGTAGTGTTCAATTTCAATACTCACGAAGATATTGGGTGATAAAGTGGTGGATTGATCGGGCCGAAATGCAAAAAGGGCAATTGTTCTGCCTTGTTTGTATAGGATAATTGCCCTTTTTGCATTTCGGCCCGATCAATCCACCACTTTATCACCCAATATCTTCGTGAGTATTGAAATTGAACACTACTTTTTCTATTCCAAATTTTTATTATCCCTTATAGAAAATAAAGAAACAAAAAAAACAGACACAATTTAAGGTGAGCTGATCCCTTTAATTTATTGAAAACAGCAGTATCGTCTGCTATGTAAGTGACTGCTTCCGTGCGGGGTCGTTACGTACGCGTAAAACGTAACGTGTTAGTGATGAGGCTCGCTGAGCGATCCTCTCGCGCGTTGCCGAGAATCTTTCCAAGATACTGCGAAGTTGCAACTTGTATATATGTCTAGTATCAGTGTTTCCATTTCCCCCCAGTTCAGTCCCAGTCCAGTTATTTCGCTAGTCTCTCGCGGAGAGAAATTCATGCGTCACCTCCTTACGGCGCGCCAGCCAGATTTATTCAGTGAGGGGTTTGCGTTAGAATTACCAGCATTCTTTTAAGGTGTCCAACCACGACGTCTTACTCAAGATACCGGTCGTTCGTTCTTCACAAAATCGGGTCTCCGTCGGAATAAAAAGTTTGGCGTTGTGAATCCTGTCAGCAAGGAGGAGGAGGCGCAGTGCATGGATGAGGTGGGCTGCTTTATTGCAGGGCACAGGTTCGCATGAGGTATGCCAGGTGTGCGCAAACATTCAGAAGGTGCGCAAGGCGTGCGCGCGCCATTGGTGGACCAAAGCTAGGGTGCGCGGACGTCGTATTAGGAGTGCAATATTAATCAATTGTATTTCAGAGGGTACTAAGTGGAGGTTCATGTCCTCCTTCTGTTGAATCTTCCAACGGAACACGTTCACGACCCTGGAGTCCGGTTTCGGACGTGAAGACCGATGAGGTGGGTCGTTATACGGTTAAAGTGGTACGGCACATGGTCTATTGAAATTTATGCTGGATAACTGCATTCCCATGTATTACATGAGGCGAATTGTGGGAACTCTTCACGTTTCGTGAACGTGACTCTTTGGCCTTTTTCGTGCCGTCAGTTTTTTTTGGCTCACTCTGGTGCGGACATGCGAATAAGCGTTCGCGGGAAAGAGACGGCATGGGAAATGCGGAGACGCAGAAAAGAGGTTTCTCTGTGTCTCGAATTTTCAATGCTAATTTGCAATTTGTTCCCGCGGACGCGGCTACGCATTTCAGCGCTGCGCGCCTTTTCAGGTGCCCTGCTCTGGTCCTCAGGCGCTTTAGCGCTAGTGTAAAGGCTTACATTTTAGGCTCCGCAATCTGCGAAGTCGAGCACTTCAAACTCAAATGGAACGCCATTTGCGTCACCTCCAATACCCGGTGTTCCTCGCCCATTATTGCAACAAGAAGAAAATGCAAGTTACTGCTTATTTTATCAAACATCCAAAAACTTAGAAAGTGAGTGAATTAATATATGTACTGTCACATAAGTCAACGGCGTCCACCGGCGTAAATGGGTTCAAGATTCCACAATTACTTCACTAGGGCCCTTTGTATTCTTTGTAATCTAATATATGTAGTAATAAACTCTGCAGCTGGGCCCAACAGAAGGGTTTTCGCCTGCGTGGGGCGGCGAACCACGCACAGGGTGCGTATGTGGGCGCCTACGTGGGGTCCGAAGAGGCGAACACCTATTTTCGCGACCGTACTCAAAATCGCGCTTTGCAATTACAGTACCTTGTTTACATTACCTACTGCGTTACTGCGGGCGGAGGTATATCAAGGATGCTAGTATTTGAGTTTATGTTATACTTACAATCAGTACTATTTTGTAGGAATGTCCACTTATTGTTGTTACCTTCGTTGTGATTTTTGAGGTATGTACAAATACTCATATTAATTTGTTCAAGATAATTAAAACTTAAAACTGCGGCCATTCAATTTTTGCTGAATATCTTTCATCATATTTTCATGCTATTCATGCACACATTTTCAGGCGTAATAGAGTATTTAACCCCTGTTTCGGAAACGCGCAACAGGAAACAGACCATTCAGCAGCTCTTTCTAGTTTCCAGCAGAGACGTAGAGTGTACAAGCAAATGCGAGAGAGTCCGGACAAAATTTCAAAAAACAACTTGGGTCCTAGCACGATTTTGGTCGTACTGTAGCAAGATTTGGGGCAGTTTCGCGTTTCCGAAACAAGAGTTAAAGCCGCGTTCGAGTTGGGAAAAAGTTGGTGGAAAATCCCTCGTTCGAGATGGACGCGGAAACGTGCCAGGACAAGCAAAAATACCGTAGTGGAATCGTTGTGGGATTATATTTTTGACAACTGCAAGAGCCAAAAATGACGCTTGACCCCGACGGTTGGGGCTAAATAACGGAAAAACATTTATGTTTCCGGTTTCCCATCTCGAACGGTGGAATTCCGGAATTCCACAACTTTTTCCCAACTCGAACGCGGCTTTAATACTCAATAAATATTACCTTCAGGTGCTCGACATTCTGATTCGTGAGGAAATGAGGTTGGGCGAGAAGAGGAGGATCATGTTCTGCGAACGACCGGTGGAGAATCTTTTAGGGAAGAATTCGAATTGCGTAAGTTGGCATTCACTCCTGATCTCTCTCTCTCTCTCTCTCTCTCTCTCTCTCTCTCTCTCTCTCTCTTCTCTCTCTCTCTCTCTCTCTCTTTCTCTCTCTTCTCTCTCTCTCTATCAGGTTGCCTTTCTTTTCTCCCCCTCTCCCCGTTTTCTCCGTCTCTATATCTCCCTACCCTCATCCATAGCAATCCATAATTTTTTTATTGGAATAGCTGAAGTAAAATCTGTTCAGCCATTTACCGCCGACGACATCCGCCCACTATCATTTCACATGTTTCGCAAGTCAATTCGAACCCATATCCTCTGGATCTATGAATGGTTGCAGGCCTGGCCAGACTACGCACATTTAACTAATGCTGATCAGGTTACTAATATTTAAAGCGACATACTGGCCGATTGTTGAAACACATAATTCTTACGTATTTATGCTAATTTACTCGAATTTACTCGATTTTTTATTCTACTTTACTTCATTTGCATAACCAATATAGAAATGCTGATGTGCTCGCTGCGTCTCAAAAACCGACTGGTATATCGCTTTAAATAATTAATATATGCCCTTCGGGGTTTAGGGCACTCGGAACCCCCTAATATGCTAGGCCGCGCCCTTTCAAAAAAGGGTGCCACACTAGCGCCATGTTTTCGCCGCGTACAAGTACTTTTGCTAAAGCTGACAGGATGTAGAAGATCGATGTTTTTTGTTTAGGTTTCATTCCTTCGAAAATGTGTCTTATTTCACACAATCTTGGATCCAGTCTATATATCAATGCAAATCGGACACGAAGACAAGTTTGTCATGCAAAATGGCGGATATGTGTCGACCATTGAGGTGAGAATTTTAAAGCGGTATAACATGTGGGTTGTGAAGTGCGCGACTGAACATTGAAATGCATATATAAGATAGTACTATGGATTTTTCAAAATCTAAACGAACCAAGCAATGTTTTCACAGGACTGTGAAGACGGCTGGCGGGACGAGAAGGAGATTTCGGGATCGATTAAAAAGATGTAAGTATAAGTAGAGCTATCTTTGTAATTGAGTCAATGTTTCATTTATTGTGAAGTACGCTAGTCAGTTGAGCGTCGCTGGTTGTTCTCCTGAGCATTTTTTTCGCTATCACACCATGCAGCATGCATACAATGTACATGTGACAATGCCATTGATTGAGAGAGAGTAAAAGTTGGCAAGCAAGCAACTTGGTCACGGTTTACAGTACGTGGGGTTTTCGTGTGGAGTTTTCGTGCAACTTCGCTCCACGCCGCTGGCACGCCAACGTTTTTCAGTGACAGGGCTTTGTTCTTGGGCCGGTCCGTCTCCCGTTTGATAATGCATGTGTAAGGTTCTACAATCTTTTAGGATCTACAAACCGTTGTTGGAACGAATAATGAACGAAATCATACCTCCACTAAAGCAGATAAAGATCACTTTTGTGGAATTTGTGGCTCTCAAAGCGTTCGTTTCGTGGCAAGGAGGTGAACGTTTATTCTTTGATTCAGATAATATGGGCCACATAAGACGGGGTCGACCGTGTTTCGAGGAGTATTGATTGATGGGGCGTTGACTTCTGGAACTTGGCCACCTAACTACTCACAGTAAACTTCGGGCACAATTTTAGCGAATGAATAGCTCGCCAATTTGGCATGCTACGCATTTACCATGCATCACATTTTGGGGCCCTCCTGTTTGACTCTAGGAATGACGTTCCATGTGTAAATTTAGCTTAGAGAGGCACATATTCAATGCAAAAATCGACAAACCATTATGCTCATAATGCTTGGCCCGCGACAACTTTGAAACCACCACCCGAGGGAATCATGGGCAATCCCTCGGCCTAGCCCAGACGTCGAGCAATTTGTCATCTGGGACTCGGCGCCTAATGCTCAGAACCTCTGCGGAACAAGTCATAAGCTGACTTTGAAACTGTACTTCCCTTGAATAAAGGTGCACGCTTTTGAAGCGTAAAAGGTTTATTTATTTATTTATTATGCTTACTCGTTGACTGAATCTATTGTATTTCGCAGCGATTGAAAACGTCTCCTCCACTAGTCGTCCCGCAATGAATAAGCAGCTCGACGCTGTGATCAATGCTTTGCACAAGTGGGTGAACATATATTCAGTCAAAGCTGTATAACAACAGGTTTTTGAAAGCACAAAGCTGTATAACAACCGGTTTTTGAAAGCAAAGTTGAAGGATGTACTCGCATGTTGTGTGCACCTGCGCGTTTTTTAAAATGTAAGTATAGTCATTAGCGACAAGATAGGGGAATTTAGCGCACATACATATCGAAAACCGGCTGTTAAATTGCTTGAAAGCTCCTAAATTGGGATCACTGGTGTAAGAAGCTGATACAATTGCACTGTGTATTGCCAATGACAAGTTCGTCTATGTCTCGGCAGATATCAACGAAAAATAAGAATGTAAACAATCGATCAAATTTATCGCATTATTCCTTCAGGCACTACATTGAAACGGATCAGCCGGCTGCCGAACGACTAGGCACAATAATACTCCTTTTAAGCTCAATATTTGTGAGTTTTTCATGTCCATGCTACAAATAATTCGTTGATCACTCCCATGTCTTGCTCTATATTGTTCTAGTGTGCCATATGTGCGCCATACATGCTCGAACATGCTTTTCTTACGTATGTCTCAATTTTGCACGATTCTGGCGCAGCTGTGGCGCACGCGACAAGCACACCTCTTTTTTTGTTGCCGCTCTCCACTTTCTCAGCCCCAAGCCTAAGCCTAAGCCTAAGCCTAAGCCTAAGCCTAAGCCTAAGCCTAAGCCTAAGCCTAAGCCTGTTGTTGAGATATTTTTTCAGTCAACGGGTCTTGAATTCGTGGAACGCCATCGTCAATTGGAATTCTTCGACTTATGGCAATTGGACAGTCTTCTACTTCAGTTTCTCAACCTCGACGCAATCATGCAAAGGGGCCGCGCACGCAAGCCGCATACTTGATGTGTGCCGCCCAAGCACCGGTTGTGCGCGTACTGGTGATGCAGGATTCCATGGATTATCAATCAAATCTGTGCTTTATGATGAAATTAATAAATTATTCAAAATGTTTGTGCATCAAAGCTAACCCACACAGAACATACACACACGCACCCACAGACACACACAGGCACACATAATAAATCGCATGCTATAATACTTTGTATGGACATCTGCCTCGTTGGCCAATTGTTCACCGCACAGCCTAAACTCAAGACCGCAGGACTGCGCAGATGCATGCGATCAAACAGCGCACAATGACCCTGTGTAGTGTACACCGCACGAAGTCCCTGCGGTACTTCTATACTGATGCGGGTCAATCAATGCCATGCAAATAAAAAAGTTGCACATCGGAATTGGCCATTATTGTTCAGGCCATGTTTAAATACATAAATCTGGGATTCACAGCACAGGACTTGAATTCAAGATCCAATAAGAGCTCACACCTGATCACATGTTCGCATTAAAAAAAGAGAGATGAACATTGTTCCCCAAACATAATACAGTACATTTACAAAGAATACTACAAACAACACATCAGACAGTATCCAGACGAACATAATTTTCCCAACCATAGGAGTTCCACAAAACAAAGCAATGCTTCTGATCTTATTACAACACAGAAGTTCATATTACCCGACCAACGCTCGCCAGGCCACGTAATCTTCACACAAACTGATTCAAGCTTAGCCAATAT
Organism: Pelodera strongyloides; assembly: GCA_036852015.1. Classification (NCBI taxonomy): domain Eukaryota; kingdom Metazoa; phylum Nematoda; class Chromadorea; order Rhabditida; family Rhabditidae; genus Pelodera; species Pelodera strongyloides. Next base: position 39,883 of record JAANDG010000257.1, read on the forward strand.
TTTCAACACCAACAGGAGCATAACCCCGCCGAACGACGAATGCCTCCCCAAAATCCCCAAAATCAAGATTTCAATCCCAGCCCAACGGCAAATTAGAATAACTCAACTTTGTATCCCCCACAAATGTACATCCATAAGTTCATCCAAATCTCGGAACAACGGCAATATGGAAATGTGCCTCCTACGGACGCAGATTCCAAAAACAAAACCCCTAATTTACTCAAACCCTGCCCCGTTCCCTACCCCACAAAATTTTTATTTCCTCGTCAGGGAAGGGTGCAGACCATCAAAAACTTGGAAAAGTCAAAGAACAATAACACAAACAAAGATAATTTGAATAATTGCAGTCTTCAACTCCTCCCCACACAGCGAAATCTAAAGTAAAAGAAGTGAGTAAATCGAAAAGTGTGTTAAAGGAGGAGGCTCACGAGATTTGAGTGTACGATTTATTCCTTCTTATCGATAGATGACGGCATTTGCTTCCAAGAAACATGCCTTACGAAGCAAAAGCTTTTAATTAGAAGGAGTAAATCAATATAAGACTATGAAGTCCATAAAAATTTTGGATCGTATTAAATAGTTGACATTCAAAAATGACTTGCATGCTGCCGAAACCACAGAAAACTCGTCGTTGGCCCGTCACCAAATGGTTTTGACCACGAAGTGGTCACCAAATGGGCAGGCCCGTTTTCTATGTATGAATGAAAAACGCACAACGCTCAGGTTTTCTATGCATGATACGTTTCATGATCTTCATATAATCATATAAGAACTCAATTAAACAGTTGTGTGGAAACGATTTTAGTTAATTTTAATAAATTTTAACGTAGATTTTAGTAAAAAAACCTGAAAATATGCAGGACTGTCAAGTTCACTGAAGACCCGGCTCCACTTCCTATATTGTGGACGAATACTGGAGGAATACCATGGCGTGTTCGTTGCTACCTCGTGGTACGTACACAAAATACCTTACCTTAGATACCTTAGACATCCATCTTCAGCAGCTTGAGCAAGTTGTGTGGATCCCTGCTTTCCATTTTCTTCTAGCTTGGACGATTCGGCTCAAGTGTCGGTACGTTGTGCGGGCACGCCGATCTGCCTTCACTGCACCGTTAAATTCTTGGTTGAACGAATCACAGAGTCTGGTTTTTGAACGTCCGTTTAGGTCGTTTATGATAGGACCGAGTCCCGACACGGACCGAGCCCCTATTTTGCGTGCTGAACGCTTTGAAGCGTTTCGTAAATGCCCCAAAATCTGATAGCCACTGCGAACCTTGCGCTAAATATTGTTACGAGAGTTTCTGGCGCCAGACTGGCGAAAGCTGGGCGCTGCCTTTTCTTCTCCACGGAGATCACTGATTTATATAGTTTTCAATAAATTTATTAGTAATGAAATATACATAGAAAATACATCGTCATCACCCCTCATTCTCTAAAAAAATCTCTTAACTTTGCCTGCTCGCAAATTTTTCTGCCCATTTCATTTCCTTATCTACCAAAATCGTGACTAAACTACTAAGCAATCAAAACGTGATCCTGATCTGTGACGTGCGTCATAAAGCGATTTAAAGAGGTGAGACACGGGGTTATTTCCATATATTGCATTAAACTCAGATACACCCTCCCCCATTGTTTGGCACCTTATCTTATATGATAAAATGACTCGTGATCTGTGTTGCACAACGCTAAAATTTTCCTTCCTTATAAAGGCTTGCTCGCAGTTTGAAGACAACCAGTTTACTTGTGTTTGACTCTAGTTTCTTTACCTTTTGAGAAGAATCCTAGAATTTAATGAACATCATTACATGATTACGATGTTAAGTATTATGCATGATGTAAGCTCATCTCTCAAGAGGACTTGCACTCTTTTTGAGAATATTGTTGGATATGCAATACATATCTCTCTCTCATTCTCTCTCTCTCTGTATCTCTCTCTCCCTCTCTCTCTGTATCTCCCTCTCTCTCGTTCCTCTCTGTATCTGTCTCTCTCGTTCTCTCTCTGTCTCTCTCTGTCTCTCTCTGTCTCTCTCTGTCTCTCTGTCTCTCTCTGTCTCTCTCTGTCTCTCTGTCTCTCTCTCTTTCTCTCTCTCTCTCTGTCTCTCTCTCTCTTTCTCGTTTACATTTTTATTCTTATTTTTCAGCAATGAGTTACTACAATCCGTACGGAGGCAACGGCTACAACCCGAATCCCACATATGTTGTACCGGCTGTGCAACAACAACCAAGTTAGTCCATTTAAGTTTTTTTATTTATTTTTCTCTATTTTCTACTCTTCCAATTAGTCGAACGTATCGATGTCTAGACAAATTTAATAGTAAACACAACCTAAGCTAATGTAAAACAGGAAATTATCGTGCAATTCAAAATTTAGAAAGATATAAAGATATGACAAAAAAGTAGCAGAAAAGCATCAGACTTTCCCTACCTACTAATTATCGTGCAATTCAAAATTTAGAAAGATATAAAAGATATGAAAAAAAAGTAGCAGAAAAGCATCAGACTTTCCCTACCTACTAATTATCGTGCAATTCAAAATTTAGAAAGATATAAAAGATATGAAAAAAAGTAGCAGAAAAGCATCAGACTTTCCCTACCAGATCCGAACCCTGGTTGTTTGCCTGCAAATTAAGCAAACAACCATTCGCACACCTCGTCTCGTTAACGTACCAAATACTTTCAGCCGTCGTAGTCGTCGACGGCCACAACCACGGCCATCACGATAACCACCACCATCATCACGGTCACAACCCCGTCGCGCAGGTAATACTATATTTAAAGCGGTATGGCACGTGGTTCGTGAAAAGCATGCTGGAGCTGGAGCGTATCTATCTTTCACGCGCAATTTTCTCGTTTAAGCCTGCACGTGTTACATGGCGTACTCTTCAAAACCGCATACGCTATGAACGCAAATAATTTGTTTGGTCATTACTTTTTTTTATTCCTATATCTTGTGTTTATAAAAATAAAATCGTTTTCTTATAGGTCGTTCGCGAAGTGATCCATGACATTTCGCACCCACACCATCATCATCATGACCAGCATCATCATAGTGAGTTTAATATTTTAAAGCGAAATACCGGCCGGTTTTTGAAACGCATCGCGTTTACCAGCATTCTTATGCAGCTTATGCGAATGAACATAAATTAGAATAAAAATTCGAGCCAAATTCGAGTAAATTAGCACAAATAAGTAAGGATTCAGTTGTCCACGAAGCGTTTCAAAAACTGGCCGGTATTGGCGTATGACGCGTGGTCTAGTAGCAATTCCGTTTGGAAAATACTGTGCTTCCCAGTACCGCAGGCAGCAAATTTCACGTACCATATTCAGTGGCGCGAGTACGTACGTAAATAATCAATATTGTCGGAAGATAGTAAAATCATGTATGTCTCTATGTCTCTATGTATATAATCACTATGTAAACAAAATCAACATTCTCATTCTCGGAAAACCAATCATTTTATTAAAAAATATTCTTTTAAAAACTTTATTATATTATTATTGTTTCAGACCACGGACACCATCACCATCACGGATGCTAATTTTCTTTTGAACCCATTTCTAATTTGCTTTAATTTTCTTCTAGTTGCTATGAACTAATTGTAAGTACAATTCTTGAGTAAGTCGAAATTTGATAGTTTTTAAAGGTCCACTCCCATTCCCTTTAAATCCAGCAATCATATCATAGGTAATGGGTAAACTCAATTTGGTGACTACTTCGTGACCATGTGGTGACCAACTTTCATTGTAAAAAGTCATCACCTGGTCACCAAATGGTCACGAACCAGTCACCAGATGGTTTTTGGGTAAAAACCATATGGTGACAGGCCAATTGTTACGTTTTCCTGTGATCGAATGAATGTACACATATGTATATTATTACTACCCAATACCGTTTAAATTTTGATCACGAAACAACCACTTCTATACAATAATTGCCTTAAAAACGTGTTTATCAGCAATAAATGGGTAAATATTTCCCAAAAAAAGTGAAGAAAAAACGTGAAAGCATAGCACAAGAATATAAAATAAAATTTTGTGAATTATAAAAAAATGTACAAAGAAAATAACACACGTTAGGCACTGGGTAATCCCGTTTTGATCGTTTATTAATTAAAAGATTTTCTGTCAAACACGATATCGCTTGAATTTGCTAACTATAACACAATGTCACTTTTAAAATCATAATATCAAACAAACTACTGTCCAGGAGTCGTAAAACTAACACCATTTTCAAGCGGTATAACAGCCGATTTTTGAATCGTATATTGGACACTGTATTCCCATGTAGTGTATGTAAATAACTGCGCGACACTGCGCTTTTCCTTTGTATAATTATATTCATTTGCATACAACATATAGGGAATGTCGATGTCCAACTTTTGTTTCAAAATCGACCGTTGTATTGATTTAAACTGAAAAGCTTTGATGCTTGACTTACTGTAACGAGTTAGCATGATACGAAAATAAAATACTAGTGAGATTGTCAATTCAAAAATAATTATGACATTAAAGCGAAATACCGGCCGGTTTTTGAAACGCATCTCAAGTACTTGCATTCCTATGCATTTATGCAACGTGGTGGGGTCTAATTGGGGTCTAGTTTTTATTCTAATTTTTGCTCATTTGCATAAGCTGCATAATAATGCTGGTGTACTCGGACTCGATGTGTTTCAAAAACCGGCCGGTATTTCGCTTTAAGAAAATTAAGAAAAAAGATGCAGGCTTAAAAAATCGCCGCAAATAAGTATGTTTCAGTATCAGTATAAATAGGAGACTGGAGGACCGGCTTCTAATTTGTCTCTCATCAGACCTACCTATTTTAGCTTATTTCTAGACATAATTGTACGATTTACTGATTTATTAGGTCTAGTGTTTCTTGTGACTTAAACCTTAAACCTCGGGCTTAAACTTAAGCACAAACAAGCTAAACCTAGCGTAAACCAATGCTCAAATAAGATAAACCTAGTGCTTGTTATGCAGCAGCTTATGTATAGCGTCTGAATCGAGATCCTTATCCGGCGTCACAGTCGCTTCCAATTGGCGCTCGACTTTCTTCGACCAACGACGCTTGGAGATTCGGTCGCAGACTAAAGTAGGCAGACTAAAGTAGGGCACGACAAATTAACGTGCTCCAATTATCATAATTACTACAATAAATTGTCGCTTGTCTCTAATTATCATAATTAATACTCTGAGTGTCATAACTGCCTTGTAACTGAGTCCGGATGGATTAATCATTAATTCTAATTCTACACAGAAAGCGGGTTGCATACAAAAACCATTGGCGACTAAATATCGATGTTTAGAGTCAAAGCGCGTTGGCCACAACGTGGTCACCTTCCCATAAATTCGGCAATTGGTCATTTTATTGGTCATTTAAAGCGAAATACCGGCCGGTTTTTGAAACACATCGAGTACACCAGTATTCTTACGCGGCTTATGCAAATGAGGATAAATTAGAATAAAAATCGAGCTAAATTCGAGCAAATTAGCATAAATACGTGCACGACGCGTTTCAAAAACCGGCCAGTATTTCGCTTTAAAGGATCGCAGTCATTTCAAATTCGCATTTTTACTTCAATTATCCATAAACATGAAAAAGCACCTAGAAAAATACCTTTCCGGTGTCAATTTACTGAAAATTTGGCCCAGGGATAGAAATCCCCTCGGTTGTGTTTTGATAAGGTACAGTATGACAACGACAACTGAGACAGTAGAGCAGACACTTTCCCTCTTCCCCGGTTTTCTTTGTATTGTCATCATTGGCAACCTGGCAGTCCCGTTGCGATTTAGAAAACACCCCATTTTGTCAAAAATCAAAACTCAACACAGGGGATGTTGTTCCCTGTGATAAATTTCCCGTAAACTGGCGTTGGAAAGGTATTTTTCTAGGTATCTTTTTATATTTATTGATAATTAAAGTAAAAAGACGATAATGAAGTGACTGTGATCCTTTAAGTTGTCATTAGAGGTGGATGCCAAATGGTAACCAGGAACACGCTTTTTTCAGTTTTATGTATGATTAATATTTGAACAAAATTGCTTATTATACAAATGCATAAAGAAAAACATAAGAACTAGTATAGGTAAGTAGTCTAAGTAGTTACTAGTATAAGTAAGTAAGATATAAGTAGTTACTAGAAGTGAGTAAGATATAAGTAAAAATAATTAACTCACAGATCAATATCATTATCATTGGGATGACTGCGAACGCACCAATTGGCCCAAGTGCTTTCGATGTCGTGTTGTAATAGTGTAGAACATCGCCCTTTTTGAATTCGGTGCAAAACTCGCCTAAAAAGTTTTCTTTTTTATTATTCTCGCATTTACTTTGGAATGCACAGCTAGCACTAGAGAAAATAAGAATGAGTTTATGCGTGACTTTGTTTGTTTGTATGAAGTACGTTACGCTCTAAAGTTAAGGTTGGTGCAGCACAAAAGAATAGCGGGCGCAACAACAGAGCGCGTGAGGGGTTGAGGTAAGGCGGGCGGGCTGCCAGCACACAAAGGAGATGAGTTCAAGGAACACATACGGGGATGCAAATCTACCTGAGTGCGGCGGGTCGCATATACACTTTGTATTATCCATATTTGTATAACCATAATCGCCACAATTGATAATATCGCAATCGGGCATCTCCCAGCCGAAAACGCAGGCTAGACAACTGAAATTAGTGCCTTACAAATGCACCGTTGAAACTTGAGGTGCGCGGCGTGAGCTTGGCGCACTTGGTTTTGCACCCTATGAAGAGCAATACTAACTACAGAAATGATCCTGTGTAGTATGGTCTCAAACCTCAAAGTGCACCCTCAAAGTTTGTTTGTAGGAACACTATGGTACCTATGAGGTCATCCATGTATTACAATGCAATATCGATTTATATATTTTGGCACAATCTGGTGTTGCAACAAGTTGTTCACACTTGATGTCACGGAAGTACTATGATATTTTTAACTTGACGTCACGTAAATATTATAAGTAATAAGTTCAACGAAACGTGACGTCACGAAAGTACTATAAGTTTAACTTGACATAACGGAAATATTGCCTTTCATGAAACCGACTCACGATCCGTTTTCGTCTCGGTCAAACGTGTCACAGTGCATTTCTCTGTGACACATGTGTCCCGTGAAACCGTAGTTGCATACACACTGTCCGTCGGTTAACGTGCCTGAGAATATATAGGAGATTTATGGAGTTTCCAAGTATGCTGAAAATTTACAGTATTTTGGAACTAAACGAGAATATTTTTTAATTTTTCATATTATATATGCAAGTTTCGTGCAGTAATACGGTAGTATTGACAGAATCACACCGAATTTTTAGGATACTTGGAAACACCCCATTAGGAGTACATAGAACATACACTAAGCAAAAGTAAAGTTTACTACTCCGAGCTATGGTTTAGTAATAATTAAATGCAAGAGCGCCTCATACGCGATGAAACTTGGTAGAAATGAGCCGCACAACTCTCCCAGATGGTTTTCCCTAGCACGCACCGTCGCACACAAAAATAGTGCGAGAACGACGCCGCTTGCGAACTGCTTGTGCCTCGCTCATAGGACGTGCGCGCGATGCCTACACGTTCGCTATCAGTGCTTATACTAATGGGTGCTCCCGCGCCGCTCGCAGGAAGCGCGCGACAACGTCGCCGTTCGCTTTTCAGCAAATTGGCTCTCACCATTTACACACTTTTGGAAGGCGGGTACTGAGAGGACAGAAGACGGGACGAGGAGGAGAAGAAGTGGCCACATTACCTGAAATAAAATGTATAATTTCATGATTTCCACGAATTAAGTCCAACGAGAGAGAGAGAGAGAGAGAGAGACTGAAGAGAGAGAGACTGAAAGAGAGAGAGATAATCGAGTGAAGAGAGAGAGAAGAAAGAGAGAGAGAAGAGAAGAGAGAGAAGAGAGAGAGAGAGAAGAGAGGGAAGGGGAGAAAAGAGAGAGAGCGAGAAAGAAAGGAAAGAAAGGAAAGAGTAATGCATAGGGAGCGAGACAGAAATGGAGCTAGAGAAAACAAGACAGAGAGAAAATGGAGACTGAAGGAGGAGAAAAATTGAGTGAAAAACAAAAGAAAGAGACACCGGGAGCTGCAGTGAAAGATAAAGGATAGAGGTAACTATTACTTGGGAACTATTCAATACTAGCAGCAGAGTAGAGCTTGGCTAATTTTCAAGTTTGCAGTTTCCAAAAAAAAAATGAATTTGCAGAAATTTTCATTGAAAAGAATCAATGTCATTTAGCAAATTTCCTTTTTGTGATTTTCGCGCTGCGCGCCTCAATAAAATGTAATGATAAACTTCCTTGTGTGTGGAGAAAAAGAACGAAAGAAAAGGGCGAAATCACACCAAATTATAGCCCAGTTTCGAACAAAACACGAAATTTAGCGAATAAACATAGCGATGAAAATGAACTTCACGGAGAGATTATATCATGAAGTTCAGGTAAGAATGGGGTTTTCACAGGGATCAAATGTTCACCGGGGACAGAAAATAGCGTTCTAAAGTGAGAGACACAAGGAAATGAGTGGTGAATTTGGCCCATGAACTTCAGGGCAAATTGCTATACAGTGGTCACCGGATGTTACTTCACCGAGTAAAGTTGGGGATAGATCAAGGAAAAATGCGCGGCGAATAGGCACACATTTTTAACTTGTCGCAGCACACATTTTTAACTTGTCGCAGGAAAAGGGGACTCGTGAGGTGTACCTAAAACCCTGCGCTTTGAGCAGTGACAACACTGGAGAACTTTCGCGCACTTCTGGCGCAGACTAGGCACTAAATTGGCTCCATGGACCTGTAATGACAGTTCACAACACAGTAACTGCTCACGGTCAGAGTTACGCATTGCAGTCAACAATCACGTATTAATTCGCTAAAATCAGGAAATCATATTGATTAAAGATTCCTTTGAACTGTTATTTACGCTTATTTTGGGGGAAGAAAATACAATAATAGCGAATTGAACTTTTTATTTGGTCACTTGGTTTTTGCTGGTAAATAACCTAAATTCCATTCTTTCATTATAAACAAGAAATACAACAAGAGTAAATAGTTTGCTGAAATGATGTATGAGCTCAGTGGAAAATAATTTTATTATATAAAGGAGAAGAGTTCACTTTTTGTTTGTGTGAACGAAACGCCATTTTACATTTCAGACGTTTAACATAAGTAGTCCCTTTTCGTCACTCTTCAAAATAAGCGCGATCGCACTTTATTACATAAATTTGGAAGATACTTTTCAGACGTTTCAAATAGGTATGCAGTATGATCATTTTTAGCAGGATCGCCTGAGTAGTAGGCGACGAGTTCCAGATGGCAAATTGCTCGTCGTCTTCGGGCTAGGGCCAGGAGACGTCGTGCAAGTTGTCATCTAAAGGTGAAAGTAATTGGCGCTCAAGCGGCGTGATTATGGCGTACTATTTACCCGCTCATCTTGCACACATTTCGTTTGCCGCGCTACGAGGTATAAGCATATTTCTCGCCGCTCGTTATATATATTCCTTAAAAATTCGAAGTATTTTCAAAATTTAATCAATAATGAAAAAATGTAATATGCATTTTACAAGGTGTCACAGACATGGGAAACTTATTATCAAACCGTTTGAAACGCTAGGGATGCCCGCAAAAACATAAAAAATTGAAAAGTAGGAAGGAAATTATCAAAGTCAGGTTTCCGAACGGCAGACTAGTCACAAATAACGATATGAATTGATGAATGATAGGAAATTGGAGTTATTACCAAGCTAAAAAGTTCGTAGTTTGGTAATAACTGTATACCGTATTGTGCAGCTAGAACTTTGCCGTCTGAGCCTCTCTACCAGGCGGAACAAGGGTGCTCGGTGCCGCAAGTGCGCCAACTGCGCACTTGCGGCACAATAGGCACGCAAATGGCATGAATGAAAGGTGCGCAAAACGTCTTTTTTCAGACAGATTGATTTGTACTTGATCTATTCAAAGTCTCTGCGCAAAAACGGAGAATAAAAAAGAAATTAGGAACACGATAAACGCGGGGTTTTTACAGGATGTACCCAGTATGGCTTGCGATTGTAAGAAGCCAGATTTACTACTAACAGTCTTATAATGTAAAGGAGAAGAGTTTACTTTTTTGTTTGTGTGAACGCAACGTTTTTCTACTTTTCAGACGTTGGGTATAGGTAGAGGTAGACCAACTCTTCAAAGTACGCACAATGGAAGCTTAATACATAAACTTTGGAATATACGCTTCATAAGTATGCAGTAGGAATTAGTATCGCCTAAGTAGCAGCCTCAGGCGGCGACAGCCGTCTAGTAAGAAATAAACGACAAATTTGTTTAAAAGCTTTGCATTCAATAAACATTCTATATACGCTTCGCCGAACTCACGCGGGATACCTACTTTCTAGAGTATCAATTTAGCAAACGTCGTTTTTAGGACGGCTGGTTTTTCGACCGATCAACAGCGCGGCGCTCCAAAAAAACGAAAATAAAAATAAAAAAAGAAATTAGGAACACGATAGACGCAGCGTTTTTGCACGATGTACCCAAAATGAACCAGGGATGCAGATATGTAAGATACGTAAGCACTTAGTGGTTATTTTACGTAGATACGTAAGCACTTAGTGGTTATTTGAGAGTTTTACAGAACAAAGGAGAAAGGCTACAAGTGCGGGATACAAATCTTCGAGATTTAGTTAACGAGATTTAGTACCAATTTAGCAAGCATCTAGTTTGATGCTGGATCGTTTTGTGACTGATCTAACAGCTGCGCAGTTTAGGCTCGGACTAATTATAAAACATGGCTGGTCAAGTTTTAGATGAATAGCGCAAAATAAAAACAAAATGTTTTGCATTCTAACAGAACGTAGGCCACTGCAACCAGAAAACGTTATACATTTTGTGTTCCAAAATCCATGAAATAGTTTCTTATTGTTAGTATCTTATTATTTTTCAGAAAGTAAAGAATCCAATACGTACGAGCACAATACAGCAGAAAGAATACTTTGCAGCGCACTGACAACTTTTTTTCGGTCAAAAATTTCCCATTTTTGGGGAGAAATTTTCTTCATTTAGCGTTTTGGCGCAATCAATCAACGCCTCTGTAGAACGGTCAGAAAAGTGACCCCGACGAGACCGCGAAAGAGTTCTCTTTTATTGTTTTAAAGCGGTATAACAGCCGGGTTTGAAACTTGCGTGATATATTATTCCCGTGTAGTGTATGCAAATAACTGCGCGATTTTCGTCTAACAATACGTATATTCATTAGAATTCAACATATGGGAATGCATTTACCCAACATATGTTTCAAAACCCGGCCGGCATACAAGTTTAAGCAGGAAACAATGAAGGTGCGCGTCTAAAACCTTGCGAGAAAATGTCGCTCGGCGTACGAATGGCGAAATGATGGTGCATTTGTTTGTTTATTATGCACAAAAAATCTTTGCGACGCACCGCATGAGTTTAACTTTTTTTTTAAAATTACATATTAAGATTTATTGCAGTTCAATCGCAGGTAATTTTTCCGTAATCATATGGGCTCGTTCCGAACAGATTCCATCCATCGAGCATGGAACCACCGCCAGCTGAAGATAAATAATTCTAAAAATTAAATCATCTAAAAGTATCTCTCTCTCTCTCTCTCGCTCTCTCTTTCTCTCCTCTCTTTCTCTCTCTCTCGCTCTCTCTTTCTCTCTATCTCTGATTCTACCCGGCCATTCAATTTCTCTCTCTCTCTCTATCTCTGATTCTACCCGGTCATTCAATTTCTCTCTCTCTCTCCTTGTTGGCACAGAAAGGTTTTTTTTAAATAATCAACCTACCACACTGTGGATCCTCTTCATTGGTGCATCGCACGCTCAACGCGTTGTACATATACTTCACATTGTTCTGAAAGTTATAGTTTACACATTAAAAGGTTATCTTCGCTTTACTGCTTCTTGGAAGAAGAAAGAGAGAGAGAGAGAGAGAGAGAGATGGTGGGAGAAAGATACGGAGAGTGAGAAATAGGGCGATAAGGGGGGTATAACAATATAAAGCGATATAGAGACCAAATTTCATGCAAGCTTACATAAACTTACACAGCAGTGCCTCCAACAAGCCTTATTCGACGGAATCGTATCATACGTGACAACGGCGGGGCAAGTGATCAGATTTACGTTAGCCGGATTTTGAGCACTAATCGTGTAACCGTTTACGATACGGTAGTTTTCGTTGACGGCGGCGTGGACGTAGAGCATAAAGTCCTAATTGGAGGTATAAGTATAATTCACTCCCTCTTTCTCATCTTTCTCTCTCTCTCTCGTCTCTCTCGTCTCTCTCTAACTTTCTCCCTTTCTCGTCTCTCTCTCTAACTTTCTCTCTTTCTCGTCTCTCTCGTCTCTCTCTCTAACTTTCTCTCTTTCTCGTCTCTCTCGTCTCTCTCTCTCTCTCTAACTTTCTTTCTTTCTCTCTTTCTCGTCTCTCTCTCTAACTTTCTTTCTTTCTCTCCCTTTCTCGTCTCTCTCTCTCCGTCTATCTCTCTCTATCTCTCCAACTGACCACATCTCCACACCGTGGACTTCCAAAATCGTAAAGTTCCATAGTATCCGGTGTCCACCATCCCAAATGATTCATCATAATTACCATAAGCTGAGTTTGACAACCGCCCATCTCGTGACCGGTCACCTGAGAATTAAAGGGGCGTGACAGGTGGTTTTGATACACTTCTGTGCATTTCGGGCCAGAATGGAACACAAGTTGCATGCAATACATGGTAATGAAATTCAGTGCAAAGTCAATGGTTCAATTTCTTCGCGTCCAAAGCCCAATGTTTCGTTCACCCAATAAATGGAAGGAAATAAATAGTATTGCACTACTTGATCCCCATTCAGTGCTAGAAATTCAGCAAGGTTTGAATTGAGGACTTTAGAGCATATTGATTTTTTTTTCTATCAGTCTGGAGGCTTTGGGGATAGCATCTATATTGAAAACCAGTCGGCTCACGTCGCCGGAGGCGACTTACATGGAAATATGATTGGTTTAGCATGTGCATACTTATATACAAAGTTTCAAACGTATCATAAGCAATTCACATAATAGGAAACAATTGCATAAACATACTTCGATATTGAGCTGCGACACTCTTTTTATACCCGAACACGCGGAACAATTGTCGAAAATTTGCATTTCCGTAACGCACATCAGTATGCAAATTACGCTACAGTTACTCTTTTATATTTTGAAAATAGCATCTGCGCAGCTACAGCTTATGGTTAGGATATAACTTATATGCAAATTTCAACATCAAATATGCAAACCACTCACAATAAGCTTGAAGTCACAGTACAAGCACCAAGTGTCGTACATTGCATCGCGGAATCCGCCACTCCACAAGTTATTCCACGAAATATTATGACCTAAACCGGGTGCTAATTCCCTTGGACCAAAAAAAAGCAATTTATGCATACAACGGAAGAACCATCTCATTTTGTGACCACTTGGTGACTCTGTCGTGACCATCATAAACTGGTCACCACATGGTCACCAAAAGGTCACGAACCAGTCAACATTTTTTTTCGGTGACAACCATTTTGAGACGGGCCACCGACGGGCCACTAAATGTTCTGTATTAGTACTGTAATGCTAAAATGAGGAGCAAGTTACAAAAATGGCTAATGCCGCAGATTAGCGTTTAACAAAACAAACACTGAAAGAGCAAAAATAAATTACGACAGTCTGTGAAAGAAAAGATATTCCATACCTGAGGCCACTTTTCCATACTTGTTATCTGGTTCCCAATTGACGATATTTGCTTTGTCCTGAAAAGCGTAATCATTAAAGTGAACTAACGGCCGGTTTTGGAAACACATCGAGTACACCAGCATTCACATGCAGCTAATGCAAATATAAATTAGAATAAATAATCGAGCTAAATTCGAGTAGCTTAGCATAAATACGTAAGAATTCGGCTGTCCACGATGCGTTTCAAAAACACTCCATTCCTATATAATAATCTAATTGTAAGTAAGCGGGTGTCGCATTGGGACGATTTTATATTAATCTAACGGTGCTCGTTTGCACGCAACGTGCGGTAGTGCAGTGGCTCAAAAACTTTTGCTTTAAAGCGAAATGCTAGCCTCTTTGGAAAATTTGCATATGACATGATAAGCACATCCTATGTATTTGTACGATCGTCCACGGCGATCGTACAAAATTAGCATAGGATACATAGGATTTGCTTATCATATGCAAATTTTCCAAAGAGGCTAGCATTTCGCTTTAAGCTTTAATATTCAAAGTGGCATAATCATAATGAGCTTCTCGTATATTCGAGAAATGTTGGTGCAGTATGTGTAGTATCTATTCCTATATAAATGAAAAACTAGAATATGTATACGCACTAGGGTACGCAAAACAAGAGCACAACAATTGTTCATTTGATAAGCTTACTATGGCTAGCGCTGCTCCAGCTGTTGTGGAAAATGTGATGTAGTCCTTAGCGCCCCGGAAGCCAACCTGAATTTACATTCTGAAATTCTCTCTCTCTCTCTCTCTCTCTCTTTCTCTGTCTTGTCTCTCCATTTCTCTCTCTCTCTCTTTGACTCTTCCCCTATGTAAGGGATAGTGATGAGTTATGAAAAAGTAGTGAGCATATATATATATATATATATATATATATATATATATATATATATATATATATATATAGCTTTATGGAAAATCAAACGTTTAGGGAATGAATAGTTAAAGCGAAATACCGGCCGGTTTTGTAACACATCGAGTGCACCAGCATTCTTATGTAGCTTATGCAAACGAACATAAATTAGAACAAAAAATCGAGCTAAAGTTGAGCAACTTAGGATTGCGTAATAATTCAGTTGTAAACGATACGTTTCAAAAACCGGCGAGTATTTCGCTTTAAAAGCACCTGAACCAGCTTCTTGTCGATATTGACGGCGATGTTAACCTGAGCTATACCATAGCCAAGTGAACCGTCGACGCTTATTCTGGAAATGAGTGAATTAAGATTTAACCAGACAGAGTACGAGTATCTCTCATGACGTGATACATACAAATATAACCAATCATCAAGTGCACACCTTATCCTGAGGCGTAAATCGTAAGTTAATGCACAACAAAAAAAACAGTGAGTCTGCGAGCGGCAGCGAATCCAATTTCACGCCTGGCGTATCTCTTGCGCACCTATGGCGCGCACCAGGCGCGCCTTCCGAAACAATGACCCTTGTGTGCGCCAGTCTTTCGCCGCGCAACTTACGTCTTAAACGAAGTCCAACCATCCACAGTTTGTACACAAGTGTCTGGTGTCATGGCCATTTGTTGGAACAATAGGGCGAATATCTCCCTCCCTTTGGTGTCATCGTAATCAGCAGAAGTGAACTGGGCCCTAGCTACCGTATACAGTAGTAACAGGAGGACCCAAGTGATTATCATCTGAACGTAATACTGTATACCGTTATTGATTATTTGATGACGTAGTGCATAGTCAACTAAGCCAAAGCGGTAAAACAGCCGGTTTTGGGGTCGATTTTTAATAATAATTTTAAACACCAATTATTATACAGCTTTAAAATTGCGAGCGATGAAGACACTTGGGCAGCAGAGTGTGATGGTTATGCAACATAATATAGGATAAAAATAAACATTGACATTTGTTAAGTAAATGACAAACGGTCAATTGATCCCATATGTTGAGGTTTAAAAAGTTTGCAAAAGCGCGCGCACCTATTATGGAAGTCCGCGTACAGGAACGAACTTTAGGCACCGTGCATGCACGGTCTGAAGCCAATTATCGGTAAGCTGAACGTTGATTTGGTAAAAAAAGGAGGTTTAAAATACAACATGTTAACAAAGTACCAAACTACATCAATTGTGTCAGTGCGAAAGGGAGAGAGAGAGAGGGGGGCTAGAAAGAGAGGTGTCATGCAGAGGATATAATATATATATATACATATATATATATATATATAGAGAGAGAGAGGGTGGGAGAGGGAGAGAGACGGACCCAGTGGCGAGAAACTATTCCTTATAGAACAAAGCCAACATATTTCATAACCACGTTGTTGTGAAAAAGGGCTTTCTAATTGTAAGTGCACGCAACTACTTTATAGTTCACTCTCCTCGTATATCAGACGTAAATTTTATGCACAGTAGTTCGTGCTTCTTTCCTCCTTAGTCTCCCCCTCTCTATATGTTCTCTCTATCTCTCTTCTCTCTTTCTCTCTCTCTCTCTCTCTCTCTCTCTCTCTCTCTCTCTCTCTCTCTCTCTCTTTATTTCTGAATCTCTCCTCTCTCCCTCTCTCTCTCTCTCTTTCTGAATCTCTCTCTCTCTCTCTCTGCTCTCTCGTCCTCTAACTCGTCCTCCTCCCTTCCCACCTCTTAGTTTCCCCTCACATTGCCATTTAAGCTGAACGTTTCTTGGACTTTTCGATTATTGTAAGCATTTAATCAAATATATAGAAAACGAGGAACCAATTTAGTGACGGTTCTATTTTCTCGTGGGCCAAACCATTTGGTGACCAGCTAGCTATCTTGTCCCTAACAAGTCTTCTCAAGATCCGTCGTCAACCGGTCACCACACGGTCACCAAATGGTCAGTTACCGGTCGCCAAATGTTATTTTCGTTGAAGACCATTTGGTGACGCTATAGACGGTTTTCTGTGGTGCGGCCAATTATTCCGTGTTCATGTGTCATATTTTCTTTCCTCTTTTGTGAATTTATTGGATTTCGTCTGGCCCCTGTTTGGTCTACTTTTGTCTTCCACGGGATCAAGTTACAAGGGAAATGGTTCGGAAATATCAGCACTTTTATTTAGATAGACTAAAAACATTTTAAATATAAATAAATATATCTTTTACGGTTCAAGAGCGTGCACCTTTATTCAAGGGT
This sequence comes from Pelodera strongyloides, assembly GCA_036852015.1. Taxonomy (NCBI): domain Eukaryota; kingdom Metazoa; phylum Nematoda; class Chromadorea; order Rhabditida; family Rhabditidae; genus Pelodera; species Pelodera strongyloides. The sequence continues at coordinate 56,752 of JAANDG010000257.1, forward strand.
GGTACAATACCGTTTCAAAGTGAGATTTTCGCAGAGGTCCTGAGCATTAGGCGACCAGTTTCAGATGACAACTTGTTCGACGTCTTCGGGCGAGGGCCAGGAGGGAGGAGCTGGGCTCGTTCCCTTTTTTGTGATCTGGGTCTAATATACGTCTAATAAAACGTTTTATTTTATTTTTCTCGGAACGGATCGTTGGGTAAGACGCACGGTTCAAAAGCGCACCTCACTGACGAAACGCCACCATTGCGCGGCGCACATGATGCGGTGAGTAGACTGCGCGGCAGAAGCATGTCACGCGGTGGCGCACCTCTTGCGCGATACGCTTACTTGGATGATATGCGTCGAAAAAACCAGCCGCGCACCTCGTCTAGTCACTGCCAAACCGCGCCAGAGTAATTAGGCACACTCAGTGATCCTCGTCATTATACCATACCGGACGTCGTCTAATTCGACTAAATCCTAATTACCATAATTGGCGCAGAGGTTCATGGCTTTCTTGCATGTCTTATCTTAAGAAAAGAGGAACGTTGAAAAATTGAAGGCAATTTTCTAGAGTTTGTGTTGCTGCATACTCGAAGAGGGGCCCATTGATGTTATTTATTTATTTTAAAGATTTTTTTTGTTTTTCATTTTAAAAATACCGTAAGAACGCACTGTCACTGGAAACGCAGCACTTGCCAGAGCACAGAAAAATTGTTTCCGGAGTTTATATTTCCACCTATCATTTGGAAACAAAGTAGTGACCATTTGGTCTGCAACCGGTCACCAAATGGTTTTTTCGGTGAAAACCATTTGGTGATCGTCTGCAGACGTTTGGCCTGAGCGACTAGTCTGTTCTCCAGTGCGCGTCTGTGTCTTTTTTCGCACAAAGTGGAACTGTGTCCAGTAAACGTTCCACAAACCATTTGTCATACCGCTTTAAAATGAGGAAGTATATATCCTCCGTAACTTAATCGTAGTACCGTAATTGTGCCCGTTATTCGCCGACGGCTTGCCTTTTGAATGGGTCTCAATGGTAATTATATTCAGAAGTCCATTTAATGGAATTTATCGGCATTGCTCTCTATGTCTTCTCTCTGTCTTATCTCTTTCCATTGCTCTCCCCCTCTCTCTGTTTCTCCCTCTCCTTCTCCTTCTCTCTCGCTCTCACTCTCTCTCTATTTCTCTCCCTCTCTCTCTCTCTCTCCCTGTCAATTCCATTTCTCTCATTCTCCCTATTTACTCATTGAAATTTAGTTAGAAAACTAATTTCGACAAGTGTATTCTACGTATGGGACTACTTGATAAAGTTATAGATTGAAGCTACTCAAGTTTTTTTCTTCAAGAAATAATCTAGCAGTTAATGCGATATAACACCCGGTTTTGAAAGTGTTTTTAATTAACTGCTCGATAGAGCGTGATTCTACTTCTTACGTCCAAAGTACGTTTCAAGAACCGGTTGTTACTTCGCTTTAATTTTTTGTTGGAAGGCCATCAGAAGATCAGCACTTACGTTTCCGCATATGCATATATATTTTTTATTTTTTATTTTTTATTAATGGCAAGACGGTCTGTGAATTGTGAAGTCTGAAGTTTGTTACTTGATGTATGTTATTTTATGCAAAAGTATCGTATGTCCCATTCTGCGTAACGGCTAAAAGAAAACGAAAACGAACATTTATTTTCGTTCACTCTTATAACCAGTAGGAACGCACAACACACAACAGAACTTCATTTTTTTAAGTTAATTCCTTGTGGGTATACTGATTAAAGCGATATAACGACCGGTTTGCGAAGTGTGTGCCGGAAAACTTCATACCCATATATGCAATATGCTGTATGCAAATTGATGTAGTTAGGCTGAAAAATAGCGCAGTATCGCGCAGGTATTTACCTACACGGGAATACAGCGTCCAGCAAACATTTCAAAACCGGCTGTTATACCGCCTTAATGGTTATTCCGGAGGGTTGCTGGATGTTGTTCATTTTGTTGATGTACTCGTTTCTCATGTGCTAATATGTAAATATTTAATATTTAATAGTTAGTAAGTTGCGGAGATAAGTTATTAATTGTTACAGGTTAAACATTGGATGTTTCAGGCATATTTATTGAGGTTCCATTATGTCGCACGACGATCCCTGGCAGACATTGTTCATGTGTTTGTTCTACATAGTTGTGGGTAAGTGGTGCCAAAATGTTTAAAGCGATATAACAGCAGGTTTTTGAAACGTATTCAGGATAACTGCATTCCTATCCTATATGCTGTAGGCAAATTAGGATAAAAAATCGCGTGTTATCTCACAGCTCTGGTCTTCAACCGCGAACGCCCCTTCTTTTTGCCCCCCTACGCGGGGCCGGGGGCCCCTGCGCGGTTGGCTGGGGGTGCGCTGCGCGGTTGAGCTCCTCGAGGCACCGCGCACCCAGCCGCGTAGTTTGCATACTACGCGGCTGGGTGCGCCCCCCTCTGCGCGGTGCGCGGTTGACTACGCCCGCACTGGAAGCTGCGCGGCTGGCTACGCGTGCACTCCAATTTGCGCGGCTGGCAGAAGAGGCGCTGCGCACCCAGAAACGTAGAGTTAGCTGCGTACACTACAACAACATGGGGGTTACGGCGTACGTTTCAAAAACCCCGGCTGTTACATCGCTTCAAATGAACTTCACATTTTACATTATACTTGCGAGGGTGACTTCGTAGTATAGTATGTTGTTTAAAAATTCGTATTTTGTTGTTTTTAGTAAATTAAGACAACCGCTTCTGCCATTAGAATTGCATACGCAGAAATGTCCTATATGTGTGCGGTTTCGGCGCCATCCGCTTGCCGCACTCAAAAGTGTGGACGAAATGGTTGCAGCGCCACTAAGTTTGCGCAGCTGCGGTTCAATTGATTGCTTAATGACATAGCTTATTTGTTGATGTTCAGGTACTGCAGCAACTATCTGCAATTTAATCAACATCATCGTTTTCGGATCTAAGAAGGGCTTGCGATTGAAGTTCATTTACTTCCTTTGTTTGGATATTGGGGGAGCGATTAATGGACTAAGCTATGTGCTGGTGGGCACCGGTCGCTTAATTCTATTGCTCAATTACCAATATAACACGCCGACTACCGTACACGACTGCTTCTTTACGGTATGATCTTTGAGCGAATTTAGTGCGGCACGTCTAGATGATAAGGGGGCCACGAGCGCGCAGATCGGGAAATCTTTCCAGGAAAAGGCTCGCCCTCATTTGGCACACTACTGGCAATTCTGCCGCGCGCGCTCTTGGTAGTTTCCTCCGTATATTGGATTTTATCAGCGGTAGAAAATAAGACGTGGGGCAAGAAGTAGATGATGAACAGTGTAAGTGTGTAAGCTTCTCGAGGTACTTTTCGTTAGAAATACTGGGACGTCATGTTAAGTATAGGCTGCGCGCACATGTGTGCCATAAATGCGCCACAGGCGCATTGAGTGCCTTTTATTTAAAAGTTGGCCTTTCTAACCCTTGCACCTTTCAGAAGTACTGGGTCGTTATGCTAATTTTGGGCGGCGAGCTCCCGGCTTGTATGCTAATTTTGATTGGTTTGGAGCGAGGCGCCGCCGTCCTATTCCCAATGACATATCGAGTAATATGGAACACGACCTTCAAATCAATAACACTGGTGGCGGTCGCTCTTTTTGAAATGGTTAGTTTGTCCTTGAAATTAGCCGAGACATATGCTAATTGCTAATTGCGCGAATTCACGGACGTATATTGACCACACAAAAATAATGTATGGTGTATGGTGCAATAGGCAATAAAGTTATTGGCTGAATAATATGTTTGCTATATTATATTTTGTCACAATTTCCGTTGCACCGCTACTGCGCTCTTCCCGCTTTTCGCTAAAGCGCGGCGAAAATATGGCGAACATATGGCGTAACTGTTGAAGTGCATCTTTTTTTTCGCGCATCCTTTGCGCCCGCAACCATTGGCGCGCAATGGCCACGCAGTGGCGGACTCGTTTGCGCAGTTACTTCGCGAACGTTTCGCGCTAGTTGACTTACAATTTCTCCTTTTATTTCAGGGTTCAGTAACACTCGCTGGTTTCTCCGCCTATGAGAATCAGCTTATTTATGACACACAACAATGTTCGATATCTAGTTCAACCGCACAGGTACTAAAAAATATTAAAGCGAAATGCTAGCCTCTTTGGAAAATTTGCATACGATAAACAAATCCTATGTATCCTATGCTAATTTTGTACGATAGCCATGGACGATCGCGCAAAATTAGCATAGGATACATAGGATTTACTTATCATATGCAATTTTCCAAAGGAGCTGGCATTTCGCTTTAAAGCGAAATAGCGGCCGGTTTTTAAAACACATCGTGGACAACTGCATTCCTTTGGAGTAGATTTGTATTCTAAATTATGCTCATTTGCACATAATGCATAAAAATGCAAGTGTCCGATGAGTTTCAAAAATTTTATTTTACTCCCTTTAAATTTGTATTCCCTTTAAAATTTTTATTAGTTAGTTTTACAGTTTTGCGCTTTCAAAAACATAAGAATATGGTTCGATGTTTTCAACTACGCTCCAAAATATCACAGACATTTCCAATGGGTTTTGTTCTACTTGGACATAGAAAATGCAAACTTCGCCCGGAGGAATCGAACTTTTGACCTTTAGCGTGCGAGGCAGAGCCTCTATACACTAGGCCACCCTGTCCAAAACAGCAAACTGCACGATTCAGGCTTTCTCCATCTTTCACTTTGGTTTTGTGGTATTTGCATACGGTATGACGCACTTGGGTCTGTGTATGGTCTACTTTACAAGGAGAGGGCAGACGTTGGTTCGTTATATTTATAACTCTCAGCACAGAAAAACGGAATAATTGTCCAAACCACAGAAAAGCCGTATGTAGCCGGCTCACCTAATAGTTTCACGGAAAAAAATTGGTTACCTGTCACTGACCATTTGGTGACCATGTGCTCACGGTTATTCTTAAAATTTGGTCAGTGCATTATCACCAAGTGGTCCCCAAATGGTTTGGTACACGAAAAAAATGGGAACCGTCGCCAAATGGGTTCCTCGATTTCCTATGAACAATAATGTAAAATTATGTAAAATTGAAAATATTTAGACAACTAATAAATTAGAGCGGACACAAATAAAAAAAGGTTTGTTTTGGGTGCTAGGTCTTCAAACAAGCAAAGTAAAGCATCAACTTTGCCCGTAAGTTCAGCAAACCCAATTTCGTGCGTATGCGACATACGTAAAGTTCCAGGTAATTGACTGTAATTGCCGCATTGCAACGAACCGAATTGCTAATGATGATCGTATGTATTATCAAGATATAATACATGCCATAATCAGTACAATTTCAGGGTGTCATAGAACAAAAGAAGATCGGAAAACTTTATCACCTACTGTGGATAACTGGTGCATCTGTCATTCTGGTGGCGCTACCCTGCATTATGATGATTGGCATTTCATACCAATTGGTGAATGTTACCGATGTTACCATGTCGCTTATATACAGTATACCAGGGTGAGTTTTGAATAATAGCTGAAATTTACCGGGATTAGTACTGTAGCGCTTCGTAGGCCGGGCTTATGAATATTCACAGTAATACTATGAACCATAGTCGATAATTGATCCCTTACACAAAAATAAACGGTAAGAATTGATCCTAAGCCTAAGCCTAAGCCTAAGCCTAAGCCTAAGCCACGCCCCTCTCCTATCCTTGCAGTAAGAATTAAATAGAATCTTCCTACATTACAGTATGCTATCCGCGGCAATGCTACTCCTCAACTACAAATTTCGTGCCGAGTTTCGAGCCCAATTACATCGAGTGCTGAACCGACCTGTTGGTAGGGTAAATTGTTAATTATCGATTTATTTCGTCGAATTATTGATTTCTGTCTGAATTATCGATTTTCGATTTTTTTTGTATATTTAAGATAAACAAAATAAGATAAGCGGCTGGTTAAACGTTAAAGCGTGTAGCATGCGCTTTACTAACAATAAGTGTAAGCTGGATAAGTTATATGCACATTGTTCCTCGTTCGCATAAAGTGCTTCTACATGGGATGGGAATGCAGATGAGCTTCGTACCCACGTATCCCACCACTTTACAAAGTTAAATATTTAAAGGGATGGGTTCACTACAAAATCACCTTGTTTTTATGCTTTACTTTGATTGTACAAAGGAAAACTTAAACAAAGACCATAAAAAATATTCCTTGAATTATTCCCTAGGGAAGATATTAGGTAAAAAAAGATGAGTATTGATCTTTTTCCGATAAAGTTGTACTGCAAGATAAACTAAGAAGCTAAGATATATGGCTAAACAACTGTTTTGATCAAAATAAACTGTAGTCTCATCGTTTATTTCAATAAAACAATGAAAAAACAGTGTGTTTCAGCCATATTTCTTAGCTTCCTTGGTTTATCTTGCAGTACAACTTTATCGGAAAAAAATCAATACTCACCTTTTTTACCTAATATCTGCCCTAGGGAATAATTCAAGGAATATTTTTTATGCTCTTTGTTTAAGTTTTCCTTTGTACAATCAAAGTAAAGCATAAAAACAAGGTGATTTTGTAGTGAACCCATCCCTTTAAAAAAATGCTCCCATTCAGTTGGCCCAACGGGAACTACAGTTTCCACGTCGGACGATTTACACCAATCGTGACGTAGGAAAAGTGAAACAAGGCCAGCCACCGCGTGTCCTTCCGACAATGTTGATCACTTACCAGACGACGTAAACCGTCACGTAAATGTACGACACTCGGTTATACACGTGGCGTATCGGGATGACAATCATACAGGTATTGTTGTTTTGAGCCCTCGTTTAAAGCAGCACAACATCCGGTTTTTGGAATGTATTTCGGACTATTTATTCCCAAGCAGTGCAAGTAAATAAATGCGCGATGCTGCGCGTTGTTTTATTCTAATTCGACATATGGGAATTCAGTTGGTGAAAAAATAAGTTTCAAAAACCGGTCTTTCTATCGCTTTAAATTAATTGATAACCCTAATTACCACACATACGAATTGTCAGTCCAATTTAGAATTCCGAAACTTCGCACACCGCCTCATAGATAGGAGCCAGAACCCTAGTTTACCGTGTCTGCACTAAAAGTGTAGAATTTCAGTTGGCGCATGCGGCGTATTCATGGCGTAACTATTGCGTTCTTGCGGCTCGCAAGTGATAAGCGCATCACATATGCGTCGACTCGCCCATCTTTAGGGGCCCACGAGTCACGAGGCGTTTCGCTTATTGATTTTTAATATTGATTTTTGAATAGTTTTAGATCACGTCCATCCGGTCACCGAAGTTACGCATATGGCGATATGATGATATTTTTTGAAATAAAAATTCGTGCTGCGGCTCATTCAACACTTCCTTTCCTTTTTATTGAAATTGATTATGCAATAATGTTATTATGTGAAAAAATTTTCATTGAGCAAATGCCTATGCAACTCTTATCGAAGGCTTTTATTTTCGAATACAAAGTCATGTTTTCCCCATCTAGAAAACCTGCATATATTGAGGAAAACGGGTTAGTAACTCATGTCAGTGTTGGATAAATCTCATTTTGTTTTAGTTTAAAGCGAAATGCCGGCCGGTTTTTGAAACGCATCGAGTACACCAGCATTCTTATGCGGCTGAGGTAAATTAGCATAAATTAGCATAAAAATCCAGGTAAATTCGAGTAATTTAGCGTAAACACGTAAGAATTCAGTTGTGCGCCATTTCAAAAACCGGCCGGTATTTCGCTTTAAATTCATGTTTATTTATTGTTTGTGTCTTTTTATTTATTGATCTTTTTGTCGGTGAGACCCAATAAAATATCTCCTATCCTGGAATCCAGTGAAGTAATTAGAAATGTGCAAAAGATACATTTTCTTCTACACTCACAGCTCGCTACACTTCGTTCGCATAAGTTCGAGATTTGGCAATTTGCCAACCATGTAAACAATGAAAATACTGAAGTACCAGGATACTTCCACCTTTTTGGTCTAAGTACGCCTCCCATGCTAAAGGCGTACTTTTGTCAAAAGGTATTTAACCTAAGTACCTTTTTGACAGAAGTAAATGTTGGTGAAACCGCCTCTGATTACGCTTACTCAGTTCCGCTTACGTTCCTTCCGCGAAAACCTTTATTTAGCGGATATGACACCAGAAACACGAGTTACTAAATCATTTATTCGTGGCAAAGGGCGTGGTAAAGGGTTTTACGCAACGCGCCGCCGTAAGTGTGACATTTCGCGACCGCTGTCTCGCGACTACTGTATCCTATTCGCAAAACTACATACAGTTTTCCGTGATAATGAAACGTTTATTGAGATCTGTATAGTGATTACGGCAAATAAATATCACGAATAAGCTATGAGATGAATAAATTAAATTCGAAAGAATCCACAAAAAATTCAAAACAGTTTCTACATTAGACATCAATGCTTCATATCCTTACTGTGCATTAAAACTTCGCAATCTATAGAAAACATATAGTTCTGCATTTATAAGCATTCATAATGGTATATTGATCTTTATATATCTTCAAAAGTCCATATCACGGAAATCGATAAATCGATAAATTAGTCGGCATTTTCGTCGTCGAATGACTTCTTTTTCTTCTGTTGCGACTCTTTGATTGAGGAAAAAGGACCGGATTGAGAGGAGACACTTGCTGAAATAGGGTTGATGTGGTCAAGTGGATAGCGCGCCTCACTCTCATGCTAGCGGTCAGGGGTTCGATGCCAGGGCTGGGTAACGAAGTCATACATATGATCATAAATTTCTCAAGTGCAATGCAAGTTTTCAATCAATAAATCCTTAAAGTGGGCCACTTGTGAGCAAAGATAGCGCCACATTTGCGCGCACAGTTTAAGCAATCATATAACATTCCACAAGCAAATAAAATAAGGGTTGTAAGTTGGCTGTCGAGAATTTTGCCAGTAAAGAACGTAAAAGCTTTAAATTATTCACTACCTTTTTTCTCGAGCTCTCCTTGCGTACGTTGGCGAACCATTTTCCTCTCGTTCGGCGCCACACGAGCGCCTCTCATTGTGGAATCAGTTGAGACTTCGACTGTAATGAGCTAATTGCCGGATAATTATTAAAATGGCTCGCGAATCCGTGAGATAGGGGACATAGAGAGAGAGAAAGAGATAGAGAGAGAGAGGGCGGAGAGAGAGATGAGAGAGAGAAGCAAAGAAAGAGAGAAAGAGAGAGAGACGTATATGCTTACCAAGATTGCACATCACACTAGCCGCCTCGTACAATCCGTGAACCTGAAAGGAAATCGTGATCGTAAACGTAATTAAAAATGTTATTTATCAGTTGTTGGTATACACAGCAAATGTTCAGTCAAAGGTCAAATTTCAGCTGTCAACCCTGAATCTGGCTCTAATTAGTGCTCAAAAGATGCTGTGGACTATGAACATGATTGCAGCTCTACACAGCGCCATATTCGATATTCACCACTTGTTCCCCAAATGGGAATTCCCCGCCTTTTTCTCTGCCTGTCTCGTATTCGAATACTATTTTCTGTCCCCAGGGAATAGTTCCCCGAGGGAAACGTATTGTTGAATATGGCCTCTCTAACTCTACCGTGCCTAGGTCCACTGAACTCAAGTTAGCGCTTCCGCGACCTCACGGTGAAACATAAAAAAACAGCAAGTATGCAGGCGCCAAAAGTGTGCGAGGGGCGCGCGTGTACAATTTCTGTTGCCGCAGGTGCACCAGCCACCAGCTGCTTTGGAGCACGCTGCATACCCAATATGGAGTCCGCGCCGTGCTGTTGCGGACGCTAGTTTTTGCGCGTCGACTTCGTAGAGTTCTACCAACATAATACTGAAACTTTAAAGAGACAGGCCCATCAAAATAAACCTATATTTACGATACGTCCACAGTGACTATCAAGCGTTTTTATTACAATAGATACAAACTAAATTTCACCATTATTCGCTCTAGACAACTTTTTTCCAATGCGCTCAGCTCAAATGTATACCGTAAAACCGCAAATATCCTTGTTGTCTATGCAAATTTATCGTGAAATTATAATGCGATTAAAATTTGCATATATAGAAATCTGCAGTTTTATGGTATACATTTGCGTTGAGCGCATTGGAAAAAAGTTGTCTAGGGCGAATAATGATGAAATTTAGTTTGTATATATTGTAATAAAAATGCTTGATAGTCACTATGGACGTATCGTAAATATAGGTTTACTTTGATGGGCCTGTCCCTTTAAGCTGATTTGCTCGAATGTAGCTCGAATTTTAATTTTAATTTGTATTCATTTGCATAAGCTGCATAAGAATGCTGGTCTACTCGATATGTTTCAAAAACCGGCCGGTATTTCGCTTTAACAGCAAGAACACACCACTTTATCATTCGTCACTTTCTCCAAGCTGTTGCTTCGCGCTTGTGTAGAGGCGGGCAGCTTTTTCTAAAAAAATTATGTTTATCTAAAAAGTAAAAAAAAAAAGTCAAACTGGAACATAGCCGAATCAACGATCACGCTGCAAGTTTGTCTGCTACAGAAAACGCCTTGGTACCCACGGTGTTCACAGCGACTAAAAAGCGCCAACTTCTGGATGTTTTACCGCGGCTATCCAACCACTTTGTCTCTTTTTAGACGGTTTCAGGGCGTTTTCGAGCGGTCCACGAAATAATTCATACTATTTCTGGGACATTTCTACAATATTCACACTTACACTTCCCATGTTCAAATTGAGACTGTGCGTGGAGGTTTTCTCTTTCTTCAGCTCGCCTTTCCTCTGAATGTATAATATATTAAAGCGATATTGTGGGTGGTTTGTGAAATGTCTACTCGACAACTGTATTCACTGGTTCACATGTCGTATGCAATAGAAAGATTCGTATACTACGAATTACAAGTTTATCACCTTTTCAATTTAATAAGGCGCATTTGAGTGGTTCATATATAGTAGAGACATTTAATAATTGAATAATTTAGGAAATAAAATTTAATAAAGTGTTAAATCTGAGGTCCTTATATGATAATACTGAAACACACTGTTACGGAATGAAACAAGGTTTGGTGAAACGTATTCTGGAATGATGCGCTCCCATTCCCACATAATGATTGCATATACTACTACGTTCTCAAGCATTGAACAAATTCGAGACGCAGAGAAACCACTTTTCTGCGTCTCCGCCTTTCCCATGTTAAAAAGCCATCTATTCGCATATTCGCGCTGCGCTCCTGAGGGCCTGGGAATACACTCGTCCAGCAGAAAAAAATGGTCACCGACTGGCCGACAAGCGGTCAACGAATGGGAGGAAAAACGGGAACCGTCGCCAAATGGTTCTGACGTTTCCTATGAATCAAGGGAAATGTTTGTAAAGAAACAAGTTCTCACCATTTTATCGGTAGAGACGCCGGGCGTGTTATCCTTGGAATATTCTAAACGAAAAATAGTTTTTAAAGCGAAATTACGGTCGGTGTATGAAACGCATTGTGGACAACTGAATTCTTACGTATTTATGCTAATTTGCTCAAATTTTAGATTTTTTATTCCAATTTATGCTCATTTGCATAAGATGCATGCGCATGCTGGTGTACTGGATGTGTTTTAAAAACCGGCCGGTATTTCGCTTTAATTGCAGAATAAAAGCCTTTGTGAAAAAACGTAAATCTGTGTGTATCTTGAAAATTGTAGGTGATCCTCTTATGTCGAAGCATCGTAGAAATAATAAAAAAGCGGTAGACGCAAATAAAAAGAGGGCCGACGGTTCAAACCTACCCATCCCTTTACATAACAATTATCAATTATGAAATTCGATTAAATCGCACGCATTTCGTGCTGAAACGTTAAATATTTGCACATTTGAACGCGGATTTTTGCTTTTTTTTCAGAAAATTAAAAATGTCCACACCCTCAAGAAATGCATTATAATTAGACCTCGGGACAACGGTAGCCTTTAATTCGGAAATTTTTAAAGGATGAGGCCCACCTAAAACAAGTTTCCCCAACTTTTCTGTGATAAAACTCCCGGATTACTCAGATGTTGCTGGAAAACCATTTTGTATAATATGCAAAATTGGGGTAGTTATTCGCAAAAGAAGATCCTCAGAAATGAACCACAGTTTGAGCTTGAAAATGCGTTTCGGGATGGGCCTAAAATACCATGTGTTGCACAGTAAATTTGGGTTTTCAACCCATTGAACGTCCAGAAACTCGTTTTTGGCTATTTTTGGGTGATGACTACGGTAACTAGTTGGTAACTAGTTGTGGATCTTCCGAGTTTGCATATTACGCACAACTTTTTTCGCAGCCACGTTTGAGTGAACCGGGACTTTTATCACAGAAGAATTGGGAAAAACTTTTTAGGTGCCTTTAAAGGGTATGCTGCTGGTGGGCAGTTTGTAACTTGGCCTACTTTTAACTTTTAGCTTACAAATAGGGTGTTAGGAGTAGGAGTTAGGACCTTTACTATATGGGGGTTTGCAAGTATCCCAAAAAAATCGGTGTGATTCTGCCAATACTACCGTATTTCTTCACGAAAACTGCATATATAATATGAAAAAAAAAACTAAAATATTCTCGTGTATAGTTCCAAGGTACGGTAAATTTTCAGCATACTTGCAAAACCCAATAACTAGTAGTCGGTGTACAGCCCTCCATTCCCTGGCAGGTGCTTAATCATTTAAACTTTACAACTTTCATTTTATTGTGTAATTTCGAACTAGAAATTCCCCACTTGCGCGCATTTATATAATTTATATTTATTTCAATTTTATAGGCCCGAAATTTTCTCAAATTCCGAAAATTTGAAATGTTTTTTTTTTTCGTTCTCAAGCCGCTACAATAAATGTATATAAAGGCACGTTTCTACGGGATACGGATCTAATTTAAATATTACCAGAAAATTTACGGATTTCGGTTTTTTCGGACATGAAAAATTACAAAAATGAGTAACTACTTACTCGATTAGAGGCTCAATTTTTTTAAGGTTCAGGCACGTGAGGAAACCAGGCGTTTGATAATTTTCAGCCAAAAGTAGTGTTTCAGTTTCCAAGGTATCAAGTTGAAAACATCATTACCTTATTATATAAAGGAGAAGAGTTTACTTTTTTGTTTGTGTGAACGAAGCGGAATTCTACGTTTTAGGCCTTCAGGCGTTTGATATAAGTTCGCCACCCTTCAAATTGGCGCAATCGAATTTTAATTCATGAACATGGAGGCTACTTTTCAGGCGTTTGATATAAGTAATCAGTATGGCCAGTTTAGTAGGATCGCCTGAGTAGTTGCCTCATGCGGCGATAGATGTCTGGTAGTATAAGCAGAGAGTTGGTTGCGAGAGAAGTTACAATCCTAACTTCGGCATAGAATCTACCTTCCTCATATTATTTTGTGAAGCGCTTAGTATAAGTGCAGTAACATTTTTTTAGTAGATAATTAAACACATAAGCAAGGATAAATTAAGAAAACGTACTTTTTGGCACTTTCTCTTGGAGAGCCTGCAATGAAAAGGTTAAAAATCTATAATAATAATAATAAAGATCCATAGAATAACTAAGCCACTCGATTTAGGAACATCCAAACTATGCACGGCTTCAACACATGCATATGGTTCTCGAGAAATACTGTAAGCCGAAGCCGAAGCCTAAGCTGAAGCCGAAGCCTAAGCCGAAGCCTCTTAAAGGGACAGGCCCATCAAAGTAAACCTATATTTACGACGTATTCATAATGTGTATAGAGCTTTTTTATTACAATATATACAAACCAAATTTCACCTACTTTCGCCCTCGAGGACTTTTTCCGATGTGCTCATCATCATATGTATACCGTAAAACTGCAGAGATCGAAGCTGTCTACGCAAATTTATCAAGAAATTAAAACGCGAGCTAAATTTGCATATAACTTGGAAGTCTGCACTTTATGGTATACAGATGAGTGAGCACATCGGAAAAGTCCTCGAGGGCGAAAGTAGGTGAATTTGGTTTGTATATATTGTAATAAAAATGCTTTATATACATTATGAACGTTTCGTAAATATAGGTTTACTTTGATGGGCCTGTCCCTTTAAAGGGATAGGTTCATCTCAAATCACCTCTCTTTTTATTGTTTTTATTGATAATAACACAATCATCATTCATGAAAATTAAATCAATCACAGAACAATACTCCTCGAAGAAGAAGCTTCCTTTATTGGAAGCTAGTTGATCGGAAGCCAAAATCTAAACTCAAAAACTAATACCGTACACTGGCAATAAGCGGGCTAATGGCAAGTAGCCAAAAGCGAATTAAATGATAATACACGGGAAATAATGACCTGCCGAGTGTAGTTTGTAACTTGGCTAATTGCCATTAGCCCGCTCGATCTGTGTACGGTATTAGTTTTTGAGTTTAGATTTTGGCTTCCGATCAACCAGCTTTCAATAAAGGAAGCTTCTTCTGCGAGTCGTATTGTTCTCTGATTGATTTAATTTTCTTTGTGAATGATATTTGTGCTATTATCAATAAAAACAATAAAAAGATGGGTGATTTGAGATGAACCTATCCCTTTAATTCAACGCTTCGCGGAGGACTCTTCGCGGAGTATGTGTTCTTATGATCCTTTTTGGATGAAGCGTTGATGGATACAAATAATAATAAAAAGGCGTCGAATCTTTGGTGAACACATCCCTTTAAAGGATCGCAGTCACTACAAATTCGTATTTTTTATTCGCTTTTCATTAAATATTCAAATATGTGAAGAAAACTACGATTCCAGCACCAAAGTACGGCAAAACGAACTCAGGGCGAGAAATCCCTGTGTATGAGTTTTCCTAGTATACCGCAGTTTATAATTGCCCGTACAGAGTTTCATAATAAATACCCTGCAGTGATAAACCACGCGCCAGGTGTAACACTGCAGGCTGTTCACTCTCCAAGTACCCCTGGCAATTGCATATATGCACCGGCGTCGGTCATTTATCAAAACTCATTCTCATTGATTTCTCTCCCTGAGTTCGCTTTTATTTGGCTTTTTACTGGCTGCATATTGTTTTATAAATCTTCTTGCATCTAATAAAAATCGAATAAAAAAGTTGAATTTGAAGTTGTGCCTGTGCCTACTTTGTGCCTACTATGCCTACTATTGTGCTATGACTACTATGCCTACTGTGCCTACTATTGTGCCTACTTTGGGAAATTTCAAATGGTATGCACTTCATATGTATCCTATGAAACTTGGTGCCGGAAGCTACGGACGGGCACCAAAAATTTGTATATAGGAAATGCGTATCATATACAAACTTCCCAAAGTAGGTACAATACTGCTTTAAAGGAATCGCAAAAAAGTGCTCACCATATTGTTCAACTTGTCCTCGACCTTGTCTTCAAGTGAGTCAAAATTCACATCACCACTTGATTTTACAACACCTGTTTTCTTCTGAAAAAATTGTCTTAAAGCTATGTAACAACCGGGTTTTGAAGCATATCAACTGCATTCCTATGTATATATATGCTAAGTGGGCTCGAATTGAGCACGATTTTTTCCTATAATCATACTCATTTGCATATGAAGCATGTGCGGAATGCAGTTATCCAAAATCCGTTTCAAAAACCGGTTGTTATACCGCTTTAAAGGGACGAGATATTCTGTCAAAGGAGAGCCGAAAAAGCCACATTTCGTTTTTTGTCTGTTTCAAATTTCTCTTCTGAATGTCAACCGCAGCGCGGCAATTTTGCGTCGCACCACGGATTCTCAATGACAAAAAATGGCGGGAGTTTGAATTTCTATGCGCTCAAATCCTTCTAAACTTTGCACTGGATTGCAACAGGAGTAAACGCAAAAAAAAATTTACGCGAAATAAAAATCACCTTTGCTTTCAAAACGGCCTTTTCTTCGCTGAACATTGCTTCGTATTTGCAATCTGTAATATGAAATGTATCTTTACTCCAATCAATATGAGATATGCGTACAAATCGAAATTTACACGCATTCCGCCAAAAATGGCACATAATTTGACAAAAGGGCATCAAACCACAGTAATTCTTGCACAAAAAACCGCAGTATAACCCAATACATTTGCCTGAGCCCGGGTCATTAAAGTGGTATGACACATGGTTTATGAAAGAAATGCACTCTCTCCACCTATTGTATGCAAATGACGTTCCACTATTGAAACAGCTTCCGGCACCGAATGTAACACAACTTGCATGCAATGTCTGGAAGCGAAGTTGTCGAGCATTCACTTCATAATCCACGTGTCATACCACTTTGAAAAAAGTTTGGCGGTTCTCACTTAGTAGACAATCAATGCATGCCTAATAACATAAATTGTGGGAAATGCCATATAAACGGTAATCAAATGAGGTGGAAAGGGCGGCGGTTGACTTTAATTTAACACATTTATTTTAATGTAATATGTTTCAAGTAGAGTTAAGCGACTTAGACAGCAATAGCGAGGAGAGAGAGAGAGAGATATAAAGATGAGGGAGTGGGTAAGAGGTAGTAAAACAAGTAGGAAGGAGAGAGGGATAGTAGTAAGAGACAAAGAGAGAGAGAGAGAGAGAGAGGGGGGAGAGAGAATAACCTGCTTCTCCAACATATATGATCTAAAAAAATCCACATACGCCCTCGCATTCCCGAGCCGGCAGGTGTTCTGTGAATTCAATTATCCGGTAATGAGCTAAAGTTTGTAAGCAATTTGTGTAGACGCTCTCTCTCTCCCTGTCTCTCTCTCTCTCTCTCTGTCTGACCGTTTCACACACTCACCTCCCTCTTAACCTAACTCTCTTCCTTTCCTCGTTCTCTCTCTCTCTCTCTTTCTCTCTGTATTTTTTCCACCCTTTTCTAACAAACGAGACAACAATTTTATTTACTAAAAGCAAGTGGGTGAGAATTTCAGGACAAATTACAAAAAAAAACTTCAGGACAAATTACAAAGTTTACCATATAGTTTGAGTGTTTGAGTGTAACTATGAACCGTTTGGACGAGAGAAACTAAACGAATGCATCATGTGTTGTGGTGAAGTACACCGATGCACTCCTCGGATACACCGCGCACCAATGGCAAAGAAATGGCGCACTGAAGGCGCTGTAGGAGCACCACCCCCACCCACTTCGTCGCGCGGCGACTTCGTGGAAGTTTCGCTTTAGCGTAGTGACACGATACAAGATTAGGTTAAAAACTATAAAAGTGATCTAGAAGTTAGACCTAGAGTGCGTAAGCTTAAAGTGAAGTACCGGCCGGTTTTTGAAACACCGAGTACACCAGCAGAACATAAATTAGAATTTAAAAAAAACGAGCTAAATTGTAAGAGCAAATTAGCATAGATGCGTAAGAATTCAGTTGTCCACGGGTACGTTTCAAAAACCGGCCGGTATTTCGCTTTAAATTAAATGGCGGAAAAGTTCTTGTTGACAATCATGCTGAAAATTGAAGGTGGGAAAGAGTTTCAAAATTGTAGCAGATTGAGAATGAATATTATTAAACTACAAAAAAATATTATTGAAAAAAGTGTTTTCGATGCAAACAGATATGGGCCTTGTGAAATTAAACAATTTTTTGTGATTCTGAAACGTGGTGCTTTAAAAATATGTGGATCAATATGTACATGTAATAATGATATTTGATAAAGGTAAGTATTTGTTACAAGCGATGGATAGTGTATAAAAGTATAAAACAAAAACCATTTAATACATTATCATTTTGTTTGTGTTCTGGTTTTTTTTTCATCCTTTTGCTGTTTTTAAATAAATAAATAAAATATGTCCAAAGCTGATCGTAGATATTCAGCGTTTCCATTCTTTGGTTCAGGATTCAGGACACTGAGAAAACCTGGAGACCTGGCTAGTGCGCCGCCCACATTGGGCCCGCCATTCCTGGGCCCAACGCTTTAGTTAGGAGTGTGGGGGCGGCGAGCTGTAGACAGGCTTACAATCTCGATACGCCATGGTACTGAAATAATAAACGCTCTCGCTGTGTTCTAGTTTTCTTGGTGGTAACCTCCGAATACGCTCTTTTCCCTAGCCCGACAGCGTCGAGCAATTTGTCATCTGGCCGCTTTTTCTCGCCTACCTAGGAAATGGGTGAACCCATTTGGATACGGTTCACTTTTTCTCGTGGACCTGCCTATCTCGTGACCAAGTTTCATCGAAAACCGTCACCAGATGGTCACGAACCAGTCGCGAACCGGTCACCATATGGTTTTTTCGGTAAAAACCATTACAGGATGGGCCAACGACGGTTTTTGTGTTTCCGGCAATTTTTCGTTTTCCTGTGTACTGATCAGGACCTCTGTGGCACATATCATAAGCAACTTTAAAGATGTGTTTCAAAAATCGGCCGGTAGTTCGCTTTAAAAAAATAACATTCGATGAGTTGAATGTTCTTGTTGAAGAGATGGATGCTGATGTGATAAGGGTCATTGCCCATTGTTGTGAAACGAATGTCCTTTTCTACTTTTTTTTATCTTTTTATTTGAACATTCAAATCCACTTGTGATTAAATATAGATAGAGATTAAAAAAAAGGAGAGAGACGTGAAAGAGAGAGAGAAAGCTCTGGCGACTAAACGAAAAGCAAATACTGTGAATTCAAACGCAAATACGCAAACACCAAGAAAACGAAGAATAAATCCCACAAAACCGTGACTCAGCACAATCCGCCATTTAAGTTAAAATCGTCATTCTCATTCCCATTCACAATCAGAACAATTTTTGTACTAGTACTGTAAACGTAATGTCACATACAGTATGCGTTCCTACACTTCCCCTCTAGGATGCGCGAGCAGTGCGCCGGATGTGCGCCCCCAGAATTTCATTTTAGCGAGCGACACAGTTTTTTGGTGTGTGTAGGCGAGGGTGCGCCGCAGAAGCGCCAATTAACGTCTTCGGTGCGAAACTGGTGTCGCGAATGTAGTCAATTGCGCGAGTTCTCGCGCTGCTTTTTTAACTTCCTACTTGTATTTTAACAAAACGGCAGGCGAGATATTTCCGTTCGAATCAAAACAATTCGAGCATAATAGGCAGTATATTTACCTTTATTGCGTTCATTGTTGATTCATCAGTTATTATAGTCATATGGCATACATAAATAAGAGATTCCCTCTTCCCACTCGCACTTTTCCAGCATATTTTGATACAGCCACTATTAAAGGGATCGGCTCACCTCAAATCGTGTCTGTTTTTTCTGTTTCTTTATTTTCCATAAGGGATAATAAAAATTTGGAATACAAAAAGTAGGGTTCTATTTCAATACTCGCGAAGATATTAGGTGATAAAGTGGTGGATCGATCGGCCTGAAATGAAAAAGTGTAATTGTCCTGCGTATGGGACAATTAACACTTTTTCATTTCGGGCCGATCGATCCACCACTTTATCACCTAATATCTTCGTGAGTATTGAAATATAACACTACTTGTTGTATTCCAAATTTTTATTATCCCTTATAGAAAATAAAGAAACAGAAAAAAACAGACACGATTTGAGGTGAGCCGATCCCTTTAACTATAGATCGTCCAGCCTCCAGCCTCTCTTTGGTAATTTTTAAAGCTATATAACAGCCTATCTTCGAAATGTACATGCCGATTCCACAAATAACAAATGCATTCCCATATGTTGCTCAAATAAAAAATTAGAATACAAGTCATGGTCCAGCGTACATTTCAAAATCCGGTTGTTGTATCACTTTAAAAATCAAGTACGACCGTTCAATGATTGAATTTTCCACCGTCTTCACAATGAATATAACTGTTTTTAATGTTTAACTATTGAACCCAAAAAATGGAAACCAAGGAAAGGGTCGTTCGTTAGGGAAACTTTTGACGCTTTTTATACGATAATCTCAAGACTTTTCGCCGTTCGTTATCACCTCAGTATAAGCTGTCAGTAGAAATTGTATAAATAATCAGCAGTCAGTCAGTTTCAAATGAATAGTACTATTAATATTCTTGTCTTTTGTTTCTCTGTCTATCCTTTTCATCTGCACACGGTCCCTTGTTAGTGTGATGGTGTTCTTACCGCACCAACATCTCAGGGTACCTTTTGGTTTACGAGCTCACAGCAATTACCCCAGGAGCTTTCTTCTTCGTTCCTACGACTCGTTGATCCAATGAACATTTATTATTATTAGCTATATTTCTATCGTTCTCTCTTCTATGGTGTATTTTTTTTTCTCTTTTATGGTGTAGGGATAGGGCCTCGTCGTAAGACATCTCCCCACCAATTCAAAGAGTAATTCTCAATATTTATTCGTTATTCACCTCAATAAACCTGAAGATAGTCATTTTTCCGGCACATTTTTAGCGGTTGCACTCTTTCTATAGCACACTTTTAGCTGTTGCACTCTCTCTAACGCCTTCGGCACATCGCACAAACGTTCGAAAATGGTTAGTGTTTTATTTCCGAAATTTTCTCAAAAGGACAACTAATTTTAGGCAAAAAATGGACCACCAGCTTCACTATCAAGAAGGCTTGAATGGACCCAATCCGCCGGTAATACATATTGGGTCACTTTAAAGGGACATACATCTGGTTTACTCCTTTGTTCCGAGTACCGACTGTGTGCGCAGGCCGGCAGGCTGCGGTTAAACCTTAAAAGCAGCCCGGCTTTTATTATATTTGGAATCGATAGGGAAACGTTAAATACTTTGAGCACTGTAATTTGCATTTCGAGCGTAACGTGCTTACACTCAAACAAACAAACAAACAAACTTTTTACATTTTTTCACCTTTTTTTCACGCCACATTTTTTTTTGACGGATTGTCTTTCAGCCGCTCGGTCAAGGAGCTGGTTATAACCCGGGGATCGGCGGTGGTGCAGCACCAATGCCTGGAGGCTATGGACAACCAGGTACAATCAATATTATTTCGTCATTTTTGCTAGAAAACCTGTGTATGCTACATTTTTACTTCAACATCTGATACCTACAATCATACTTACCCGTGACTGATGCGCATTTTGTGCAAGTGAATGTTTATAGCAATGAATCATGTATAAAAAAACTTCCTCTAGGTGGTGGTATTGGCTACGGTGCTGCCCCTGGGCCAGGCGAACTTGGCTACGGTGCGGCTCCCGGTCAAGGAGGAATTGGCTATGGCGCAGGCCCAGGGCAAGGAGGGATGGGCTATGGTGCGGCACCAGGACAGGGAGGGATCGGCCATGGTGCAGCACCCGGGCAAGGTGGCATTGGCCATGGTGCGGCACCGGGACCTGGAGGGATTGGTCACGGAGCAGCTCCCGGTAAGTATTTGGGTCCCAACGATATTTTGGTCCTGGCCATGGTACATTTGATACAGTCCGTGCGCGAGAGGACCGTCTTAGCGGTTGTCAGAATAAACTTTAAAAAAGAAATATTTTTTCTTTGTTTTGCGCATAAAACCCGCTTAAATCATTGGGGTTTGGCAAAGCCTTGCGGGCACGGACCTTGCGTTGTGGACCGGGTGGAGAACGCGTCTACCTCGGGCAGAGGCCCGGCGGCCAGTGGTCCGATAAAGCTGTACGTACTCGAGGCCGTCAAGTCCAGTCATCCTTCTTTAGGTGGTCCCGGACTAGGTCACGGTGCTTGTCCAGGACAAGGTGGGATCGGACATGGAGCTCAACCTGGTGAGCTCCCAAAAGATTATCATAAATGTTTAAAGCAAAATACCGGCCGGTTTGTGAAACACATCGAGTACACCAGAATTCTTAGGCAGCTGGTGTAAATGAGCATAAATAAATTAAGCATAAATACTTACAAATTCAGTTGCCCATAATGCGTTTCAAAAACCGGCCGGTATTTCGCTTTAAAATGAGACTCTTTGGAAAATGGCACTGCCACTACTGTGGTCCTCACACAACCCCACCGCGTACTGCGCCAAAAAAAAGACTGAGTGAGTGACGTACCCGCAGCGACTGAGTACGTACGCAAAAAGACTGAGTACGTTCGCGGATGCGCACCCGCAAACGTAGTGGAGACAATGGAACATAGACGAATACTTTTCATAGAACTTAACCAATATAAACTACTTCTAAATTCAGGCCAGCATCACCAAGGCGGCATTGGACACGGTGCACATCCAGGTTAGAGCTGAAAATTAAGTTGGCATGAGGTATGAGTACATGTGACAAGTGGTCGCAGTCGCGGCACTGGGGATGGTTACCCAAAAGCGCACCGCGATCACGAGCCAAGCTCCCACCCGACAGGGTGGATAGATCTTTCTCGCGTAGACAATAGACATGCCGAAGGGTACGAGCAAAGCCAAAGCGTACGAGCCAAAGGGTGCTGAGCACTTCACTGTGCAAATGGTATTATTGCAAATTCCAATTGCCTACAATTATGATTAATGTTTTCCAGGTTGCGGAGGCCACCACCAATAAACAAGTTTGGTGAAACCTCGAATTGAAGTTAACGAAGACTTATCCAAGCCTCACTTGAACTTTAACACGACTGAAAACAAGTCTTATAATTATAAAATGAAAAATATGTGACCAAATTATATGTATAAGCTTGCTCCACTAAATTCAGTTCAACACAGTGTTTCAAAATTTTATAATACCTTTTTTTATATATTTTATTTTATAATAAATCATCCACGTTTTGCTTGAATCATATGTAGTGATTGTGCATGGAGCTAATCCCACTTTTTGCAATAGCTAATTCAGCCCAACCCGCTGTAACGCCACTTTAAAAATTACCGTAATTTTCCCGTGGAGTCTCTTATCTTTGAATTGTGTGTCCTACAGTTAAAATAAATATTTATTACTTATGTTCCTGTGATATACGTTTATGGTTCAACAAACAATATGACACAGGGCGAAATTCACACTTGTTAAGAGCACGTACTACCCTGTAGGCCAGTGATGCTTTGTTTTTATATATCGTCTCTAGGAAGGAAAGGCAAACCGGTACTGTATTCAATATGCAAATATCCCAGAAAATATTTATAAAGGCGGAAAAGTACATAAAAATCAGTTATTCCAATCTTAATCTACTCGCTCTACTCACCTACACCGGTTTTACTGGGTAAGAATTTTCTAAGTTTTGTTTATACAATAGCGCCAACTGTAACTGTATAAGCTTGGCGCACTTATGGCACATCACTCGCGCGCACTTTTTGTGCGGAGGTTTCATAACTTACAACACGATTTCATACTTATTTAAACACAATCATCTTCAGCTCCTTTTCCAAATAAACAATTACAAAAACTCTACAATGGCCACGTGCTCCTACTCGCCCTACACATATTCACCGCAAATTTATCGGGTACGTTTCAGTTCTTGAATAAAATTGGAATTAAACGAGACTGCTCAACTTGTGGTTCTGACTACACTTCTGATTGTATCTATGTAATAACAACGCCATGTAGTACTTGCCTATTATAAGCAACTAAGAAAATGACCTATAATTATATATATAATTATATCTATATCTATATATATATATATATCTATATATAATAATATATATATATACCAAGTTTCAAAAACCATAAAAGGATTATAAAACTGATGACAGTAAAATTAAATGTAACTTTATATTTAACAGTTTAAAAAATAAATTGTGTTTTAACTGTTTTCGCATTCAGATGCCTCCCCTTGTCACATTCATCTCCGAATGCAAGGCTATGGATAGAGCACTAAGGGAAGCGGTGAGTTATAAGCAATTCAACGGAAAATATTGTCCGCGCACCGCTGGCGTGCTGCAGGCGCACCGCTCGCGAAGTAGCGGCACACAAACTACAAAGTGCACATGAGGAGGCACGCTCACAATCCACTGAGTATGATGGGCGTGGCTAATTATGCTAATTTCAGGGTTTTCGTCCTCTCCCTATGCAAATTCCCCACAATTCCACCTCTTCCTATGTAGACGAGAAGCTAAACAGTATGGTCGAAGCAATTCGAAGATCCGAATTAACACACAACAAAGTGCAGAACGACGGAAGGTGAATAGCATAACATAATTTGCATACAAGTCAAATGGATTTGTAAATTCGCGAAGGGAGGTTCGACAAAACAGGAAGACGAGCCTCGCAGACTTTCTAGCTAGGATTGGCTAGTTTTTCTGAGATCGCATTATGTTTCGCAACTGTTTTTACTTCGACACCAACATTCAACATATGCTTCAACATACAGTAGCGATGAAGCATGCCAATAACCTCCTAACAGTAAGCATATGCACTTCCAGACAACAGTACTCATTGGGTTAAATTTAATTAAATTTGCACTTTCAGCGCCGCCATAGTCTCCTTCAAAGATGTCCACACATCCAAGAGCCAACATTCCACCTCACTCGCAAAATAATTTGGATTTAATTTAAAGCTGTATGACACGTGGTTTTGAAGAGTACGCTGGGCAACCACATTCCATGTATTAGATGCAAATTGTCCAATATGTGCCGGAAACATGAAACCCAGTTGCCCGAATACCTTTCACAAACCACTTGCCACATTGCTCTAATATCACTGATTACTTTTCTCTGCATTAAACTGAACTGAACTACAAAATAAACCTTCAATTGCACATTACTGATTTAAAATAATTAAATAAAACTACTTTATTCAGGTTACAAAAAACTGCACTTTATAAATATATAAATACAGCTACAATTACAATAAATATTCAATCCATACACAGTAGTACAAAAGCTATAAAATACAGTACTCTAGTGCAATTATTAGGTAATTAACATAAAAAATACATAGCTAGTTATAATTACTGGACAAATAAGTTAAGCACAACCATTCAAGTCATCGGTACTATAAAAATGGGGTTCTGTATCCAGCTAGACAAATTTTAGGTTCTCTTTTCACATATCACAAAGCGAGCAAGTTATCTCTGCACAATAAAATCATCATCTTATATAATTTATAAAAAAATAATAATACAGTTATATTCATTCACAAACTGCAGTCTCAATTACAGTCTCATAGAGTATTTATGTTACACTTTCGCGCGAATTCGCCGCTAAAGTACCATCCAAGTTCATTTTCCATTTTCGCGCAGTTTTACATTAGGTATATGAAAAACACGCCGCAGGCGTATGTAAATTTCTTACTGTATGTAAAATACCACTAGTTTCCCACTATAGAAACTGCAATAACATGGATGATACTTTCGCATGCGAAAGTGCGCGAAAACTTAACAGAAATACTCTATCAGAAAACTCCAATTTCAAAACCAAATTACTACACCAAAAGCCTTTACTAGGAATATTCGAACTACTTACTTCTTCAAACAAATAGGATAGATAAAACGCTGCCTTTAAATCTGATTAAAGCGGTATAACGGCCAGTTTTGAAACCTATCCCAGGCGATGTATTCCAATGCAGTGTATGCAAATTACTGCACGACTACTGCACGACTATTAGACTGATTATATTAATTTGCATACATCATACTAAAATGTACATGTCCCAAAACGTTTCAAAAACTGACCATTATTTCGCTTTAAGTTTTACAATCTACGCTTTCCAACTACAGTATGCGTACACTTACTGAATGCAATTGCTGGTTCAAGACAGATAAAACATATAAGGAAAAACAATTATATTAATTATTTCCTCCAATCAATACATTTCCAAAGATCAATGCAATTACCTCTTCCTCGCCTAATTATCTCCTAATTGTTCAAAATCAGCTGGAACATCTCGTTCAGATTCGCTATGGCAGTTAGATGACGCGATTTCAGCGATAGCTGAAAAACAAACAAAAAAATTAATCGGAAAAATAAAAATAAATAGCCGAGGCAGGTTCTTCATGGTCCTTCCTCACACAAAATCCCATTTCATATTCCAATACAAGGTTACCAATAGATGCGGTAAACCATTAATCGGATAATTAACATTACCGCCTTTGCATAACTAACCCCGCCCCTTTGTATAATTAGTATAATTAGCCGCGCCCCTTTGAAAACGAAAACTCACAGTCAAATTGGGCGATCCCTGGTGAATCTTCAGCTCGCTGAGCACGTAGATGTTATTAGTGTACTTGATCGAATGGTAAAGCAACTCTTGACCATCAACCGATCTCCTGGCCACAGTGTTTACGTTATTGGCTTGCAGCTTCTGGCACATTTGGTCTGGAAAAGGCACATTTTAAAGTGATATGACACGTGGTTTCTGAAACAATGAAAATTGCGCCATTTTTTCTGGACATCTGAGTTTCTGGCACAATACGCTTTAATATTAGGATGGTGGTGTGAGCATGCATACCAACGAATGACAATACATTGGAAATAATAACACTAATAAAAATTCGACGGAGAAACGCACCAGCATTCAGTCCGAGGCTATTCTGAATCTGGAACTGGAGCTCGTTCTGCTCCGGGATCTCCTAAAAAAAAAGACAGGGTCTAAACAATGACACATTACTATTAGTCTCTCTCTCTCTCTCTCTCTCTCTCTCTCGTCTCCCATCCCATTCCTTCATGTTTTAACATCCTCGGCGGTATGCTTCCGCTTTAGCTCTCTCTCTCTCTCTCTCTCTCTAGCTATCTCTTATTCTCTTCCTGCCCCCTCTCTCTCTCTCACTACTAATAAAAAATCCAACCTTCCACATCTCCAAGAACTCCCTCTTCTCCATCTGTCCCGAGTCACCAAAGTAGACGAGAAGCGGCACGACGACGGCGAAGTAGAACACATCGATGTCGTTCTTGATCGCAACCTAAAAGCACAAACGTTGAGGTTAAGACTTCACAATCAAAGGGCATTTGCGACCAGCATTTACATTATTTACAAATTGACGATAGCTTACTTTACACAATTAAAGCGAAGTACTGGCCGGTTTTTGAAACGTATCGAGTACATCAGCTTCTTATGCAGCTTATGCGTATGATCATAAATTAGAATAAAAAATTGAGCTAAATTCGAGCAAATTAGCAGAAATACGTAAAAATTCAGTTATACACGGTGCGTTTCAAAAACCGGCCGGAATTTAGCTTTAATACAAATATGGGCAGCCTGAAGACAAAAGTACTAAAATACGGACCAGTGTTTTGTGCGTTGTACGTAGTATTAATATGATCGTATCGATCTTGATCGTAACTTGCACACAAACGATTTATTATAGTTTACAGTTTAAGACTAAGAAGTTAAATATTCAAGTTCATTTCGCTATTTCATATCACAAGAGTTGAATGTCGAAATGGTAAATATCCCAACCAACACTGTAGTTGGCTACTGGTATAATCTCTGCCGCCATTATGTGGAACTGTCACCCCAGTCCGTACCACCAATCCACCAACCACCCTTGCCAGTAACTCTCACAACTCCTTAACCAGCTACCATATAAATACCCTCTAAGCGAATCACCATTCCTCCTTCCTCCTTATCTCTCCGCGCTTATGACCATTATATAGTACACACTGATACTGTCTGTGTCTCCGCTCCCAAATACAGTATCTCGCTTATCTCCTCAATGTCTGGCACCTTCTGAATTCTCTGTGTTTCCCACTTATCATGTCTTATTCTCGGACACCAGCCTGGCCATGGGAGGCTGTCTCTCAAACGAGGATCGATCGCCAGAGACTTTTCATCAGAAGGTATGCAAATTAGCTTCGACTAGCCAAGACCATTCAATTCCCCAAGGGGGAACTTCTGTATTTTTCCCTACGATTCACATGTTGAAATGTAATTTTCTGCCTCCATCCCCAGGGATATTTAACCGAGGAAATCGTAGTTGCAGTATTGGCCCTAAGAAAAGGCGTTTCATTACGTTTCATGTAAGAATCGGCAGATTCCAGCTTGCTTGCAATGGTTCGTGGTTTCCTCTTTTTTCCACTGTCCTTCCATATTGTCCGGTGCAAGAAAATCCTTTTAGGATAAAAAGGAGACCAAAGAAGATGAAGTTGTTCGATTCTTCATGGTGGGAATGGGCTCGGCAGGCAAATCAACCGTGATCAAACAATTGCAGAAACTATGCCACATTCAGCCAGAGATTTATCAAATGTATGTTGCAGGGCAAAAATCCCATTTACCTTGTTGCCACATCTTATCATCTTACATCCCAGAAGTGCAAACATCTCTCCATTCTGCCGTTGACCCACAGAAAATAACATTATTCCTTAGGTACGACGAAGAATGGAAGCCAATCTCCCACTCGTTCAAATCACACGAACTACAACGATGGTCGAAAATGATCCGCGTCAATATCATCGATGCCATGTACGTCCTCGTGAAGGTTGGTGAACCTGCACGCTTTGGAATCGATGCGAGATACCCTACCTCAATGTCTCATGTTTTATGGCTCATTAAACTGTCCTTTACGGTAGTATACTATATTGATATATATATTGTATTTCCTTCTTTACTGCGTGTTACTTATTCATTCAGCACGCCGAAGACTGGAACACGCCACTCTCTTCACCAGAAGCCACAGAAACCTCGCGACTAATTTATTCCGACGGCGATCAAACAGCCAGTTCACGATGGGAAAATGAGCCACAACTTGTTGACAAAATTGTCCACTTATTCCAGGATCCCACGGTAAGGAAATGTAAAACGGACCACAGTAAGTCTAGCTCTCCGGGACAAACCAGAGTCGTGACATAGTCGAGGGATTCTTAGTTCTATCTTTGTCCAAATCAAATGTTGTTGTTTTTATGAATAGCTCCCGTGTGTCTTTCCACTTTTCCACGATATCATATAAGACAAAGATAAGATAACCATGAGGAAAATATCATACAAGTTCTCAAAACTTTGATCGATACATCCTGGCACGGCGTAGACCCAAATTCACCATAAAAACACCTTTCCCGATTCGCCGCAATTTCTGACTGACCGATAACACAATAAAAAATAAAGGTCGCGTAATCCTTGATCAGCTACACAGAAGTCTCAAGTTTACAACTAGACTCCCGGAAAAGCAGCCGAATCAAATAGAGAAATAAAACTAGTGGGTCCACAGTCAACCTTCAACGGTCAACCACGACACCACTCGCAATGAGAACGGACATTGTAGGAATTGTGGGAAACTTTCTTCATTGTATGAACGTTTCTTCAAGGTTCCAAGACTGGCGAATCCAGAATCCACCATAACTAAACATTTAGATCCAAAGTACATTCGACAAACGAGCACAGATGAACACCGAGTTGCAGCTCACCGACGGTACCATCTATTTTCTCAATGAAGCAAAGATCAGACAGGTAGGGAACGTACGATACTCGGTCCATTTTTGGATCATGCAGCGAGACCTTCCAGGGAAGTTCGATGTCGTCGGTCGATACATAGCAGTTGCTCCGATGAACTTGAAGATTATGGAACCACAACCTTTAAACGCGATCATTTCCAGGTATTTGAAGATGACTACTCGCCCACCGACGACGATATTCTACACGCAAGAGACCCAACAACTGGAATTACCGATTATCGATTCAGTGTTCATAATTTTAAGATTATGATCCACGATATTGGAGGACAGAAGGTCGAACGGGTCAGTGTGTTATCAATATTGTTATTATCATTATTGGTAGGTAGTATTATGCACTGTCATTCTCATCTTTACTCTATTTTGTTACTCTATTATTTTTTTCAACGACGTTGTGATAGATAATTTTTCAAAATTTCTTGTTCGTTTACGCTTCACTTCGACCTTTGACTTCATTTCCATTTTCTGATATCTATTCTTTTTCCACAGATACTTTCATTTATCTCTTGATGTGTTCAGTTTTATAGTATTCCTGCAAAAGCACACATTTGCAGAATAGTTGAACTTTTGACCGAGATCTCAAACAAGAAAAAGAACGTAGTGATTGTACACGCTATATTACACGATTTTTTTCGTTTCGTTAATGACCAGACGATACCTTTAGAACGAATATGTATAGCCTAACGCAAAAACATAACTCGCCTTTATTCAATTTTCTTTCTCCTTTACGTTTTTTCCTACTCCTTCAAATTTGGTTGCAAAGGGCATTCATTTAGGGTCACTTTCCTTTCTCTCTACTATTTACAAAGCACAAAAATCGATACGCAAATGTTTAAGAATGATAAGAGCAATAGTCTCCTGTCCGTTATCAAGCGTAAAATTTGGTCAGAAATAGAGAGACAGGTCGAATTTTTTTGGGATACATAGGGGGCACCAAAATTCTAAGCTGCAACCAAAAATGCAACCGCGCATACCTAGACAATACATAATTTTGCGACACAACCGTAACACAGCGAATATTCTGCAAACCCAGTTGTTGTCAAACATCCCCTCCAAATGACGAAATGATACGAGAACGTACTTACTCAGAGTCACTAAGATACACTCTAAGGCTTTATCTAAGTTGCTCGACACGTACCTATAGTACACTAACTTATTTTCAAGATAAACCTAATGATATCCGCATTTTTGCAGGCCAAGATCATGAACTATATCAATAATTGGGTGTCATCTGACCGACAAAACTATCGCAATTTTATTCTCTACGTTGTGTCAATAGCGGAGTACAATGTGCGGCATCCGGTGCATAAAAGGATGACACTTTTGGACGAGAGTCTCAAGCTTTTAGAGGTGAGAGTTAGCTGGTATCTTCCATTAATTTATAGGTTATAATAATAATAAATATATAAGGGGAAGATACCTTTTAGTTAACTTAGAACTTGGGGATTCAATCTAGGACGATAGCCAGTCGTCCAGAATATAAATACAACCTTATCAACGATCAACCCCATGATTAGAATGATGTATATGGATATATACCACGCTGATATGCTGGTAGTTTTAGAATGTTGGTTTTTTTTGTTTCTTGTTGCTTGTTAGAGTTTGAGTTGATCCAAAAAAAAAAACAGTGTTTTCAGAACATTCTCCAACTGCAACCCGTACAAAACTGTGGTCTTATGCTTTTCTTGAACAAGGAGGATATATTCAAGGACAAGGTTAGCTCACCATACTTAAACCTTAAAATCATTAACTTCTTTTCCCAAATGATAAGAATACATTCACGCCTCATGTACTTTCACAAGAGGAGAGGGTAAGTTGACGCTAAAACGGCTTGATTCAATTCTAAATTTGTTCAAGGTAAACCGCTGCAAAGACCTCGAAGAAGTGCGCAAGGAGACCGTTGAATGCTTAGGACGGTTTATGAAACCGGTAAGATTGTTGATTTGTTGATTTTTATTGGATTATTGGATCACTATCTCTAATCATCTATGCCATTTGTTTATTTTTATTGGATTACTTATCCACATCTCTAGTCATCCATGACATTCACTCGAGTAAACTATTCCATATACATAATATCTATTAAACTTTGCTTTCTTGTCCATTTTCTTTACGAGATAAATAACCACCTGGTTATTTATGGTTATCATCCTTTACTTGTGATCATTTACGGCCAATTGTTATGCTTTTCCTCAAACTGTTGAAGCACAATTTACGGGTCATATAAGTCGCCATATAGTCTCCATATAAGATATTTTCATTAAAATACATCTTACAGAGCGTCAAGGAAAAACTAGAAACGTCCGGAAAGTTCTCCTACAAGGAAATCCAAGCGTGTATCGGAGCCAAGTTCGCGCACGTAGTAACCAACGAAAAATTGAAGCGAAACAAAGCCGCTTACTTCAGGTACGTTACCAGAGCCAATTTCTAGTTTCACTTATCTTATCTTAGTTCCCACGATTCTCCCTCGCGGCGCAGAAACCCAATTTCAGGACATAGAAAGCGCGGGAAGCGCGTGAACTGTGTACAATTTCAGTTGGCGCAGTGTGGCGCTCTTTTCGCACATCGCACTCCTGATGTAGGTACGCGATGCAAACGTTGCGTTTCATCAGTGTAATGTTTAGGTATACATGCGCCGTGGACACCAAAGGTATGAGCTCTATTTTCGCCGCAATTCAAGATCAAGTCAATCAAACCATGGTCGACACAGTGGATTGGATGCCTTGAAGACAACCTCGATCATTATTAATTAATTATTATTGAAACCCCCTTCCATCGTTTTTATATTTATATTTTTATTATTAAATATATTCGTTTATTAGTATTTATTAATATTATTCATTTAGCTATTTGAAATTTTAATTCAGTTATACGTTCCTAGTATTCACTTTATTCATACGCAGGTTCTTTTTCATTCTCGTCAGTTATTATGTTCACTAATCGTAATGTTTTTTTAAATTAACAATGTGACCATCACTTATTACCTGATTACTATAGCTATTCTATTATTAGTGGCTATTCATATTGAAATGTTTGAAATTGACCGAATCTGTTGTGGGTAATTTTTCTTCCTTGATTCACTTTCCTTTTGCATTTTCCTCTTTGTTTTCATTTTAGGTTCAGCTATTAGTCTATAGTGCATACTGTAAATATACATTACAAGTTAAGCACTTTGTTTATGCTTTGCAATCTCATGCCGACAGATCACAGATCACACCATCACACTACATAATGCACGCATAGCAATTGTAGATTACATCAGTGAAAGGCCTAAACTACAGGGTTGAAGCTTCATACCTTCATAAAGCTAGCACGATGGCAGCTCCCGCTGGGAAGTAGACCACCCAGATAAGGACATACCGAGGAGCTTTAGTTTTTGGCAGCTCCCGCTGGGATATAGACGTGGACGACCCAGATAAGGACAGACCGAGGCTACCGAGGAGTTTCACTTTAGTAAACTTACCGCCGGTATATTATACCTGAATACTTACCTAGGCTAATAATACACCAAAAACAACTAACCTGAAGATTGGTTAGAGGATCCATCTTTTGGACAGGTCCTTCTGTGGACAGGGGTAGGGAGACCTGGAATAATGAAAAAAATGCAATAACAAACTATAAACTGCAGTTTGTAGTTTTTAGCTTCACTTAAAAAATATATAAAATCACCTGGGTGGTCTGACTGGGGAGCACGGGTGCGGGCACGTTAAGTGGTTCCGAGGGCATCAGACCGAATGAGTTCTTATTGAACTGAATAGCGAAACCGGTCATCGGTTGCATGGCCTGGAAAGAGTAATAACTGAAGTTACATTAAAATTCCAGGGGCTCCTACCTTGACGGCCGAAAGATCCTCCTGGGCAGCACCTGTGGAATACCTCCGCGTTTGAGCCGCCCGAAAAAGGACGGGGTCCGGCCGGTCCGGGTCCGCTGCCCCGGCCTGGCAGACCGTTTTATGTGCGGCGGCGGCGACTGCGAATGGCCGCAGAATACAAGGAGCACAGAAAACAATTCCTCACCTTGTTCGTGATTGACAGGTCCATATAGATTCCCCCGCTTCTTCGCACAATGGCGCCTTCCAGTTGCATTCCCTGGAATAGCACGGCCAGTTTAGATTCACCTCTCTCAACAATACGAAACCAAAAAAACCGATCGGGCCGGTACTACAGGCACGGGACCCGCGCGGAGTTCAGATCTCTTCTAAGACGGGTCTAACTAACCTTAACCTTTTTTTAGCCTTTAAGAGTAGGGCCCATAATTTCGCATATTGCTAACAGAAATAAGGTTTCCAAACCCTCATCCTGACCTTAGCATTAGCCGCATCCAACCAAACTTGCTTCGGTACTTGATATCCAGTTGGCGCTCCGCCGGGCGCCCCTCCAAATGTGGGCCCGAATAGGTCCGCTAGGCCAGCCGCAGCAGGAGGCGCTGCGGGCGCCGCGGCAACACTCGAGGCAAAACCCGACATGAAGGCGGGCTGTTGGGCAGGCTGGAAACATAAGGATGAACGATTTGAGGAGGCTCAAAAAACAAATGCAATTAGTTAGAAATACACTCCTCCTACGTAAAAAAATTACCCGGATAGGTTAACATTTATTTTGTGATAAGTATGCAGAATTTGCGAGATGTTCAACACTTTCATAATGCTTAGCCAAATGACGATGCGTGCTGCCAAAATAGTCTTAATATTAAAATAATCATAGGTTCGCGTTGCGCAATGCAATTATGCAATGGATAACTCCTGGCCCTAGCCCGAAGACGTCGAGCAATTTGCCACGTGGAACTCGTCGCCCAATGCTCTGGACCTCTGTGATCAAGTCATAAGCTTTGAACAATGTATAATGAATAAAGGAGCACGTTCTTGTGGGGTAAAAGTTTGAAGATTCTCCAACCTGTGGTGGACTAGTGTTCGAGTCACCGCCCATGAATCCATCCCCACCCATTCCGAGTAGATCATCGAGACCACCGGGCATCGGAGCCGCATTGAAAGCTAAACCACATACGGTATATTACTTCTAACACATACGGCATACAACAGTCTACGGTACGGTATATTACGTTACGTACGGTAACGACATACGGTATATTACGTTTTAACAACCAGTCTCAGAAACCTACACCACCTGCTTATTTGAACACTGGGAGATCAGCGCACAATAAAACAACTTTAATTAATCCATCGCATGTACGAGGGGCTCAGTTCCACCGTTCCACGTGAAACACGTTTTTATAACATTCATATTCATGAATTTTGGCCTCACAGAAATGCTACCACCGAAAAAAGAGTAGTGAAGACATCTGAGGCCATACTCATCACTCAATTCCACACGGGGAATTCCCCGTCTTTTCCTCTGCGTGTCTCACATTAGAATGCCATTTTCTGTCCCCAGGGAATATTTCCCCGAGGGAATCGGAGTTGCGAATATGGCCTCATAAAATTTAGTTTTCATCTCCCCAAAACTTCTTACCTTGCGCCGGCACCCCAGGCACCGAAGGCGCCGACAGATCAAGTGACAGTAGATCCGCAATCAGGTTGTCCTGCGATGGGATTACTGTAGGTTGTTGCGTGGCGGCTGCAGCGGAAGTGCCCGCAGCGGTGCCAGCCGCATCCACAAGAGAACCGCCGGCTTGGAAGGAGGCAGTGCCACTGGAATAAATAAAGTCTACTACAGTCGGAACATAGACGTATCACACGCGATGGCCGGATCGTACTCTGATCTGGCCTATGGTTGGCAAGACTCCCGCCTCAAAACCACAATGTTTCAAACTGCATTAAAACGGGCACCATAACCGAATATATTCAGTTGTATGCATTAAATATCTCAGTAGTAATTTCAAATTGTTCACTGTTCTGCAGTCGCTTCACAAACCACATGCAGTACCGCTTTGAACTGCGTAGTAGCATGTCTGAACACGCAACGCGATCAGCTATACGTGATAGACCATACAACAATTATGTACGGTCTTAACCTAGTCTAATTCTCAAAAGAACCAAAGAACCCACTTGGTGGCCTGTCTGAGTGGCTGTCTTGCAGTGTCCACAAAACTGCTCGGCGGCTTGTGATACACTGAAGCGAGACTGCCAATGTGACACACAAGTTGATCAAGGAGAGATGGCTCGAGAAGATCGGTTTCCTGTAACGATAGACAGGCTTATAAAAACCACAAATAAAACAAATTGTGAACTAAATTTTAAATGAATAAACGAGAAAAAAGGCACAAATTGCTCATCACCAACGAAAAAAACAAAGTTGGACAAAGATCGCCCAGGATTCTCACGTGGTAAGGTTATTCGTCCCAAACAGTAGGTTCCTTATAATTTATCAAAGTGTTTGTATGCACTTTTGAGTTTCTACTATAAACTATAAACTATAACTATAAGCAAACCTCACCTCACTAATCAGTGGCTTCTCCGCTAGAACAACTTGTTTCGCTGCGGCTGGGTCGGCAGACAGCAAACGCCAGTAGATGTACCTGAAGAGATAAGATAACTTCTTTTTAAATTCCACTTTCCAAGACATTAGTACAATAGTACTAATGAAACATAATAACAGTAGTAATAATGACCGCAAACTGTATCTGTTTATGTATCACATAAAAATACTGCAGTAGAAAATTACCAAAATGATCATGTTTCAAGAGGTTCATAACAAGGATAGTTGCTCGCTAGTTCGTAAATAGCCCAATTTAGCTTGGAAACAACACCTTGTTTACTTGAAGTTCTATAAGTACACTGTGAACGTGTCTATCGCATTCACCCAAGCTTTATGTGCTAATTCCGTGCTCTTCTTGTTTTCTGACAAATAAAGGTAGCAAGTGTACAACATGCTTTCAAAAGCACATGACATACCGCTTTAATAAATAAATTGACCCCACCCTCTGTCCCTGAGATCCGGATTGTCACTGTCCTGTGTGGCCAACGAAAGTACTTTCTGCACTAGCTGTTGAGTATCGGCCGGACGCTTCAGGAACAACTTGACGACGGCGGTCAACAGTTGAAGTTGAACCTGCAATTGGGATAATTGATATGGAGGGTCATGAGCGAATACAGACAGCGAGAGAGAGAGAGAGGAGGCGGCTATAAATAAAAAGAAGAAAGGGTACCGCTAGTGTCATGCCAAATTCATCCACGAACTATTTAGATCCAAGTGCTGGGCTGACGCATAATACATACACATATACCCTATAATCCCTCAAAACATCGTATATGAGAGACGCGTTAAAGAAACAAATGTCATAAATAAAGAAAATCATGAAGCTGTCTTTCACCTGTGTATTCTCATCATGGAATCCCTCCAAGAAACTCTCCAACAGTTCGTCGGCATTATCGATACGCTCAGCATACTCACCTAAATGGCACACAATGCATATCTCGGACACCATATTATGGTGGAGGTGGAGGAGACTAAAAAAAGCGCCTGCCAAAATGAGGTCGATGAACATAATCCTAGAGTCAATTCAGCACTGGACACCAGCCAAAAAGTAAGTCGGGTGTTCGGGATACGGATGACGCACTCCATCTTTAACATTAAAGCGAAATACCGGCCGGTTTTTGAAACGCATCGTTGACAGGGACAGGTGAATTCTTACGTATTTACATAAACTTCCACGAATCTAGCTCGATTTTTTATTCTCATTTGTGTTCATTTGCATAAGTTGCATAGGAAATGCAGCTGTCCACGATGCGTTTCATAAACCTGCCGGTATTTCGCCTTAACATTAGTGACATCATACCTTAGAAGACACATACACTCTCAGCCGTTTCCAGGGCACAAGTATACAAAAATACATCGGAGCTCGCAGCGCTCTTCCTAAGAGTCTAATGGTGGCACAAATATCAACTGGGAATGCAAATCTTTATATTTTTTTTACATGTAATCCGCTCACCAATGATCCAGATCATACTCGCACGAGCCTCAGGCTCATCCAAAGTGTCCAAATTCTCGCAAAGAGTGGAAATGATCGACTCGTAGCGGTTGGGATACTTGCGGAAGATGTCCTGAATTATGAAATGCAACTTTTAATATAAAGAAGCCATAAGGGTTCAAAGTTCAAACATACAAAACGCGTCCGCACAATTCCTAGGCAGACGTTCGTAGCAATTCGTAGAGTTGTATTTTTTTTGTAATTCTTCAGCAAAACATAAATTACGGCACCGAAAAGTCTCACACAATCAGATATAATTTATAACACTCATAGTTACGCCCAAGAAGGACATAATAACAAGGAACAAGAGTAACAGAGCAAGTAAAAGAATGTGCCTTTTCACTTCGTAAAGCCAACTAAGATCAGTACTCAAGCCAAGTAAGCTCAGTACCCAAGCCAAATAAGACCATTACCCAAACCCTATGTAAGTCACAGACCTTGATGACAACAACGGCTTCTTGAACAACGTAGTTCACTTTGGTCTGGATCAACTCAAGGAGAGTGGCCACACAACGCTCGCTCGATTGTTCTACCTGAATTCAACTTTCATTTACAAATCAAAGAGCCTCAACCCTGGCCAGGAGGACCGCCCCAATGCACAAATCTCGTGCACCACGTAGATCATTTATCTTAATTACGCATACCATTTCTCTAGAAGCAACATAGCGGTCGGTTCTGAAACGCATGTTGTACAACTACATCCGACATGCTGTGCGAAAATCAATATAATTAGTCTAAAAGATCGCGTAGCAATTTATATACGTAACAGGTAGATACAGCGTTCTGAATACGTTTCAAAAACCAGCTTTATACCGCTTAGCCAGCCCCTGTGTTTTCTAACTGAATGTATCTCGATGTTTCAATAAGCATATAACCGGGGATCATGAATCGCGCATGGTTTCAGTGATGCGCTCAAGTGGAGACAGAGAACTCAAAGTGAAAAGTTCTTAAAAAAAGTTTCCTTTTATAATAAAACTTTAACACCACAAATATAGATCTCCAGTGTATATTGATTTAAAACACCGTGGGAACATTTGCCTACAAAATGGGGCAGTTATTGTGAAAGGGGTAAAAAAACGGTTAAGGTAAACAAAATAACCTTAATAGCACATCGTCCAATCGCACGAACAGATTTGCGCACGAAATCCACGTCCACTTCTGTGGCATACCTAGAATTAGAAAAACTTTATTTTTTTTCCAAAATTATACTTTTCAAATTGAAGCCATAGAAAAACGCTGACATCGGCAGAGCATACACGAAACTACCCTACTTATATCTACTGTCAATGAAACATTCTTCTTCTTCCCACCACAAATATTTACCGCAAATTGCCGACATAACGTGCGCTAAACACAACCAATCAAGAATATACAATAAATAATAAATAATCATACGGAACTGTTTGAATTTTATTCCTTAATAAATCATTTAATTTCACACAATTCTTCCAGTGGTCCCCAGTCCTAAGTGCTACTTACATTTATCACTAGCGAACGTTATGTCGACAATTAGCGGTATATATGTTTTGTGTTTTGTGGTGGGAAGACGAAGGTTTCATTGGCAGTACGTACGAGGAGGGTAGTTGCATGCCCCGATGCAACTTTTTTCGGTGGCTGTCTTACAGTATCAAACAAGGAAAGGGCTAGACTACCGCACACTACCCGACCAATCAATAATCAATAACGCACAACTCACTTTTTCATCACTTGAACGCCCGTGCTAGGTGCTAATTAAAGACGCGAACAAGCTCATGCTAATTAAAGCAGTTAATCACACTCAATAAACCAATAACTCACTCCTTCAACTCCGACAGCACTTGTGCTATATTCGACTGCTGTGCCAATCTGATCATAATGTCCAGCTTCTCCATTTTCACGTAGATCGGATCGTTGTACTTGACAAAGAACACCTGAACAAATCCATTCACTCTAGATAATTCATTTGCCTATTTTTTGAAATTGTAACTCCGTGAGGAGTTATCACGAAGGAAGCTGATGGCATATTTTCCAGAAAATAATATCAGTCCATTTTTCAGATTAAATAAGTACAAGACGCGAGGACTTTTTCTTGCTTGTTTTGCGGCAGGCAAAAGAAAATAGTATTTAGACCAGATGCTCTTCTTCCAAATATAGAGCATTATTTTTCACGTTACATTATGTGTAATTCGATAGTCATACTCAATGAAAAGCACGTTTCCTCCTTCAATAAGGACCTGTAATGTCGTAGCTAAGATGTTAGGGATATACATTATCATTACCTACATCTCATAGTCTAACAAAAGATTTTATTATATAAAATAGTAACTGTAGTGTGCGCTAGCACTCACACTCACGTTACGGAAGTATAATTCGAATAAATTGTTCCGCTTCGGACCCAAAAGAGTGCCGCCGTTCAAATAAGCATAACTTCATGTAAACGAACGATGTCTTCATTCCTAAAGATTTTCATCTACAGACAAAAAAAGGTAAAAAATAAACAATCACTCACCTTCATCTCCTGTTTGAGAATGTCCGGGCGCTTTTGGACAATCAAATTGATATTGCGCAGAGCCACGTACTGGATTTCAGGCTCAGCGGACAGAAGTGTCACCTAAATGGGTAGTAATAGTCACAGCTTTTACAATACATAATGCCATAAAACAATACATATGGGAAAAGACACCATTCAGACACATTATAGACACACATCTTCGTATTAGGTATTAGAAAAAAAATTAAAAACAAGAGACATTTTTCGGCAATTGTTGTATTCAAACTATTATTCCAGATAACAATGATGAATTGAAATCAAAAACAAAATAAAATCTACCATCGGTGGAGCCAATTTCTTGGTGAGTTGCGTGATAAACTCGGAATCAGCGGGCAGCATTTCAATGAGTTTCATGAGCACCTGAAAAGGAAAAGAAATATTCGAGATTAATAAGTCGTGTTCCTAAGATGAGTCGATACTGGTCAAACAAGATGGATCTGGCAGACTCGTATATACAACGTACCATACATACTTGCGTACGCGGGTAATTAAACTGTAACTTAACTTGAATCAGGAACCTGTCACCCTCTAATGCACCACCCCCTGTCACTCCCGTTTTTAAATCGTATGATGGACAATTGCATTCCTAGGCATTTACGATACGTGAGCTTGATATTTTTTATAATTATATCCATTTGCATCCAAACATATGGAAAAGCAGTTGTCCACTGTCCACCGTGCGTTTCGAAATTTCGAACCGGCCCGCAGTGATACTTCATACTTTAAAGCGAAATGCTAGCCTCTTTGGAAACTTGCATATGATAAGCAAATCCTATGTCTCCTATGCCAATTTTGTACGATTGCTGTGGACGATCGTACAAAATTAGCATTGGATATATAGGATTTGCTTATCATATGCAAATTTTCCAAAGAGGCTAGCATTTCGCTTTAAACGAAAAAAAAGCATACCTTCACTGTCGACAGGACCACTGCCGCATTCGCGTGCGCAAGACGCGGCGAAATTCGCTCGCAGATATTTTGCGCTTCACGCTCGTCTCGCGGCGTGTAGCCAGCTAGGGCATCCAGGATGAATACCTGCAAAAGATCTTATTATATAAAAGAGTAACTGTAGCGTGCGCTAGCACTCACGTTACGGAAGTAGAATTCGAATAAATTGTTCCGCTTTGGATATGAAAGCGTGCCGCAGCTCAAATTAGAATATTCTCATGTCAAAGAACTATACATGTCTTCATTCGTAAAGATTTTCATCTACGCTACAGACGTTTCATAAGTATGGAAAGACGCCTCAGGCTCAGGCGGCTTAGCGGGCTGGTTTATTATACGAATGATGCATTCTAAAATGCATACGAATATTTTAAAACCCTATAGAAGAACAAATTATATTGTATGGTGTGTCTGCTAACGGCATCCGAGCTGTTCCTTATGTATGTATGGTTATAGTTAGTCTTTAGTTATTTTCGCATAATACACGTTACGTCATTCAACATAACAACTAAAAAATTATGAACATGAACTAACGATAATAGAGACAGCTCAATGCATGCTCATCAAGTGTCAAAATGTTCAGTCGAAATCTCTCACGAGAACGCAATGTTTCACAATAGTTATAAACCAGAGAGTTGACCGTTGGTTGCTATTTTCATCCGCATGTATAATAAGTTAGGGAAACAAGAAAAAAACACGCACCTGTCCCCATTCTGTACACTCGTTCAGGGCAGTGAGCAGCTTGTTCACCATTTGTGAGTTGACCTACAATTAAAAAATTATAATACAGAAACGGCACATAACAATAATAAGAGTGAATAAGCTTGAAAGTTGATTAATAGAGACGGTTGACTCAAACTAATATATAAATAGTCTAGAAATCAGTGGTGAAATATAACAAAATAATTAGTTTAACTCAGCCTACGAATTGCGATTGTGACGTTATAGAAAAGCTAGTTCCAGTCTTATGAAAGAACAAAACAGAAGACATTATCATAATTATAAATACAGTAAGAATAAATTACAAAACACAGAATATCGAAAGCCCCTCACCTCAATCAAAGGCCGTTGCTCGTTGATTTCTGTCAAAGCAGCCACAGCGTTTGCCACCACCATTGGATTCGCGTCCGAGAGCAGATCGTTCAGTAACTCCACAAATCCTAAATAACACAATTAAAACTAATTCCTAAAAATCGATAATACATCCTACTCCATTAAGAATATATATATTAAAGGGAAATACAGGCCGGTTTTGAAACGCATCGTGGACAACTGAATTCTTACGTACTTATGCTAAATTACTCAAAATTAGCTCGATTTTTTATTCTTATTTATCCATTTGCATAAGCTGCAGAGGAATGCTGGTGTACTAGATTTGTTTCAAAAACCGGCCGGTATTTCGCTTTAAGACGCAAGCCAGAAAATCAATAATAAATACTAAATTATATAACATCTATAAAAGTGCCTTACAATACAAAAAAACTTCGAATGAACCCTAACGTAATGTACATTGATAATAGGTAGATACAAATGCAGCAAAATATTAAAAAACTACTCAAAATACTATATTCTGCATTAGTCATTATTACCTGGAAAATCAGCCTCTAAAATAACTAGAAAAACTAGAAGTATCTACTCTCTAACCTTCAATAGGAAACCCACCATAAAAGTATATCTGTAAAATACAATGTTTCACAACGAGTACAATTAACTATGAATTTTCAGTACGGCAGTTAGTCGGAAGTTTTTTTCGTTTGGAGTCATAGACTACAGACTACACAGAACACCGACAAAAATGACTACTAGTGCAAATACTTACTTGTTAATAATAGTTTGACGAACAAAAATAACAATAAACTATCCCACCTTGTTCTTCAACAAGTGACGGGTTCATATCATGCAGTTTTGCCACACAGACTGCGGCAGTCTTACGAACGTAGGGATCCTCATCCTACAACAAAATGCAATTATTCGTTTTCAATCAATCATTATTAAAGCGAAATACCGGCCGGTTTTTGAAATACATCGAGAAAACCAACATTCTTATGTGCGCATGCAAAATAACATAAATTAGAATAAAAAATCGAGTAAATTCGAGCAAATTCGCATAAATACGTAAGAATTCAGTAGTAAACGTTACGATTCAAAAACCAGCCGGTAACTCGCTTTAACTAGAGGGCTTAGTAATTCATCTTCAACTTATACTACCAATATTCGACGACAATTCTTATGTTTAGCGCATACATCAATGAAGTTAGACGTAATTAGAATAAAGCTAATTACTCAATCAAGAAATTAGAATATACCAACTCACCTTCATACACTTCCGCAACGGCTCGCACAAGTATTCCGTGATCTTCTCAACACGAATGCATCCCATTGTACGGACGGCAAGGGCACGGATCAGAGGGTTAGG
Organism: Pelodera strongyloides; assembly: GCA_036852015.1. NCBI lineage: Eukaryota > Metazoa > Nematoda > Chromadorea > Rhabditida > Rhabditidae > Pelodera > Pelodera strongyloides. The sequence goes on from JAANDG010000257.1 coordinate 99,611, forward strand.
GTCTTCGCAGTCCTGAACATGGTTGAAAATAGACTAACAACTGACAATTAGTTAGCCTAGACCTGAGACCGTATTCACAAACACACAGGGAGCCCTCCCTGGCCTCCCCAGGTAGCTCAAGAGTGCGTAGAGAGTGCGAGCTCAGATGAGATTCAGAGCGCTCATCAGCCTAGGGAGGACTCCCTGTGTGTTGGTGAATACGGCCTCAGGGCAAGGCAAACCCTACCGTAGCCCTACATTTAAAAAGGGGCACAACCGCTATTGAGTGTGCCCCTGTTTAAATAATGCCAGTAAAGGAACTAGTTCAACACATATAAACCTTCTCAGAAAAACGAGATGTTTCAACGACTCATCAAATCAAACAAATTTCAGACACACCAGTAAACTTTCGGCAATCCCATCCCGTTAAAAATGACATCAAATTTCTACTAAAATTCCCGAACTTCATCAATCTCACAAATCCACCTGGCCATTTTCACATAGTGCAGTGACAACCAATCAAAAAAGTACGACACAATACGCATTTACAAAATATACACTATAATACTTAAAACCTACTAACCTTAACAAAAGTGTTCACAGCCATGATAGCCAGGTCGGGCTGACTCTTCGCATAGTTCATCAGATACAAATACACAAGCTTCTTCAATTCCACGTTATCCGTTTGCATACAATTGACCACATCGGGAAAAAGAGCGCTGGAATTTGAAACATTAGCATTATTAAAGCGACATAAGGCCGCTTTTTGAAAGGTGTGCCGGAAAACTACATGCCCAATGTTGTATGTAAATGAATATATTTAGAATAAAAAATCGAGCGCTATTATTTCCATTCCATTTTATGCGAATATAGCGTACAATTACGTTCAAAAAAGATATTATTCATATGTTTATTATTAAAGATATCATATTATTGCGACGACTCGAGCTAGGAGCCGGCGACTGGGGTTCATATAGCGCAATGACTTCCCACATATTACTACTCAACAAAGAGAGACAGCACACAGTACGACAAAGAAGAGCTATGAATTCCTACCTCAGATTTATAGTTTTACTTCATAGTACTACTCAAGAGTCAATGCGACAAGGTAATAGGTACAGCATAAAGGCACGCCATGAAACACATGGGGTGGCGAAAATAAGTCTATCTTCCTACTTTTCCATATACTTTGACCACCTTTAAAGCGAAATACCGGTCCGTTTTTGAAACGCATCTCAAGTGCTTGCATTCCTATGCATTTATGCAACGTGGGGTCTAATTCGGGTCTAGTTTTTATTCTAGTTTTTGCTCATTTACATATGCTGCATAAGAAAGCAGGTGTACGCAATGCGTTTCAAAAACCGGCCGGTATTTCGCTTTAAACACACTTAATCCTAATATTAACTATAATAAACATTACCTAACATCCTTTCCGACTGTCATACTTGCAATAACCTTCTTCACGGCTTCTCTCTTTTTCTCCTTTTTGTCGCAATTGAGCTCGGTCTTCAGCTCGAATATTTCACCTGAATATAACAATTGCTAACAATTACTGTAACTGAGCCAAACAATTATTCATTTTTCATACGTATTTAGACATAAATCATAACTTTTTATATTCGGCAAACTATTACATTACTAGCGCATGAAACTGCTTCAGCACAAGAGAAGTTGAAGGATCCACACAACTGAATTCCCATGCACTATATGCAAATTGTCCCTGCTCGCCATACCGGAAAGGCACCGAATACACAGGAAAACCACCTATAATACCACTTTAATGAAACTACATTTAATACATACCCTTTTTGGTGGTGGTGAAATACTTGGAGTCCGTCATCGTTGGCGACAGACGGCAATAACCAAGATTCTGAAACAAAAAAGTTTTACAACCATAACAATACTTCTAATGCCATAAAAAAGGGACACGCATTGATATGCTGGGCAGCAAATTACGGGAAAATGTCCACAGCGGCCATTCAAAACTAGATAAACAACCCGCCAGAGTCAGAATTACTTCCAAAACAATATAACACCCATATGATGGAAACTAGGCTACGGAATGAGCAAGTGTGCACCAAATATTGGATAGCGTTGTCTTGCGCACAGCTGGTCCGGGAATAGAATGGGTCAATACTTTCGCTGGGCGCCCCTTGGGAACGACATCAAACTACAAACGGGGCCGACTGGGGAACACAAACTACGCCCCTGTGTACGTAAAATAGAAATGAAACAGTGCGCAAAGCTCTAACACATCTGAACTAGCGACATCTCAATTTCCAAACAATGTAGGGGATAGGTAACGATAACTGAGAGTAAAATTTCACTAAAGCAGTGTCAGTAGACAGGACTGCACTATTTTATACCAAAGTTAGCCTTCCTAGCTCCTAGCACTACAACGTGAAACTCGGTAGAATTGAAGAACACTACCCCTTTTTGAAAAATATTACCCCATGCAAAATAATACCCCCATTTTACAAAATACTACCCCCCGTCTTTACAAAATACTACCCCTTTCTAGTGGGGTAGTGTTATTCAATTGGTGGGGTAGTCATATTCAATGGTGGGGTAGTCATATTCAATGGTGGGGTAGTCATATTCAATGGTGGGGTAGTCATATTCAATGGTGGGGTAGTCATATTCAATGGTGGGGTAGTCATATTCAATGGTGGGGTAGTCATTGGGGTATTCAATGGTGGGGTAGTCATATTCAATGGTGGGGTAGTGGGGTAGTCTTATTTCATATTCAATTGGGGGAGTCATATTCATTGGTGGGGTAGTCATATTCAATTGATGGGGGTAGTATTTCGTAATTTTTCTCACGGGGTGATAAAAGCCGATGGGTGGGGGTAATATTTTGTAAGAAGGGGTAGTATTTTCACATGTAGGGGGTAGCGTAATTCAAGATTACCTAGGGTTTGAAGAACACTACCCCTCTATAGAAGAACACTACCCCACCATTGAAGAACGCTACCCCTTTCTTGCAAGTTACTACCCCCTTGACTTGGGTAATAAAATGTCAAAAGGGGTAGTGTTCTTCAATGGTGGGGTAGTACTTTGCATGCTACAAAATGCTACCCCCATACATTTGGGGTAGTATATTTCAAATTTGGGTGGTATTCTTCAGTGGGGTAGTATTCTTCAATTTTACCGTGAAACTCAGCGTCAAGCGTATAAAAATACGGTCTGCCAGAGGGTTGCGGTGCGCAGGTGGAGCGCCAAGAGCGGTGTTCTTCCAGTTGGCGCGCTTAGTGGGGGAGCCGCAGGTGCGCCACAGTTTGCCACACGTGCGCCTGCGACACGCCACGGAAGCGCAAACTAAATTGCACACATCTCGCGCACTCCTGGCGTACCCCAGGAGCCCCCGATGTGTGCGGCGCCTTAGCTCCATCATCGTCAGGTTCGCGCGAAAATATTTTCTATGAATACTCGGCAACTCAAAAGTCTGGCGACGACTGGGAGAGGTGGGCGGCGGGATATAGGAGGGCTTAATTTATCGCCGCGCACCAGTATAGTTTCACCTGCTGTGACAAACCCTCACTGCGCAAAAATAAAAAAGTGCGCCAAACGTTCGCCATGCAGAAATACGAGCGCCGCCGCAGCTTCCGATTTCAGACTATGCGAAGACACTCTGATGTATTTACTTACACCTTTTCTGTACTTCCGATTACAACCGCAAATTTATGTGAATACTTTCCAAATGAAAATAAATCTACAGTAACTACACTATCTAGAGTACACCTACTAGACTAACCTAAACACACTTCATAAAAACCAATCCATCACAGATATAAAACATCGCCGCTCAACAAAAAACAAAAATTCCACAATATATAATTTAAAATTTCTTTATTCTTCACAAATATATATATGTATATGGTCACATAGTGCATAAAAATGTGAGAAAAAGGGAGAAAAAACACGGTGAACAACGATTTTTTTTAGTTTTTACTTTGGTGCAAACACATTATGTGAACACATTACTTGTGTGTTAATATCACATGTTAGCTCTAGCGGATTTCAGGCTCAAGTTCTATTTTGAGCCAATAGAATACGTTTCTACTTTAAAGCGGTATGGCAAATGGTAAGGCACAAACTGGCACAGAATTTGCATATAACACATGAGAATTCCACTGTCCGAATGGCGTACCATACCGCTTTAAAATATAACAAACAAACTTCTGGACCCAACATAGAACTTCGCCTTGTAATCCTCGTCTCTCTCTACTACAAACTACAAAACTAATTACATCCAAAACATGAAAATAATACAATCAAAAACGCATCACAAAACAAATTCTGAGGAACACAAATTTGTGGAAAATCGAGCAAAAATTCAGAGTAGAGGGTAGCGTGACGAAAAATTCAAAATTATAGTGGTATAACACGTGTTCTGTGAAACGTTTTGGTTAAGGTTAGACGAACATGGTGAATACCGTAGTTAGGGCGGTAAATACGGTCCAATTTCAAATTATAGAAATTAAAAACTTACAACAATGGAAGACACCTGGACACTCGGGGGGAAATGCTTGATTTCCTTGTTTTGCAATAAGTTTAGATTATTTGAATCTTAAAGCGGCATGGCACGTGGTTTTAATCCATTCCCTTGTATTATGCACCATTATGTGCATTTAGAGCACAATACGGGATGCAGTTGCCTACCATTCGTTTCATAACCACGCACCATACCATTTTAAAACCCTCATCTAGTCCCAAAACAAAATAAAAAATCAGAAGAAAAATAAAGAAAAGTTAAAGAAACATTAATCGCAGATGGATACAGATCACAATAACGATATTTAAGTCATTTGGTATTTTATATAAGGAAAAACTAAATGATTGTGAAAAATAGCGAAAGTCCTAGACGGCTCACGATCTAGCAAAATAGAAGGTAAAGTAACGAAGAAACAAAGTGCATCATTACAATACGTAAAGTCGTAAAGACAAAAAAAAAGAGTTATTTGAAATATTAGTGCTAAATTAGCGTTGTACCATTATAAACAAACTCAACCAAACTATTTTCCAAATTACTTCTTTAGAAGTTTTAAAATCAAATGGCACGGCACAGGGAAATCTACACACATAAACTCATAGTGGTATAACACGTGGTCTGCGAGCCGTAAACTGGACAACTGCAATGTCTGTGTACATCGGTATGCAGTTACCCAGCACAATTTTCACAAACCACGTGTCACATCCCTTCAAACGTTATTACCATCGTTATTAGACTAAATAGAATACCTGACGAGTACACAAAAAAAGAATCGTACTGTGATAATCCTGCGGCGGTACACAAATACAAACAAGAAAGATAAATGTACAAAATACAAAGACACCAAAAAGGAAGAGAGTTATAGTTAAAGAATAACATAGTGAAGGGGAGGCGGCTAACATGTGGACGTCAGGACAGTTACTTTCCCAGTTCAGATGCACTCTGGGGACTAACCAAATCAGAACAGCCGTAACATCCCTGGATAGGGAGGCTCCAGAGGCTACATTCACCACTCGGATTCCCTCTGGGAAGTATTCCCTGGGGACAGAAAATAGCATTCTAATGTGAGTGGTGAATACGGCCTCAGGTCCTCCCACCAAAGGTTTGGTGACTGCCTGACGTCCAACATACATAGCAAGCTACTGCGGTACGGCATGTGGTTTACATACATGTTCCGTAACCACCTGCCATACCACTTTAAAGGAGATCGCCGGGGGTTGATCTACAAGTGATCTACACGAGTACGCATTGAAGGGTTGGGTAGGGTATGATGCTAGGCTCATTAGTCTAAAGGCTAATCAGATAAATCAATCAATATGTTGACCAATTGATGTCCATTTCACAACGACCATCTGAGACTTCTGCGCTAGAACCGGTTTACAATTCGGCTTTCTCCTTCCTGGAAATATTTTTATTATTATAAAATTTATAAATATAATTATTGTCTTTAAGTATCCTCAAGGTTAAAGGCTTAACGTTTAACCTTTAACACGCGCCTTTATTTAATCCATAGACAAGCATCAAAATAGAAAATACAAAAAGCTCCACGGGCGGATTCGAACCCGGGTCGCGTGCACGCGAGTCCCGCGCTTAGCCCAGTAAGCCAGCACATTCCGAAAGAAATTTAACAAACCTGCAGTAAAGTTCCTTGAGGGTTTTGAGTTCTTCGATTAGGGCCTTGTTCTGATTCTCCAGCACGGCCACCCGATTTTCCAGACATTTTACGTACTCCTCAAAAGAGACCACTTGGGTTATGGAGAATGAGAATGAGAAACAGAAGAAAAACACCTATTAAAGTGGTATGGCACGTGGGTTTGAAGCGAACACCGGACAACTGGATTCATATATTATATGCAAATAGAGTCCCATTATATAACGAAATAAAACAGAAAGGCACATACAATGTAATACCTAGGAAACCGCTGTGCAGAATACATTTCAAAACCACGTACATTACCACTTTAAAGGGACAATTCCAGGAAAAGTCGTCAAAAAATAGTATACACATACCTTCTTCTTCCTTCGGCACTCCTTGGCCGCCTCGCGATTCTTGAGCAGGCGCACCTGTAACTTCTTTAAATGACTATAAAGAAAGTGCCAAGGGAAATTGCCGCTATACGGTAACCCCGATTTTCACTATTACTTTGTTATACAGTACCACGCACCAATTACCAGATTACCACAACACAACAAGGTATTTTGTGCTAACCAATAATCAAAACACACTTTCTTAATCAAAATTATTACGGCAAATGCACACATGTCGACATGTCTACATAAAAAATTTCCCAAGCTAAGCACTAAAGCGGTATAACAGCCGGTTTTTAAAAAGGATTTTGATAACTGTATTGCAGCGGTCCACCACACGTTTCAAATGCGGCCGTTATACCGCTTAAAGCCGTATTGTACCTACATTGAAAAATTTGCATACAATACGCATTTCCTATGTTTCCTATGCAAATTTTTGGTGCTCTTCCGAAGCTTCCGGCACCAAATTTGCATAGGATATATCATATGCAAATTTTCCCAAAGTAGATACAATAGGCTTAAAATAAAGAGGTTGTCAACCAACCTGGCGTTTCCTGCTCGATTCATCATCGCCGCCGCATAGCCCGCCGGCGGCGTTGAGTCCCGATCTAGACGATCCGACAGGCGAAGGCGACGAGTTATAGCCGGAGAGCAGAGGATTCTGCCAGTCTGTAAAGAATAGACAATATGATTAGGTATTGGTTACATGTGTTAGTATTGGTTGGTATCTAATTGCTAATCATATCGGTAATCTGTTTGCGTTTATATGTTCGTTTTAATTATCATCCTCGGATACACACCTTCTGTTCTGGTGTATTTAAAAAAAAAAAATTGGCACGTGAGAGTCATATACAATGTGCTTTAGAAATACAGAAAGTAAACATAGATAACTGAAACTGAAACCCTCAATCGTGTCTTGACACCGCAAACATGTGACAAGCAGGCAACAACGCAGACTTGTGAGTCCAGCTTCATTACGCCAAACCCACACATACAATAATAAAACTCACCATGATTAAAGGCGTTTGACGCGGCCAGCTCCGACATGTTCTGCTTGATGCCGTGGATGTCACCGGGGAGGATTAGACTGCTGAAACTAAAGGGCAATGAACACAGAGGTTAAGTGACAGTGGCAGTTGAGGACAACTCATCGAAAACCACCCCGCCACGTTGAGAGGTTTAGGCTTAGGCTTAGGCTTAGACTCAGGCTCAGGTAGGACCCATATGCAGCAGACCATTAAACTTTAATTTATGCATTGTTACCCGTCATCCCGCGTCTGAACTAGGTTCGGTCAACTCTCGAGTAGAATCTCAGAAACAGTTACCCTCCTCCTCTCTACCCTACCATACCTCACCTTACCCTCCCCAGGCAACATCCTCGTATACGATTAAGGGTCGAAACGGGGTGCGGGTGTCATGTAATAAATACATGACCTTTTACTTGTCTTTCTATATCTTTTAGAATTCACTTCCACCTTAGTCTCATTTGTTCACGTATTAGATAAATTTTTTTAATATATTTGCATTTCAATCACCCCACTCGATACAACAAGCCCACAAACCTCGAAGAGCCGGTGGGTGTGCTCTGCTGACTGAGGTCGTGCTGCGATGAGGTCGGCGTCAACTGCGAACGCTGCGACGCCGCAACGACTGCCGCTGCGGCGGCCACTGCTGCCGCGGGACTACTGTAGTCGAGGCCGTGCAGTTGGGCCTGCAGGTCGCCGTTTAGCTGAAACTGGGCCGGACGTCAATCCCCGAAAGTAAGGTGATGTACATCGTTCAAGAAAAATACGAGTAGAGAACGAGAAGAGAGAGGACAGAGAGAGGAAAAGAGAGATGTAAAGAGAAATTTATACCAAAAAGTAAGTAAACTCACTCCGAGTGCGTGCGGCAACCCCGTGGACGAAGGCGGCAAAAGTGAGGCGCCAAGAGGGCTTCCGTACGGCGAACCAAGAGCTGCGGGCCCGGCCAAGCCTCGCGCGTTTGGGATCTAAAATATAGATTTGAATAAAAAATAAGCATCTCTTTGCTTCGAACTCATGTTCCACACAGAACAAGATCATCGTTTAGACGTTTATGCGCGATCATACAACTATCGCCAAAGCTGTGCACAGTGCATTATTCTGTAAGCCCAGCATTTCGAAACTGAATTAATACGACGGGACGAGATATATACAGCTAAAAACAATATTACGATCATGATCATAAGGAAAAGAAATATAGATGGTCACAATCTTAACAATCATATAATCAAAAACCTAGTCGAGCAAATATTGAACCTCAAATTCTGGAGTTGGTAACAATAACGCGCTCCATGCACTGTCACTAGTAATCCGATTTACAAAAGAATTGAGTAGGTGATAGGCAATATCGTCATGAAAAAAAATGAGAGAAACACTACGCGCATAATCGTTTTCACAATCGTCATCATCAATGATATCAATAGGGGGCACAATCACACCGATTATCAAAATTGTTATGTAGAAATTATGCAAATCGTAGGATGCAGGCCATGCAGGCCTTGCTTGGTGGCTACTACAACATTCCTTGCACCAAATCACAGTGCAAACAATTAATGTTTTGGATAAAACGATTTAGATAACTGCAAAAATACGCGCCCTTTCAAGAGGTAGAAAATGCCGCAACATAATTTGCAAAAACTGATTGTGAGTCAATTATGCGGCTACTGCGGATAATGCGAAATAATGTGGATAATGTTAAACCGGCTGTTATACCTCTTTAAAAAGGAAACAGTAAACTACCTAATAGAAGGAACAATCTAAAACACTAAGCACTGGTGCAGAACCACACAACACATGCGTTTATGACGTCGTTCTCTGTCGTCTATTCCCTCCTCATCTCCCATAATCTCTCCCTCCTCCTCTTCCTCTAAATCTCCCCGTCAGGGAACACTAAACTCGTTATCATGAGCAAACGATCTGAGTGCGAGAGAGAGAAAGAGAGAGAGACAGAGAGGGAGAGAGAGGGAGAGAGAGACAGAGAGAGAGAGAGAGAGAAAGAGAGAAAGAGAGGAAGAGAGAAAGAGAGAAAGAGAGAAAGAGAGAGAGAAAGAGAGAGAGAGAAAGAGAGACTGAGCCAAACACCCCCAATATAAGATAGAGGTCGGAGGTGGCCGATTGATTTGATCCATCGATCTATCCAATATAAGATTCTATTTCTATAGTGTGGATGATAATAAATAAAAGTATCACAGCTATAAGCTCGAAGGCTTCCAACGAGGGGGAGATAGTCCTAGCTTTAAACCTTTAAAGCGAAAAGCGAAATACTGGCCAGGGCTTGAAACACCGAGTATACCAGCATTCTTATGCAAACGACCATAAATTAGAATAAAAATGGAGCTAAATTCAAGCAACTTAGCATAAATCCGTAAAAATTCAGTTGTCCAGGATGCGTTTCAAAAACCGAAAATTTGTAAACAAGTGTATAGGTGTAGTGCATAAGTGTAGCGTAATCGTAAGTTTGGTAGCTATATCTAGAGACAACTTGCCCATTCTATCGGCCATTGATCTCATCTCATATATCGAAACACACAGAGCAGAGGCGCAGAGGGCAACTACTAATCAACATTAACCAGTAACCTTATAAATCATTACTAGCGCACCGCAACATAATACCATAATAATATTTTCGTAACCCCCCAGATCCCCCAACTCGCCTACTTCTACCCAACTCCCTATCCCTATAATCAACTACTAAGAAATACAACCTCATTCGTAGGCACAATACTCAATAGGATCGCAAAACAACTTCGGCTACAACTTTCCACTAATTTTCAGTAAACAATAATACTACGGTCACGCGGACTCGCAAACTTAAACAATTTGCGCGACAAAAACAAAACTGATTTTGGAAAACTCCGAAAAACCGAAAAAGCAGTTCTTTGGATAAACTTGCTTGCTGCCGATCAATTGATAAGACTAGAGATAGAAAGATACTAGGTGGGAAAAGCTCACACAACAGGTGACGTAGACCATGGAGATGAGGTCACGCACACGCACACGCACACACACATACAACGGCACGCAAATACAACGGCACGCAAATACAACGGCACACACACACACACACACACACACACACACATACACACACACCCACATACACACACAACGGCATACACACACTCAAGCACACTCACACATCGCCATACACATCTCTCTCGCACACATACAAGTACACACAATCTCGCACACACCCACGTACATAATCTATAGCGAATAAGAGAAAGAGAACCTATATATAAAGAATAAACGATTGAAAAAGAGGGAAAGATAACAGATAACACATGCGAGAGACGTAATGCATTTACCACGTTTGCAAATTGCGCTTGACTTTCGTATTCCTTAGATGCCAGGTGGCACACTAGTTTGCATATAATACACGAGATGCACTTCAGTGGATATCTATGATCTACAAAATATGCAAAATAATCAAAAGTTCTGCGATCAAACAAGCACTCAAAACTATCAAGTGACGACAACAAAATATAGAAGGGTCGACTCGGGTGATAACCTGCTTGCTCAATTGATAAGGGACGCAAAAATAGAACATGCGTAGAGAACTTCGAAGGTGGTGGACTTTCTCTCTCTTTTATCTCTTTCTCTCTCTCTTCTCTCTCTCTGGTCTCTCTCTCTCTCTCTCTGGTCTCTCTCTCTCTCTTCTCTCTCTCTCTCTGGTCTCTCTCTCTCTCCCCTAACTCAATCTTTTTTTTCTACACACATGTCACAGTACGTAACCACTGATAACTTCTACGCACAAATCACTGCAAACTATGCTCTTAAATTGGTCAATTAGCCATGAAGCCATGTACAAATTCAGAGCAGAATAACCACCACCATAGAAATTCCACTCATACAACAATAATACAAAAACACAGGCACAAACACGTTCGGCGTTCAGAAGAAGAAACACTTTAAAGAACCAAGACAATCAATAAAGATTAAGCGCCTGGAGGTCTGAGTGCGTGTAACACATCAACAGGCCTGCAGTGTGTGGGAGTGATTAGTGAGCAGAGCGCTCCCAGCGGTCCAGCGCTTTGCGCGGCGCGACGAGCGCGACAACCGCAACGGTCCGCGCGTAGCGCACACCATCAACCGCGAGTGATTGATGAGCGCAGTAGTAGAGGAAAGATCGCGCTGCACAACCGAGCCCTGACTGATGATGATACTACCCAACAAACTGTGATTATAAAGACACGGGGAGGGGGAAGCAAAACGGGGAAGTGAATTCTTCAACAACCCGGCAGGCCTGAGATTGTAGTAACTGGTAACTTTTGCAACAATATTCCAAATGCAGAATGTCAAACCTCATTGCTATCAAATCGATCATCTGTTTCTGTTTATATGTTCGTTTCTAATTTTCATACTCAGATGCACATCTTTTGGTGTATTTAATAAATAAAAACCCATCCCATACTTCTGCAGCAAGCCTCATGAAAATTGTGAGGGAAGCCCACAAATCAATAGCGTGTGTAAAACGATAAAACTATTACAAATCCTTCCCGTACCATAAGCATAAACACTATCCACTGCTGACACAATTTACATACAGCCTCACAATGCACGTCAAATATACTTCAACTTTCAACGGGCACGGGACAGCTAGACCAATTGCATTGCAAGAGATACGTAAAAAGATATGCTCGTAACTCAACTTACGCGGCGCTTATACCGAGAACCGAGATTGGTACCAATAACAATAATTACGTTAAGTTTTACCTGTACATGAAGCGGTGGTGGGGCGGGATCGTTGCTGCCCGGCGGTGTGTCTTCCGGCTCCTTTTTCAGTGTTTTATCAGCAGTTTCCAAATCTTTGAGGATCATCCTAAACAATAAGAAATAATTTGACAAGAAAACAAATAAGAAACTATTACTTAAGTGAACGTTTAAATGTTGGAGCCCCCAGGCAGCCAACAGAAAAACGATAACGATCCACTCATTTACGTTAAAAACCGGTTCTTCCAGATTTACAAACAAATAGCACAAAATAATGCTAATGATCTAAAATTGGTCTACATTAGTCTAACATCACTATTTGTATTTAATTCTTGTGTATTTATGCTAAGTTGCTCGAATTTAGCTCGATTTTTTATTTTAATTTATGCCCATTTGCATAAGCTGCATAAGAACGCTGGTGTACTCGATGTGTTTCCAAAACCGGCCGGTATTTCGCTTTAAGCGCAACGATCACATTCGTAGCGATATTCCACGTTCCCATTTTTCATTCCCAAAATCCCAAACCCTCCCAGACACTACTGGTAAGGGAACCCAGCTCTTATGCAAGTGTATTTTCACAATATTCATACTTCTCCTTAAATCCTCTAAACGCCGATGGTGATCCCATCACTTGCGATGCCAACTTGTGCCACAGAATGTTCGGGTTGAACATCCCCTGGGGACTGTTCACCGGGGACGGGAACCCGGGTTGCTGGGGCGAGGGGAAATTCTGTTGCGCGAGGAAGCTGTACAGGCACGCTTCCATTATTGTGGGCGCTGGGGCCATTCACCACGACTTGTAGGGAAGAATATATATGGGGATTACGGTAGGAATAGAATATCCAACTCTCGATCAATATTGCTCCAATCAATACAGTAGTACGGGTCGTGACACCAACCTTGAACATAACAGTGATATAGTCCTTTATAACGTTTAGAAAGGAAAACAGTGCCAGCGGAAAAAAATTAACACGAAAAATGAAAGCATAAATAGCCGATCACAATAGAGAGCGAAGAGCTGGGAATCTACAAAACGCATACTCCCACGAAAAAAACTTTCTCCATATATGCACAACACATTTTCCACTGAGAAAAACTTTTGATCTTTTGTACAAAAAAAACTGACGAGAGAGAGAGAGAGAGAGAAAGAGAGAAGAGCGAGCTTCAATAGATGCGCAATATACGTAGTGAAAAAGCGAAGGAAGGAAGTAACAAATACCTAATTACTCTCTCTTTCTCCAATTTGCAAAAGAAATCATAAGCGTAAGAAAGATGAAAAGTTCAAATAACATATTCAGCGAAATTGCATCCCCTTTAAATCTCAATATAGTTACGGGCTCAGAAAAAGATGCACCACAAATCATAGAGAACGATAAGTCTTACGTTGATAGGACAAAAACCAAACCGATAACATGGATAAAATTAACTCTGTGTAATCCAGAAATCCTACAAACATAAGAAAACAATTCTAGGAAAAATGACACAACGTTCTAGGTTATCATCAACCTGTTCTGTTGACGTGATAATCGACCACAGTTCATTTTGTAAACTTTCTCCCACACTTCTAGAAAAGTGACGAAATGATTGTTGATATAAATAAGTAAGAGATTAGTCGGCTGATTATTTTTCGAAAAAGAAAAGAAACGCGTGGTTGATTCGTAGCACTATGGCCGAGTATTAGTCACTGTTTTCGTTTTGGGCTGGATAAAGAGAGGGGAGAAATAGTGAAAGAGGGGTATTGTTTAAGATTATAAGAGATTTATTTTTATTTATGACTAATAATGGAGGAATCTTTGTTTTGGAGCAAGTGGCTTTCTTCTAACCCAATATATTTATTTCTCTTACTAGCTTTCTTCAGGTTTATCCGTTATACAATGATTTCTTTGCTATGGTAGTCCACACCCACACCCTCGAGTATTTCCCCGATATTCTACGTACTAGATGACAGTACTAGTGTACGTTACGTTATACATCTTATTCTTATTCTTATTCTCATTAAGCCTGGGATTAGACACAATGACGCTAAACTTCACTGAACACCAACACTGATAATAATAGCCCCATTAATAAACAAAACTGATTCGTGCACAACTGATAAGAGGCATTAGGCATTATGCAGTCATCAGCCAGAAACCGACGTGACCCTTTATCAGAATTAGCACCAAAGTCGTAGCAGACAACGTGCCAAAAGGCTACAAATTACAAAGAGGTGTTTTTTTTTGTTTTGCAGCAAAAAATGCTGATGTCAACATTAGATTATGCAGATCCCGATTATTATAAATCGACGCAAAACATCAACCAATAGTAAATGACAAAAAACTGAGACACTATGCAATAAAGTCACTACAGCCAGTAATGAAGTTCCATCAAATAGATGTTCTAGTATTGTATTGAGCCTCTACAGAAGATGCTTATAAAAGTTAGCTTTAACTAAAAGTACACTAAAATATAAACCACGTGCAATACACGTGGCAAATTACTCGAGCAGCACATATGATTGCACTCTTATTCAGTGACTTTTCAATGATTCAACGAATTTTCTTCACAAATTTCTAGAAAACACATTTCTAAAAGATTTAGAAGAAGTGGCGTGTGATCCACTGTCTATAATGCCTCTAAACCAGAGAAAAGAACAAATCTAACAATAAGAAGACACAAAGAAAAATGGTTACCAAGTAACAGAATCCCTCAATAAACAGCAAAGGACGGCGCCGAGCAAATGTAGCGCAACTAACACTTTAAACGCGGCTTTTGACACCGACAATGACCACGTGTGCCACTCTGGAATTACAATGTTAAAGCGGTATAACATCCGTTTTTTGAAACGTACGTTGGAGGCTGAATTCCCACGTACAAGACATGGGAAACAGGAATGCACATGTCCATAATAAAAAAAAACCGGGACTTGTACCGCTTTAACAATGACTTCAAACCAGGCCATTAAACTATGTGATGTTATAAAAAGTGAAAGCATCCGGTATTCCTAGGTAACCCCAAGTCACAGATGGCATTTTTTTGATAGGCTGTGGAGAGGGTAATAAAAATAGAAAAAACACAAAGTTCACCTCCAACATGATCGAATCAGTAAAGATGGTGAGTGCAAAAAATACGCACACAACAACTTACGGAGCGGCTTATCACAGAAAACAAAATCACAAAAGATCAGTTGTGTGCAGTGCACATGAACAACAAAAAATGCGAAAAAAAGAGACTGAGCCAACGAAAGCAAAGTTTTGCACAATAACTTAGAAAATGGTATAAATAACAAGAGCAGCGGCTCGCAATGTC
This sequence comes from Pelodera strongyloides, assembly GCA_036852015.1. Taxonomy (NCBI): domain Eukaryota; kingdom Metazoa; phylum Nematoda; class Chromadorea; order Rhabditida; family Rhabditidae; genus Pelodera; species Pelodera strongyloides. Next base: position 115,133 of record JAANDG010000257.1, read on the forward strand.
CATGTACTACAAAAACCAACATTACATCATTGCTTTTCAAAATCATGTATATGTTTGCTGATATATTTAATCAGTTACAGCCTTACAGTAATCAGTTAATCAGTAATTACTGCAATCAGGGTACCAGAGTAATCTCGCTCGGAAGACTTTGGAAACTCGGAAAGAGGCTAGAGACCGAGAGAACGCGGCAGAGGAAACCTACCTACCCTCTCTCCCTCAAAGGCATACTTATCTATATGCGATACTGTTAAGCAACAGTACTGGAAAGCTGGAGAAATGCCAGTGCTGCGAAGCGAACACGGTTAAATGACGTGAGAACACCGAGATGGAGATAGAAGAGCAGGCAAACATCTGAGATAGAGAGATAGCGAAAGAGAGAGAGGGGCCGACACTCCAGAGAGATACTAAGCGAGAGGTGGTAAATAGATGTACTGTAAGTGACACAGACCAAGCGCGGTGAGACTGCGAACCCTGCCTGCGCGAAACTATCATCATCCTGTCAGGTCTATTTTCAGCCACTCATCTCCGCACAACGCATACAACAACAAAAGATGGAGATATGGAGAAAAATGACGCGCAATTAGCCTGGCTGGGATGCGATCGATAGCAAATCATAGTAAAACATGCTTTAGGTTCACACGACGTGCACATGGCTCCAAATCCCTGCAATTCGAAGTCTCCAGACACCGATTTACAAACAAACCTTTTTTTTAAGTTTTTTTTTATAGTAGAATCGCTAATGGGCAAAAACTTCAAGGTCAAGTTTCAAACTATTTTATAATCGAGATCCAAAAGAATTGAGCCAGATACCACGGCTGCCCTTTAAATAACGCGAACAACAAGCGAACACCTAATCAAACAACTGTGACATCAAGTAACACTTCGGAGGGCAATCAACGAAAAAAAAACTGTCGACTCGTCTAGATATGGGGCTATCTCTTGTCATAACATCACTCTTGAGTACAAGTCTCGAAGCCTACAAGCACAAAGTCATCCAAAATTGAAAACTCAAAAAAGTCGTGTCGATTTGTAGAGCGTGCGAATTTTCAACTGGCGCACAGGACAAGTTCTCACCCCAGTTACCCCCATCTCATTCCACCCTCCAAACACTCAAATGACGTGTAGTGTATACCCCCGCCGTCGTGAACATTTCACACAAAAAAGCGTCACCAGTTCAGAGGTTAGACTAACAAAGTCTGGTTGGGATACAAAGCGTTGGCACACACACATGGTCTCACTAGTCCACCAATGTCTGTGTAGGAAGATGTTGAACATCGATAGCACAGGTTCTGAAGTCGATAGCACCGATCCAAAGTCAATGGGACGGGTCGGCGAATTCGCCTGCACAGGTCCAAGGTCGTAGATAGCACAGGTCCCATGAGCACAGGTCCCATGATACTTCAATAAACTTCCATTCACATTCCCTTCATTACTTCCTCAAAACTACACATTTTATCTTCCTATTAACTGACAAAAGTGGACCAATACATCACCTTAGCCACAGAATTAACCGAACTTGATGTATGAAACACTGAAATGTATGAGTATCCCCATTCAAAATGTTACCACCACGTTCCCCGAACTCTGCTCAATTATCACGAAAATGATATCATCACTGTGGCCTAAAAATTGCCCCAAACTAATCTAATGTCTAATCTAAACGACCGGGAGCACAAAATCAGCATGGGATTAGATTTAAGTAAAGTTCATTAAAAACAGCTATTCCACGATTAAATTTAGACTTCTATTAGCTCCATGGTTCCGCTAGTAATCTAGAATACATGCAAGAGCAGGAGCACACATTAACGGTGATTAAAGGAAACATTGAAAAATGGAGGGAGAACGAGAGGGGAAGAGGAAGATTAACGAAAGAGAGAGAGAGAGAGCCGAAAGACGCAGAGGGAAAATCGAGAGAGAAATTGCCACCATCCCCAGAATCCGTAGTACAACTTCTCAACGAAACCGGCTCTTCTATAAATCTTCGAAAACTTTGAAAGAGCAAGAAGTCACGTCCGCCACTAATTCACGAAATTGCTTCTCTTCTTCCCTCACCCCTCTGTAGTCTCTATGCTCGACAAAAAGGTGCATGATTCAAGAAGGGTCGCAAACAGCAAACACAACCCCGTGAACCTGAACTGCAAACACAGGACAAGACGTCGTCGTCGCCCCCGACAGGGTCGGTCGGGTGCTCGCGAAAACGAAAAACGACTACGACGCAATGATGAGGGCAGGTTGAATAGCCGATTTGTGTGAGCAAACATCAATTCCTCAAACAGATATTGTGTGCTGTCTGCTGACCCCGCCGAAGCAGACAGTTGCTGGATATTCCCTGTTCTTGTTTCACTTGTTTGATTTCTTTTTCCAGATTTTCAGGAAACAAGAACGTCCAGTCTACGATATGTGTGACACACACTCAAAGTGCACAGAAATTTTCACGTCGGGGTCGGCACGTAGGCAGCGTAGCTAGTTTACGCGAGTCGATAGAATTTATGAGTTCAGAATTTGGATTGTTGGGTGTGTTATACTGTTGTTGACATTCTTGTAATAAATGATGTCGATGATAGCGTGATTGCTGGCCTTTCTCGCTGCTTCGTATTTGATCGAATCAAATTTTGATACCTCTTCTCTTGCGTAATGTTTATAGTTTCATCAAGCGCTTTTCGAAAATTCGGGGTCACTCCGAAAATCCGAAAAGGTGTTCGTCACCTTCTTCCCGTTTCTGTTTTATGACTGATAATGAATGACATACGAGGAAGTTTCAGCCAATTAACACGGGGAAGGAAAAGAGCTCGAAAATCACTATCACTGTCTGTGCTCGGCTGCTCTTTGGGTTCTCTGTCGAATCAGCTTTAAGAATAGAGGGAGAAAGAGAGAAAAACAGAGAGACACAGAGGGAGAGAAACAGAGAAATAGAGAGAGCGTTGAGAGAAGAGAAACAGAGACCTCCAACTCTACGTGTATTTGAACTGATCATGATCATCACTTTTCAACGCTTCCCCGCTTTCTTCTTAGCGAAAGAACCATCATCATCATGACCTCACTACAAAGCTACGCCTAGCGAGCGTGAAAATCAGAAAATCTGCAAACAGCAAACTGGCAACACCAGCCACACATTACACGTCCGTTCCCATTCTCAGCACAATAGTATAAAAAAAACTCGAAACATTCAAATTAGAAAAAGTATAAAAAACGTCAAAAAAGACAATGGTCTATATCAACAACGCTCTTAATTCTTAATTACATAGCCAAGCCAATCCAGAGCTGGTCCACGCCTGACTGACTTTACACACCATGTAAATTGTAAATTCACCAAAATCCTACGCGAAAACAAGAAAATAATAAACAAGCTGGTCTTAGGTGTACTTTCCCAATCACGTGCACAATGTCCAGAGAAGAGTGCCCACAAAAAATAACAAGTGTTGCGAGGGCATTCGCAGAAGCCTGGTTAAAAATACTTTTTCACTTCACAGCAGTGACAAGAGTCAAGCAAACAGCGGTCATTACAAATAGAAAAATCAGCTTTTCTAGAGGCTTAGCCTTTCCAAATAACACGTCAACACATTTTCACAGTACATGTGAAAGTGTGGCGTGTATGTCTGATTGTGAGAGGACACGTTGAAAAATTTGTTGGAATACATATGAATTCACAGTTAGGTTTGCAGTAACTTCTTGATTAAAATTGCTTTATTCGCTACTATACGCTAATACATGAACAAAGTCGCAAGACCAGCGGCAAGGCAAAGAGCACTCCCAGATTGTACCACGAAAAAAATTAGTAATAAGAGGAAGAGAAGATCAGCAGGGTTCAGTGGATGTCCCATCCACTCTCACAAAGCAAATCCCAGTTTATAGAGTACTATACGTGCACCTCAGCCACTTACAATAATTACACCTGAGGCAAGAAGAGCTTATTTATGCAAAATGTAGTCCGGTGATTGTACTACCAAAAATAACATCACATCATTCACACACTTATTAGGCGCTTATAAAACAAATTCTTATAGTTAATCACACCATATTCTGTAATGCAAGATAGAATAGAGAAAGTGGAGGAGGTGTGTGTGTGTGTCTGTGTGTGTGTCGAGTGTGCGTGTCTGTGTCTGTGGATGTGTGTGTGTGTGTGCGTGTGAGTGTCAGTGTGTCTGTGTGATTTCGTGAAGTTGTCAATCTTTGTCCATAGTCATAAAAACTAACAAAATATACACTAGAGCCGCCCACTCGAAAATCAAAAATGTTCCTGATCTATCTATCTTCCCCTCTTAATTTCCATCCTTAAAAACCACCCTATTTTTATTCTCGTAACTTATCAATGAACCAGCCACAAACTAAACCGATAACCCCAAATAAAGATCCCCTAGAAATATCAACAATTGACCGCTGTCAGGTCAAACAAGGCTCAATTGATTATTCTGATTCATGGAGAAACACCGAGGAGATAATATGGAGTAAAGGTGCAATTACGTATGGATTACTAACAGCACTGATAACGCGGCTGCCGCTGCTGCTGACTAAATCACTGCGGTGACGCAACTGTGATATGATGATAAGACCCAAAGACTCAGAGTAACCCCCACCTCGCCCTCGAATCTCACCCCGTGTGCAAACTGGGGCATTTCTCTCTGACTGAGAAAAAAAGGTACAATGCAAACAAAAACTTGCTCTCAGCGTCGACAATGCGCCCGCTAACCTTCTCGCCATTCGATATACATCGTATTTACATAGAATTCTTTCGAGTGCTGACTTTCCTTCAACACACTAACTAAATAGTAAAGTGGTGCTATATCATACACCCTTGCTTGTTGGGGGCACAAAAGATTAAGAAACATGGACATTTCGGCCCAAAAATGTTCCCTATACCTGGAGAGTAGAGTATTAAGAAGTCTTGACCTATGGCCTGAATCTTTGCACTATGCTCGTTTTTGCACATTATTTGTTGCAAAGCTGGCAAAAAAACAATAGGCTTTGCATAGGTTCCGCCAAGTGACGAATTGTGTCTATTCTATGAATAGTGCATAACTGGGAGGAAAGGAAGAGGTGCTATTTCAGAAACCGTCAATTAGAAACCTCAAAAATGGGAATATCTGCGTAGCCTCATACATACCGACCAGAACACACAAGAAAACCTATTCTAATAGAAATATTCAAGGAGAATAAACCAAAAATGATGTTTAGCTTATTGTTAAAGAGTTAAAGCGAAATACCTGCCGGTTTTTAAAACGCATTGTGGATGGGATCGAATTGGGGTCGATTTTTTATTCTAATTTATGCTCATTATGCTGCACAACAGTGCAGCTAAAGTCGATGGGTTTCAAAAACCGGCCGGCATTTCGCCTTAAGGATAAGACTGAGGATCGGGCTCGGGTCCATATTGAAGCTTACGATAAACCCTTGAAAACTGAAAACTAAAACATCAATGTCCTAAAAATAGATAGAAACAAATGATGATGATATGCATGCTCGAGAAGAGTAAGTCCCGATTATCGGCTGATTACCAAGGGCAACTGAAAAACCAGTAATGACTTAAACACCTAACTACGGCCAACAACCGAGACAAAAAAAAACATTATTCCAGAAGTTGACTGTTGTCGACTTCCTACTGAAAGTTTACAGTGACAAGAACTATACTTACTAAATACGTACGAGTAAACCTCGGATAATCTTCGACGAAATAACTAACGTCATTGATGACGTGACACTAACTACAGGCATTCTATTTCAGAAAAGAGAGGAAACTCGACACAAGTGCGCGGCGCTCCATTCATTTGGCCCAAAATGTGCGTGCCACCATAGTGCGGCGCTCACTTGGCGCACTCTTACCGCATCGCCAAAAGAACGAAATTTTGTGGAAAAGGATTAAATCCTATAATCGGCGCCCCTTTGGCACAAACGATCGTGCCGCGGCGACCGTTCTGCGCACCTCCCCCTCTGATTTGCAACGAAACTTGCAAAGCAACTTTGCAGCTCCCTGTCCATCTAATCATAAGCATAACAAAATCACCGAACACCTAATAATCAACCCTTTTCCCCTCAATTAATCTCCAACAATTATTCAATCAAATTAACTTACACTAATCTACCGATTAACCCAACAACCAATAATTAGTCGTCGTCCACTGCACGGCACCGTTTAATTTTAATAAAGGGGCACTGGGCATTTTTCCGCGCACCGATTATCCCCTCTTTAGCCAGTATTCGAAATCAGTTTTGATTAAAATTCAGAAAAATCATCACAAATTAGAAGGCCAGCTTCCGGTGAAGACAATATTTTCTCCATAATTTCTCCATAGGATAGGCACATGACTGACATATCCAAAATAAGCGAGAAGACCCAAAAAAGGCCAAATTTTGGTCATCTTTAGTGAGAAATCCGTAAATCCCCTGTAATGCTCTAATCCGGTAAAGTATAATAAATCTTCTCAAAAAATCCATCAAACCATCAAGTAATCCAGAATCCAAAAGGGTAGATCAGAGAAAATGGCAACATTTACTGATACAATACTTCTTATAAATTACATATTCGCTAGTAAAAACAATTTGCAAATGCAAATGCAAGGCTCATGTAAAGTTAAGAGTTAAGTGAGTATACAGTACTACAGTACAAATGGTTTCGTTATATCTACATTGCTTTCTCTTCATCATATTATTTGTGATGCACACCTCGGTGATATTTAATAAATAAATAGCATAGGAAATTCACACCAAAATACTATAATCCTAACCTAATAGGGTGAGTGTATACCCGGTGGTCAATATAAAACTTTGCTTTTAGCTTTTAGCAGTGTTTTGATCTCGGTGCTAAAGGCTCAGGCGCATATAAATAAAGTACAGGCTTACTGTAATAACTGTGCCTACCTATACATATAAATATGGCAGTTGACAACATAGAGGCCTAAATGTCAACACAACCTCGGTCTCAGAGAGAACCAGGCACCCTACCATGGATATACCCATTATATAGTTTCAAGTTTCTAAAGTATACGTGCATACAAAACCCCAAACACAAATCTGACAAATTCTCAAATCCTTCTAAGGCACTATAAAAAAACAGCCACCCTCACTATAAATTCAAAATTCTATAAAATCACCTGCTCTAGATACAAAAAATGATTACAAATTTACAAAATCAGTGCTGACAATACCGTTTCCGTGCAACGAAACGTACACTAAATACTGTAACTAAATACGTATGGCTTAAACCCGCGTAAGTATTATCCAAACATTCCAAACTACTATTTTCGGATATTCAACATGCGTCAGTCGGTGGCCAAAAATATCCAAATTATATAGTTTCAAACAAGAAACTTAAAGAAGAAGACAACACAAGAGAACTATACACGTGTCAACAATACACAGAAATCCAAAAAAGTAACTTTTAGCCTTCTTAGCAGTAAAAATGCAAAGGTTTGAAAATTTGAAAATTTGAAAATTTGAAACACTAAAGCAGACCGCAGATGGTGCATGAACTTTATACTATACTCTATTTCTACTGGAACAAGAACAAACTTCGCTTCTAACTTAAAACAATACAATCCTAAGAAGTGCTATAGAATAGACATGTTTTAATGACAATGGTTTTACTTCTTCATATGTACAAATAATAAAGAATGGCCAAATAAACAAAGATTCTCAACCTCAACAAAAGGCAATAAACTACACGACTACACAGAACAAACATTACTGATATCCTCATCGACAAAGACATAGACAATAGACTTGTTCTTCTAACCTTCTAATCTACAGTCACCCCCATGTCCCCATCCTCCTCCTCCTTCACAATTAACGTGACATTCAGAATCTTATTTGGAACAATAGAGTACTGAGCGCAAAGACGAGCGAGTGTCATTAATATTCAGTAGACTAATTTCCAAAGCATTAAATAATCCCCCAGCAAAGGAAGAGATGCAAGTTGGGTTCAATGAAACAAGAAAACCACTAAGACTAACTAAGTGACTAGCAACAAGTCAGTCAACTACTAGTACTATAGTATAGTCAGTTCCTAAGGGCTAGACGATTAATAGACGCTCGATGCTATAGTGAAGGGATAGGGTAACCATGCACCAAAGCATCGAAATCGAACCGCAATCGAGTCAAGTTAGCTAACCATACAATACAATCAGTTAATCATACAGTAAGTTATACACTCATAATAATAATATATATCATATTATAAGCGGATCTTACTATCGCATGACTCGGTTAGAAAGCAAAGACTAACCAAAAGTACTCACAAATTCTCAAAATAAAAACCCCAGACAACCTTTCCCTAGAATATTCCCTAAAACAAAATGAAGTGTGACTACGTGACAAGTCACCTTTTCACCATACTAACAGTATAATCAAGCCCTATTCACAAATTTAAAATTTAAATTCAAAATTCCACATTTCTAATTTTCCATTCATGAAACAGTGTAGAACACCTTCACTAATTAATAACTAATCATGGTTATAGTGATACATAGATTCTTCAACTTAATTTTAATAACAAACAGAATATTAGAATCACCGCAAATTAGGTGATTATTTGTTAGCAGATACATCCAAAACACAGTAGACATAAATGATATCACATAAGAAAAAGTGAAAAACAAAACGTCAAACTCAAAACGCACGCCACTTTAAATTTAAATAAGCGGGGCAAAAAAAAGTGGCAAATCCACTCAAGTAAAATTTTCAATTTTCACAGAATCGCACACACCAAATTAGGGGGAATTATGGTAAATTAAATTTTCTCACTCAATAAGCGGACCTCTATAATTTAACAGCTTTATTTGCACGGAGTTTGGTGCACAAATTTGACAGCAAATTGGAAAAATAAGGGAATATGTGCCATATGAAACTGTTCACACAACTTCACCGTATTCATTCAAGTACAGCCTTTCAGTGGGTGAAGAGGAAATAACCGTGTTCTTGTTAATTGCGAAAATGACTGTGAATGGCAGTAACGAAGGTAGGTAGGGTACCACACCATAGTAAGGAAGGAATGGCTAGGCCCACGCTAGGGGCTAAATGTACTAGAAACGTGGAAACCACAACTAACGGTTAGATCAACGTTAAAGCATTGAGATCAGATGAGGAGCTGGCAGCTGGTAATGGTAACTATGACGCTCTTCGCCCAAAGATAGTGATTAAGATATAAGATTCAACTGGTTGGACAGCTCTTCTTGTTTTTTTACAGAAAAATGTGTCACATCATTAAAACAAAACTATAGTTCTACGTTCTACTAAAGTTTTACTTTCAAAAAGTTCCAAAAACATCGACTACATGATTACCCATAAGAAACCAGAAACTCAGTGAAGCAGCAGAAATCATTTGTGCGAAACAAAAAAGGTAAAACATATTATATGAAAGATCAAAACCGCTTTCGGTTTCTATAAGAGCTCCCACCCATATCAAATGTTCGCGTTAGTTAATCACGCAAATCTTAAAAGACACGCGATATCCCCCCTTTTTCTTTCAATATATAATTTACAACTTGCTGGCCCCGGTTATCTCATGTTTCACACAGATTACTAACCAGCTTTCCGATTCATATCCAAAAGAACGGTATATATTCTCTAGGGTTTAGGGGGCAAGGAAAACCTTTGTTAAGGGATACTCCTGCTCCTTAAAGGGAACGTGAACCCAGATTCCTGGATACTGTAGCAACTTTTGTTAAACTTACTCTGATGATTGACGGCATGTTCGCGGCGGCTATCTGGGCCTTGGCAAGTTCGCTCCGCAAAAGTGGCGGCTATTCGGCGAGGATAAACCTGCCGCGAACTCGCCAAAACAGGCGAAAATGCGGCGGCTATCAGATAGCCGCCCGATAGCCGCTGCGAACTTGCTTGTTTCAGGCGAAAATGCGGCGGCTATTCGGCGGCTATCGGGGTTTTGTGCACACACGAGCGATACGACTCACATTTCTCTTTTGAGAGCGGAATGCGGGGTCACAGTCGGTTTAATTACCCAAGTTTGAGGTTAGCACTAACCCCCGAGACCCTAGCACCATGATGTGTGTCTCGATACAATTTTGCAAAGCGTGACTTCGGGCATGTTGGTCAATTTCATTTTTTTATCGTTTATATATTTTTTTTCGGAAGAAAGGTATTTTTCTCTGGACCCTCCTCGACGAGAGAGTGTCCGGCGGCTATTCGGCGGCTATCCGGCGAGTTCGCCCCGCCTTCAATGATTGTCGCGCCTTCAGACTTCTCTTGTCGCCGAATAGCCGCCTAAATAGCCGCCCTATAGCCGCCGCGAATATGCCGTAGAGAACGTAGTATAAGAGATACTTCTGCTTCTTAAAGGGAAAGTGAACCCAGATTCACGGATACAAAAGGTAAGCTTTTTTTGAGTCCAACATGCAAAACCGGATTGACATTCCCTTTAAATAGGCCACATCCGCGTCCGCTTATGCAAATGATTGATTTATGCCCGGAAGCGGCGGAACTCTGAATTCCACGATACCCAAAAAAATTAAACTCGGGAAAACTAAGACGACCATGTGCAGTGAAAAAAAGTCCAACGGAACTACGATCCCTCCAAAAACCAAACTTTAACATTTTTAATCACAACCACAATGCACAATTTTCATCACGAGATGCTACATTCATTAAATGAACTTGCGGAACAAAATGCCCATTCAAAAGTTGAAAAACGAGTACAAAAGACATGACATGCAATCGTCCAGACTACAATTTTAATACCTACAATTATTAAAAGAGCAGATCCCGGACGCTGGGAATCAACCTACCATAGTCGCGGCTCGCGGTTCAATTTCCACTGAAGGCTCAAGGTTCAAGCTCAAGTACATCAACCTTTATAGCTTAAAAGCACACACTACGAGACGAATTTGCGGCACCAGGTAACCTACTAGAAACAAAAAAAAACTGTTTTTTCGTCTCCTCATATGTACTGAACTAACTGAACAACAAAGTACAGTACATACATCACCATACCAAGAACTAATTAATCATTTAAAATGCCAACAACTTTATAGCTTCTTCAGTCTAGGTCTAGAACATGTAACGAAAGATAAATCAAAATCTCAAAAACATCGAATCACTACAACTTTCAGCGATCAAATACAAGAACAGTAGACGGGCGATTGAATGGCAAACTTGTACACTTAGGTTTTCGTAATAAATATTATTCAAAGTATAATTGTACACTTACGATTTCCGTAATAAATATTCTTCATCTTGTAAAAGACTGACGAATTCACCAAAATATTGAAAAACAATCTGCATAATAGATTACATCGCATCAGAAGACCGGAAGACGTAACATTTAATCCGCCATCTAGACAGATGGACACTTTAATGTTAAGTGAATTAGGAAATTGGGTTCACTATATATTCAGACATCCACTTTGATCAGAAATACAGGAAACCAGAGAAAATCGGATAAAATTTTGGGCAGTGACAGGGATCATTAAAAAAATTTATTATTATTATTATTATTATTATTATAATACAGTCATCGGATCCTGACTCAGGATGTTTTATATTCACTCCGAACCCGAACCGGCAAAAGAGAACAAACATATTATCCATTGATAAGTATAGAATGTAAGGAAGAAACAATGCGCCCATCTACCAAATGCACATAGATAACTTAAACTTCTTAATCAGGAAAAAAACACTAATCTTTATCCATATTCATTAATTCTCCACTAGTTACATATATCCTAACCGATTTATCACTTTTTTATTATAATAAAACAAAAAAAGAGCACGTGACACCCAGGTGTACGGTAAACATCTTTTGTGTAAGTTAATCCCTTATTCTTATTAATATAATCGGGGAATAAGGTAGCAGCAAGTTCCACACAAAGGAAATATACTCACTGAATAACACCTACAAAATAACAAGTCCAACACAGGGATAATCTCCATTACCAAAACGAACAAAATATAAAACCGCTGGAACCAGGCAGCTTCAACTTCAACTCTTCAAGGCGGAAAGCGCTTTAACTTAAAGCGATATGCTAGCCCCTTTGGAAAATTTGCATATGATAAGCAAATCCTATGTATCCTATGCTAATTTTGCGCGATTGCCGTGGACGATCGCGCAAAATTAGCATAGGATACATAGGATTTGCTTATCATATGCAAATTTTCCAAAGGGGCTAGCATATCGCTTTAACCAAGATGTCCTCCAGTGCTACTGCAGTGTAGTATTTACAGTTACGGAATTAAGCTAAGAAAAAAACCACAGCACTCACGTCATACAAGAGGTCTAACAAGCCTAACCTACTAACCTAGTTAACTTACAAATCCCTAACTTAAGCAACGGAACCAAGATGCTATCAGTTGAACCAAAGGCCGGTCTTCCGGTCTTCCTATCACATATCATGTCAAAAGGCCAAGTTGCGCTTTTAGAATAAACTAGTGACGCTAAGTTACTGTAGGCCGGTAGGTACGCTAAGGTATCTAGGCACACGCGCATATCAACTTTTGATTTCAAATTCTCAAATCTCAAACGAGAGCAAGGGTCATTCTCCTTCCGGTGGGGGCATTGTCCGAGTACCGGGCCCAGGCCCTGGGCACGAGAGCGGGCACCTTTACGCCGCCCGTCCGCTGGCCCAATGGCCAGCAGCCGGGCCCTCCACCCTCAACCACCCCCACCTTGAAGTACCGCCTCCTTGGGGCTCAAAAATGTGTGTCCCGTGCCAGCAAGAGGGCCAATCACTGAGGCACGGTAGATGCAAGGAGAAATCTGGACGGCGAGATAGCTACACCACATCAAAGCGCACTACAATTATCAAATCCGTGATCCATGAAACCTTTCGGAGCCTCAAGCACATTCCACACGACGAGGACATATGGGGATATGTATAAAGACATGCATAAATCATTAGTTTCGATAGCATGTTCAAAGGACAGGACGACGGGAAGGCAGCACACACATAGACACACCATAATCGCGAATTAGATTCTTACTGACAATGTGTGAGTTCATAAACTAAACGAGTGTGCAAAACAACGAAAGCACAATAGTTTTGTGGCTAGCTGATTCTTCTACCAGTCATATGCTGAGCAGATCGACCAAGCTTCTGAGACTTTCTGCCGTACTAGTATAGTATTACAGCATTAGTATCCAACCAGCAAAAACTTAGGAAGCAACATCATTACTCATCACAAAACCATGAGCAGTTTGAATCGGAAACCAGCTCTAGCTAGATCAGATATCAGATCCAACATCAAATAATTACTTTTGGGCATGGACTTCAAAGCACCCCATAATCAAAAAAAGTAATTTGGACACAGCCAAAGTCATAATTACTTGTTAATTATCCCAATGATAAGGGGTGTCACGGGGTCAATCAGGAGTACAGTGATCTTGCGAATCGCATATTAATTATTGTAGATCCGGGTGCGAAAAGATCAAAAAATTCAAGCCAACTAGTGTAAGGCGCGCACAAATTATATGTAATTAACTTTTAGGGAGCAAATTCACCTAGGCAATTAGAGAGTTTATGCAACTTTCGCCAAGGTCGCCCCATAATTTGCTCGCTAATAAGATGTAGAAATGTGTAAAAAAACGCGATAAAGCCATCCTAAGCGGCGATTATGTGTACTTAACAAGCCAATCTGAATACAAATTAGATAGCTAGAAGAAAACTGGCAATTTGATAATATCATTATTATATGATTCCACACAGTTATGCTTGTAGGAGAAGAAAATGCTAGGGGAAACCCAACCCAGCCCCAAGGATCAAGTCCAATTCATGTTCTCAACTTTTGTAGGCACTTATTTCTTAGATAACAACCAGTACAATTTGCTTCTACAAATCATCAGAGCTATAAAACACGCTCGGAAATACGGAAATAATAATAAAAATGTTTTCACACTATGTGGCGATAATATATACATTGCCACAATATCGTGTTAGATTGTGTACGCGTGGGTAGATATTGTATGTTGTACATGGGTGTTGTCTGTTGTACGCCTGTGTGTATGTGTTGTGTTATGTGTGCGCATATGTGGTCTTGTGTGTATGTGTTCGTGTTATGTGTGCGCATATGTGGTCTTGTGTGTATGTGTTCGTGTTATGTGTGCGCATATGTAGCCTCTATGCTGGTGGGTTTATTAATATATTTGTGTTTTGTGTTTATGTGTGTGGGTGGGTGGATGTTGCATGTTGTATAAGTGTGTCGTCTGTGTGTATGTGTGCGTGTGTTATGTGTGCGCATATGTAGACTCTGTACGGGTAAGTTTTTTAATATATTTGTGTTTTAATAGAATTTTTGTGGGTGGGTGTAGTCTTGTACTTGCTGTAAATGTCGTGTTTGTGTGTCATGTTCTGTGCCTGTATCCTAATTCCGAATTTCGCTAAATTCCATACAGAACTTCATTACCCAGGAACCCAGGTGTCTTAAATTCGACGAAAATATCAAGACGTCACGTGGAAGTGGAATAAATTTCCCATGTCTGTGGAAATATAAACTGGGTTCTACCCAACTAGTTCTCCTGTACCTAACTACTAGCAAACACGAAATAGCCATCTCCTACTCTCCCTAAAGGCCACTAAAGCCAGAGATTGCATGTGAATAAGTATGCATGTAATATCTCAACAAAATCAAAATATCACTCTGAATACAAGATTAACTCCCAGCCCTAGTATCAAATGACTTGCAAATGTTGGTCGTGCAATCGTGTAAATATGCGTTGACTGAATAATTACGCGGAAGTAACTATCACACCACAACACACCTTAAATGAGCATGAGTATCCATTGATAAATACCTAACAAACGAATGACTTCATCATAAAACATATAGTCAAAAAAAAAACCTTAGCTATCACAGTACTACGGTATTTTTACCATATGTTGCAAGGTTTTTGGACATACATTGATTGAAAGTATTTAATGAAAACCAGAGTCCACGCATAGTTTTAACCATTCGACCAATCCAATTAACTATAAGATGTAATTAGCTAAAAAATTACAAAAGCTCTGCAAACTAGCAAATTACAACCTTTCCAACAATCTTATTCCTTAATCACGGTGCCCACTTAAATGTTAAATAACCAAAAGATTCACATAGCCTTTCCACAGTGTATCCACTCATGCTCATGCACAAACTTATGCACAGCAAATTGTTTTTCAATAAGATTTCCCGTGGGGAAATGTAAGTAAATTCCTCGAAAACACATATAGGGCACCCACACTTGTAATTACCATTCTAGCAAAACAAGAATACGAATAAAATACAAAAAGTTAAGGCCACAATTCTTCGAGTATACTACCCAAGCCCCAGCACTGTGTTGTACTACAATAATTTTCCACTCAATAGCACTAGCATTCAGATTCAAAAATAAGGAAATGTTGGCTTGGCGGCGACGAGGGATGAAACATGATGTTTGTACGTATATGTCTACATATATCTTCATACATGGGCAAATAAAGGCTTATGAGATCTTACCCTACTAAATCAGTGTGATTTTGTGTAACTACAACTGCAACAAATACAAGTTACAAGTGCTTGTGCGGACTGTGTAGAGTGGAGACCAATTTCGCAAAAACGTAGACTATACGAGAAACGAAAAGTTGTCCAATAAAAAAGTAGATTCGCATAGAACTCCCGTAAAACATGGTTAAAGTCGACTTGCTCATTCATCCTCAGCTACGCTCCTCACTGCTGACGGAGACATGCCGCGCTTTCACCCATGCCGCCCGTAGATCCGCCGTGCGGTGCACATGTAGCCCAGTTGAAGCCCGTAACCCCTCCCACATGTAACCCATAGCGTAACCCCTCCCACATGTACCCATAGAGTAAACCATACCCTAGCGCAAGTCATAGATACCCAGCCAACACAACATCACAAAACAAAAAAATCACCAACCTATACGATGGCCTCCTATTAAGTTGCTCTCGTCGTTTTCGTGCCTCATCCTCAGAGATCGCCTCCTCGCCAGAGCCATTCAACCCGTTGGTTTGTTGCTGAAAAAATACAGCATTAATAAAAAATTAAACGCAAGACGTACAAACTACACACCTCTACCCCCACCCAAGATAACCAAGTACGGGCACCACGTACAAGGTACAAACCTAAATCAATCGTAAATGGCGTATCAGTATCGTATATCATACCAGGCGATTTAGTGACCAATGTAAATCACTGGCAGCCCTGTCCCATTCCCTCACCTCGAGAACATACACACACTTTTACATACAGAATCCCAAGATCAAGCTCATTATATGCAACTAATAATCCATTAGAGCTCAGTCAGAACGCACTGAACAAAACATGTTCTTTCTAATCTAAGCTCTAAGCCGTAGCTGCGTAACGTTACTTCATGCATCATCTCATCACGCACACAACCTTAGTCCGATAAGCTATCTGTTAACGTAATAACAATACGTTACTTCATAACACTTCATCAACTCTCACTCTACTACTCAATTCCCCATTGTTTCTCCAACTAATAACACCTATGCGCTAATAAAGAATCCCCTGGAATGAAGAAAGAAGTCCAAAATTGATTCACAAAAATTCCACCTATACCCTGTGCCGAAAGTAAATATTAAATCCAAAATCCACCACTAATCCGGGCAAATTCACATGACAACGGTGAAAGATTATTCTTCCCATAATCCACATAAATCTTAGTAATCATTAAAAGAAAAAAGGAGGAGAAAAACACTTTCTTAATCTTCATTCAGTCCTGTGACAAACAAGATATTGATTGCCGGCGCAATGTGGGGATTTGGGACACAACTACGGACTACAAAGTACATATTTATTGTAAAACCACAGACTACGAACTACAAAGTGCATATTTCTTGACTACAACGTTTGGATTAAATTTCAGCGCATAAATGTCGTGGATGAATTGGAAATGGTCTGCTTGGTCCTATTGTTAGCTTAAAGCGAAATTCTGGCCTCTTTGGAAAATTTGCATATGATAAGCAAATCCTATGTATCCTATGCTAATTTTGTACGATTGCCGTGGACGATCGTACAAAATTAGCATAGGATACATAGGATTTGCTATTGCTTATCATATGCAAATTTTCCAAATGGGCTAGCATTTCGCTTTAACTTAGTAGCCGAAGCATATAGTACCAAACATCCCAATACGTTTCACATAACCTATCCGTAGATGGTCTCTACCAACAAGCCAACTCGGAGTTAGTTGGACCATAGTTATAGGCACCGGTTATGCCTCGGAACACAAGTACAGACTTCTACAGTATAACAAAAACAAACTATACCCACCTTTAGCATGAACATCATCTTTGCCATCGACATTGTGAAATTCGATTACTTTATATATACAGGCGCTCGATGCAGATAACAAACTATGTAGAATAGATAAAATGGAATCTATAGAGTCACAGCTCCAACAACTTTATATACAGTGTTCCAGCGGAATATATAAGAAGCGTTGAATGCAGCCGCCGGAATTAATAAACACTCTTTAAAAGAGACAGACAAGAAAATGGTCGTTGTGTTCGCCAGAGGAAGAGATCTATAATCAAAAATCGATATCTTAACATATTGACAATTGACATACAAGGCAGAATATAAAGTACGGAACTCGTAACACACAGCACAGAACATACAAGGAAGATCAGATGATGAAGAATAAAATTCACAAATTAATAAAGACATTCAGGGACAAGGAAGGTATGAAAGTATGAAGGCTTATGAAGGCTCACAGGCAAATTATTCTCACTCCCAATTCCCAATTATTGTCACAAGAATAAGAATACATAAATAAATTCATAAACAAGCGAGAAGTAGAATAAATGAATAAGTGAAATGAAAAGACGGAAACGCCACCCTAGAAGTATAAAAATTCGAAAAGAAGAAAGTAGAGTCAGATTGCCGTGGATAAAAAATCAGATTGCCGTGGATAAAAAAGGCTAAATGAGTTACGGTGAAACCTGCTATAAAGAGTTTTCCCAATCAGAGCAAATCAAAAACATTGTAAATGACCTGTCGACTACCTTTAAATTAATAGAAAAATAAGAAATGACAGGTCTAAAGAACAAAGCAGCACATAGCAAAAATAATTAAAGTGAAAATTAGAACAGCTCAATTCATCAGCCCAAATTCTCAAATCCTAGGACATGGAATGCTCAAAAATGACAGGAAGGCTGTATTTCCTTTTTTTTTATTTTTCAAATCAGATGTCTACCTAGTCTTAATTAAAGTTCGATTTTTCCAACAAATGCAAAACTAAAAAGAAAATGAAGATTACAAACTACATAAATATATACAAAACCCTACCGATCAAAATGAGTCAACTGAACTCAAAACGAACCCAAAGTCAAAACGAAAATAACAAGAACTTAAAACTATAGAAACAGAGCAAAGAATTAACGGAACGGAACAAAATAATTGAATAAATAGCAATACAGAGAACTATCAAAACATCAATAATACATACTATTAGACATCATCAAAACAGATTAATAAGAACTACGAAACCAAAACAAAAAACAACGAGATAATACAGTTAACAATCAGTAAATCAGTTGATGTTGATGATTCAGCCGTTCGATTAGCATATTAGATTCATCTAACAACGTCCACAAAAAATGTACGTTCAGAAAAGAAAACTAGCAAAATGTTATTGTTGTAATGAGCTTGTGAAAACATAACCATAGTCAGAGTATGTTCACTGTGTGGCAAGTTACGATTTCAAGTTCAAGAAGAACATATTAGCACTTTACAAATCCTATATGAGAGTGAATACATAGTGTATTGTAAAAGAACAGCCAAACGTCACTCTACGATGATGGGTTAGTTTTCCTACGCGTAACTTAATTCATCTGCACCCTCGCCTACTGCTCAGGACCTCTGCGGAACATGCCGTAAGCAAACATTGAAACTGTATTTTCACCCTTGAATAAAGGAGCACGCTCTTGAACCGTAAAAAATTATTATTTATTATCTTCTGAACACAATAATCAACGAATGATTGAAAAATGTGTACAAACCAAAAGTCAATAGGGTTCTTAGGGGGGGGGGGGGGGTTGTTTTGGCCTTTTGTTTATGTTCTTTGAATGTTATCAGTAAATCTTTATTATTATTATTAATACAACGGTGATCCTCTAATATTTAAATTTAAAAAAAAGTGCAGCATTTATGATCATCATCATCAGAGGAGTTGCGGAAGAAGCCCCGGACTACAAATACAAACCAAAATCAATTTCATAACTTAATTACGAAATTTCTCAAAGGGAAACTCGGAAAATGTGTAGCAAATAATAATAAACTGATTCTTCAAATTGAAGCCAAGTAGAGCAATATTGTGAACTGGTATAAAAATGACTAAATTCAGTTTTAAACAACTAAATAAATTACCAATCAAGACGTTCATTCGGCTTTTTTTTCAAAACCCCCTTCTATAATGAGTGTAATTTTTACGGGGAAAACAAAACAATACAGCTTAATCAACAATTAAGGTCTATTCAACATTAACAATTAACAGAAACACCCTCGCAGTTGCTTAGAAACATTTTAATTAGGAAAAACGAACGACAGGAGCCAAAAAATCTCTATACAATAGAATAGAATAATTTAAACTATAATCTAGAGAGGTGAGCCTTTATATTCGACGGATATTAAAACCTTACCTTAGGGATCCACCTAAGGCAAGGTTTTAATAACCACAAAATACAATGGCTCACGCACAAAAAAAACCTGGAATAAAGAATCTTAGAAAGCTAAAAAAAAGAGATGGCTACTACGGGTTTCCCTTTCTCGCTAACGCGACAATGAGTCACACTCAAGTAAACTGCAATTCATTATGTCATCCGCTCTTTGCGTAAAGTCAAGTTTCAGAGTCAGTGCCTTAATTTAGCAATAGCAACACTAACTCAACTTCTTCACGTCGATCAACATTAACAAACAAAACAGAGCCTATCTTAGCCTACATTAGAAAATGCCAGTAACGAAGTAACTAGCTTAGAGTCAAGTAAGCATTTCAAAATTTCAAAAATCCTTTGAAAAATTGTGTTTTCTCTTCGCTAAAAGACAACTTTTCCTATAGAGGTTAATAAAAATATGGATGTCTAAGAATTTAAGAATTATCCGGCTCCCAAAATCTACACCACATATCAGAAAAAATCATCCGAGCACTAAGCACAGGCCGGATATATGAGAGATTGGCCAAAGCCGAGTTAATCTTATATATTGCGCAGCATGTAATTTGTAATCCGCTAGAAACTAAATAACATAATTTCGTTGCCACAATGATTACTTAACCAAATTACTGTCAGGTTATACTTCCATTTAGAAGAGATCCAGGCATCCAGGCATCCAGAGTCGGTATTTTAACTGAACTTTTCCATCTCGGAATCCCATCTCGGAATAGCCGTACAGTAAAGAAATAGCATGGAAAGGCGGAGACCGAGACAATTCCGAGATGGGATTCCGAGATGGAAAAGTTCAGCTAAAATACCGACTCAGGATGTGAACGGGGATGGGGATTCCGGATTCATTATTCAGTTTTTGTCTACCATTTACGTTACTAGTAAAACGGCCGATTTTTGAAACGTATGATGGGAATGCAGCATTCAGCTATCCAAAATCCTTTCAAAAACCGGATGTTATACTGCTTTAAGCTTCAACAACATGCTCTTTTTTATTGAAAGGTGGTTCAACAAACGCAGTGTGCCAAGCTCACGACTTATTTCAAAAAAAAAAGAATGAGTGTAAACGACAAGTTCCAAATCCAAACTTCCAAATGATAAATTGTTAAAAGCCAAGCCCAAAGAAAGGCCAAGGGCCAAGGGACAGAATCAATTATTATATAAATAAAGCAAAAAATTATCTTAATCATTCATCAAGTCCAATTATTCTCCGCACACACAAAACAAACGAACAGAAAGAGAAACCGAGAAACGGCAACCTCATAAATTATACATTACACGGGAACACAGGAAAAAGCAACCTTAAACCACAAATGCCCACAAATCAGCTCGCTTCGAGGAGAAAATGTCCAAAATGCCTGATCTCGGTCCAGAAGCCATATTCAAAACTCAATTCTCCATGGGAAATTACCCGTATTTTCTCTGCATCTCTCACTTTAGAATGCTATTTTTTGTCCCCAGGGACTATTTCCCCGACGGAACTGAAGCCATATTCACCACTCCAATTCCCTCGGGGAATTAGTCCCTGGGGACAGAAAATAGCACTCTATGTGACAAACGTAGAGAAAAAGACGGGGAATTCCCCATGGGGAATTGAGTGGTGAATACGGTCTGGAGTGGTGAACATGGCCACAGGAAGTTAGGGAAGGGGGCAGTTCATAACTACTATGAGCAAATGGAATGGAGTTCAACCGTTTAAGATAATGCCAGGTGCCAGGAAAAGGAAACAGGACCAGAAAATTTTGTGAGAGAAGCCAGAAGCCAGAA
The DNA here is from genome assembly GCA_036852015.1 of Pelodera strongyloides. NCBI lineage: Eukaryota > Metazoa > Nematoda > Chromadorea > Rhabditida > Rhabditidae > Pelodera > Pelodera strongyloides. The sequence goes on from JAANDG010000257.1 coordinate 136,493, forward strand.
GGTATAGGATACGAACCAGGAGGTCACGGAAACATTTCACTACGTGTGCCGTACAAGCTCAAGCTGAAGTGACAGACAAATTTAGTCGAACAGATAGAGCATGGAGAAAAGAACACAAAATACCGCGTTTCTACTATTTGTACATGTCACGTTAACCTGTCAGAGTTACAAGTTACACGCAAGTACTCAACAACATACATGGCCAACATGGCAGGTAATGAGGTAATCTGAGCAAAGTCGCCAAAATGCCATTACTACGTAAATGGAAAACAAAACCATTCATATAACCACCGAGCCATGTGCATAGAATATAAAAATGATGCGGTTTCGGCCATTTTGCTCGAAACGCTATGATTGCCCAGTTCTCTCTCAGTCTCTCTCTCGCTGTATTCTCTCCCTTTTCTTCTCCCGCTCTCTCTCTCTCTCTCTCTCTCCAAAAACCCTCCCTATTCAATTTTGAATCATTGAATGGAACGAAAAGAACACATAGCGAAAAAATGCGGCGCAAAACGTCAGTTCAAATGGACATCACTACGGAATTGAATTGAATTAAAAACAACACTGTGATGAGATCGACAGCACTCGGCAAAAGAGAAGAGACAAACAATTACAAGGTTTAAAGCGGTAGGGCACGTGGTTTTAAGATATGTTGGACTCGGCAGCAGAGACAAACAATTACCAAAGTTTAAAGCGGTATGGGTATGGCACTTTGAAATATGTTGGATTTCGGACAACTGCACTAAGATGATATGCAAAAAGTGTCGTCATTTCCAAACAGGCTATTTTACATTTTCAGAAACCAGTTGCCAGACCACTTTACAATTTACTTACAACAAGCCAAACAAACATGAAGACTCTTACATATTACATAAAGTAAACAAACCAATATCTTGGATAAGTGTTGGAACCAAGGTGGGTCCCAGCCACATGATGAACAATGAACACAAGCCTACTTACCTTCGGTCAAATAAAAAAAATATCACTTGCAAAAAAAACTTAGCCTCACGCTCGGCTGAAAGCGGTCTCGTGGCCTCAACAAGTTAGTTTCTTGTGGGGCATGGGGGCCCGCTTGATCAAAGAATGGATGAGAATATAGGGGCCCAGAGAGAGAGAGAGAGAGAGAGAGAGAGAGAGAGAGAGAGAGAGAGAGAGAGGAGAGAGAGAGGAGAGAGAGGTGGGAGGGACAGAAAGTAGAGAGCACAAAGAAGCAACCAAAAAAGGCAAAATGGCAGCGGAAAAGAGGGAAAAAGCCGGGGAAGGGCATGCAGAAGAGTAGAAGAGGGATATTCCATCCAGAGGCACATATATGCACCACAGCCCCCGGAAATGCATGCGAGGTTGCCATAGAGAGACAGTGCCAGAGAGCATAAAAGCACATAGCATAAGAAAGAAAGATAAATGAAACATCTTCGAGAACGACAGAAGAGAGGAGGAGAGAACAACAGAACACATAGGATAAGCGAGAGATTTTACAGAAAGCGAGATCAAGAAATCGAGAAAACTGAGTATAACACACTCAGAAACACTCCATAAAAGGGAAAAGGCATCACCAATCAAGTAAGCAAGGACACATAACTCTTCCTACCTTGCAGCTCCAATCTCACACGACGATGAACAAGGAACAAAATGTGAACAGAACATTGGAAACACAAAACTTCGGAACACAAAACATGAAACCTAGCCGAGCAGAAAAAAGGAAAAAAACTTTATACGGGCAACATTTCCTCTCTCTTTCTACTAAAAGCTAATGATTTCTAAACGGCGCACCACTTTCAACAAATCGAAAAAGCCGTACATCGGTCATCGGCAGCTTAATTAAACAAGGGACGAGGTAGAGGATTGAGGATAGATGAAAAAAAAACTAGGGTTCATTCACAAACGATTAACAACATCGCGATCGCGGAGAGCCGGGAGAGCAAGTGACCAAGGTAAGGGTCGAACAAAATTATTTTGGTTAATCAAGTATGTATAAAGAGAACGAAAGATGAGTAACAATGTAAAACAGCTTAGTTCAGCATAAGTCTGAGATCTAGGATCAGGATGGAGGTTTGTCCTTATTGCCTTATTCTTCGTATCATAGCACACACAACTCTTCACGTTTGGCAAAGTTACAGGTTTCAAATATCAAGAACAAGAACCAGGAACTGTGGAACCAAAGAAGGCCAAATAAAACTGATCATAAATTCACTGCACTAGATCAAATGATGTAAATAATTCTTCAGTCTTAACCCCATCAGGCCCAGTGTCACGCAAACCAAATGTAGAAACCGAAACATGAAAACACCCGATGAGGATGAGAGACTCAATATAAATAAAGAAAATAAGATATGAGAGGGAGCAAAGCAGGGGGATGCGAGAGAGAGAGAGAGAGAGAGAAACGGGGGAGAGGAAGGGGATTGGGGATGACAGAGAAAGAGAAACAGCGAAAAAAATTTCTAGCTGGGGTGCAAACCGAAAGGTTGAGATCAAAATGAAGCCCAAATCAAAGGTCAAGGATTCCAGGTTTCCTTCAAGTATATTTGAATTACACACAAAAAAAGCTCATCGTTCAAAGACAAAAAAATAGGAGTAAACTCTGCTTAATTAATATAAAAAAGAGACATTCATTCTTGTACAAAAGCCAGGAAGATCATCACCAACACCAAAACTAAATCTAAATGCAACTACATTGAACCGGGTGGGCGAGAATGCACGCATTTGTGTGTGTAAATGCAAAGTGCCGAAAAAGGCAAACGTGGCGAGATTCAGAGAGATTCAGCGAAGAGAGAGACCAAAAGAGTTGAACAAATACCAAGAGCGCGAAGCGAGAGAGGAGACAGTCCAACAAACAGCTAGAGCGAGAGCGAGAGCGAGAAAAGAGGCTGGAGTAGAGCGTAAAGTGGCAACCCACTTGCCAAACGCGCGAATCAGATACAACAGGAACGTGCACAAGTTCCGCAACACAAACAACTGTCATCTAGGCAACTAGTCATATAGTCATCATGGCATGGGACACGTTCTTACATACATTTCTACTTTCTACAACTACAAACGAATGATACAAATTACAAACTACAAATGGACAAATCGATTAGCCACAAGCCACCTCACAAATTTCAATATCAATTATCAGATTAGAGCACACCACACCACTAGGAGTGAATAGTGAATCCGTGAATGAATCATATCATCTTGTAAAAAAAAAGTTATTAAATGTCTAAAGAGTATGTTATTACCTGGGCATGGGGATCGTTACTCGTTACAAAAGCACACAATACCACAAGCCTAAACTACTATAAAACAAGCCATTCAAACTTACAATTTGAATTTGGTATTCTTTAAAAAAATGAAGAACAATAATAAAGGAACAAAGGTAGTTCACCAAAATTGACCAAAACAAAACATATCACCAATGCACGTGAAAAGCGATGGGACAATAGGATTTATAATAACTCACAACCTTTATTCTAAGTTCTATCAGTTCTATGGATGAAATTGTAGTTTCCCAGAGTCACGTTGTTGTCATACCTAGCAGCTACTACTACAAATATTTGGAAGTTGGAAGGAACCGCATTGCGTCTCACAACACTCAACACTGACAATCAGCAATGGCATAAAGTAGCGATCGTTCAGAATCATGCAAATGGTACAAACGAGGAAGGTCATAAATTCTACGCTGTCTCAGTTCCTGCCTAATCGTCTTACACTTACAAATGATCTAATTTATACATTTTACCCTACGCAGTGACTGTGACTCACGAAAGAGATAGAGAGAAGAGAGACAGAAAAAAAGTCCACTTACAAAAAAAGAGCCTCATAGCAAGAGAAGATCAATGAGAATGAGAAACACCAAATCTACCACTCAAGATATGTTACTAAAATACAAAACTAATAAACAATGAAACTAGAAGCAAAATATAAAATATATTCTCTCACTTTCAAACTTTCAAGATTCTCTGACATAAATCTTTGGGAAACGATCAAATTCCCAACCTCCCATAGAGACTAAAAGAGGGAGAGAGAGAGGGAGAGAGAGAGGGGAGAGAGAGAGAGGAACATTTCGGAACGATAATGCAACGTTCTACGGTTCTACGCTATGAGGAAAGGGAAAATGCACGCTCCCGTCAATGTCAAATGCAGAAAACAAACAAGAAAAAGGGGAGCAAATGTTTCGAGGCAGCGCAGATTAAAATTTTTACAGAATACAGAGTGAATCATTCAATTTCAAATACACGCCACGCACACGGATCGTTCGTTGAAATGTCTAATGTCCTCATGTATAATGTCAACTTGACAATTCCAATTCCTCCTACAAATGTACAAATAACAGTGACAATAATGCTAATGCTAAATTAATGACTGAATGACAATGATCCCAACAACAACAAACATCAACAAAGGTTAAAGACTATTCTCATTTGCCGATTTCTCGATTCCTCCTGTGTAAAGTTCAGCACACGATGACTGGAACTGTCAAAACAATTTTGGCGAGATCAACTGATGCGCCACGAAGAAACCAAAATACACCTACATAATGCCTGCACACACAGTTGCCGATGAACAACGAACAACTAAGATCTAAAATTCTTCAAGCGAGACCTTAACATCATTCGGAAGGCACTTGCTCGTCCTCTTTGCCTTCTGGCACGCACCGGCTCTGCTCGTGCTCGCCAGCAGACATAACCATTCTACAAATCTCATAAACATGCCATAGATGCCACAGATAAAAAAGAACGCCACTGAGCAATGTCGCAAAACGAGATAAGTCAAAGTCAGAAAAACACCAACTATAGTGAAACTAACGTGTGGAAATCGTGAAACAAGAACAACCCGGTTTGTCGATCGCTGAATGTCGATTTAACCAAGACCACGAACGCGCAAGTCCTATGCCAATGGATGGATCGGAAGTTCGGAAGCAATGTCACTGCATTTACATTAGTGGCGCGGCGAGTAGATAATGATCAACATCCACAACTACTAAAGCAACTAAGGAACTAAGCAACACATAGGCAACGAGGCAAGCAACGATGAGCGACTGGATTTGGATAACTCGGATTCGGATCTAAGAAAACAAATTGTAAGGCAAAGGAAGGCAAATACAACTGGTTTTAGCATAGCATTACGAATGCAACACTAGCTGGCAAAGCTCTCTAGTTGTTAGTAAAGTAAGTTGTTCCGCTTTTCCATATTTTCCAACATATCAAGAAGAATACCAATTACAAAAAAAAAGATAGAAATGCAAATTATTAAGTGAAGTGGAGCTGTGGAGCCAAGTGTTGAGCCAATGCACTCCGAGGTCTAACATCACGAAGAGAATGAGAAAGAAAGTAAGTTTAAGTTGCACAACTAGGAGAGAGGCTGCTAACTCATAACATCAGTGTCGATTCCTGCGCAGAAGACCACCTTTCCTGCCGTCTCCAGACTTCACTGTCCGCGCACCTTTCCTCATTGATTGGATAAACAAAGAAAAAAGTGACGCTTCATTGGAATAGAATATGATCCAGGCCAGAGAACAAACTTTTAAACAACAAAAACCGTAAACTTGCGCCACGATGATCAGTTCAAGTTCAAAATGTAACGGTGTGAACCTAAAAACGCAAATCTGCATAATTATTCAGCTTTGCGTTTACTGTGAACTCGAGAACTAGCAAGATCTACGACGATATACCATCTGATACATCAAACGTTTACTTCCATAAACCAGAAAACAGGAAACAGGCGTCACAATAAGAGAACACGCTTTCAACGTAGGCCAAAAGGCGTGAATAGACGTCAAAAAACTTCCATTGCATTCTTCTTTGCAGGACTGCGGACAGCACATGTCCAGGCCAAATCGAAACGGTCCTCTCTCTCTCTCTCCTATTTTTCCAGCGCGCTTGCGCGCGGCGTTCGGTATTCGTCAATTCGTGGACAAACATTGGGGACGGGACGCTCGGGACATCCCCTTCTCTCACCCTCACGAAGATGACGACTACTACTACACCAAGGACGACTAGAGTGAGATGACCGATCAGAGCAAAATTGTAGATGGCCTGGGCCTGTTTTGGTCTTTGGCTCAATGGCCCAAACGTAGTCCAACGTTTCACAAGATTGTATCAATACACTCTTGAGTTGAGATAGTCAACGCCAATCAGGAGGTAGTTGCTATGGTAGGAGGTAGGATGTGTAGACTCCATGACTGAGTACAGTCCACCGCGGTACGAACCAACCAAAATGTATAAAGAATGAAAGACGGAATATAATACAACAACCGTCGAAGAAAGGAAACGCGTAAATGTACGTACACAGCAAAGCCATCGCAAGAATAATGCATAATCAATACCGTACACAAAATGACAAAAAAAGAAGCAAACAAACAAATCGCCTCCCTCTCCCACAACAAACGCCGCGCCTAGCTGTTCCTGGAGCTGGGCGCGCCTTTCATTCATTGCTTTCATGGCCTTGCGGCGCGCGGAGATAATGTGAGAAATGGACATACAGACGTTTTTCCCAAAAATAGACCTAGGTTCAGACTATGTTAGCGCTAAAGTAAATTATACTCCTCCTCCACTCCAGAACCCCAACTCCAGGTCAATAAAGGGAACAAGTGAAACACCTAGGTTTGGGGGAGAGCGTCATGTATATTAAAATGTGTATCTGTAACACATTGACTACTAAACTCCGCATCCTTTTACTTATTTAAAAAAAACCCAGAGAAACGCACTTATTTCTGAGTAGCGTTATCCCAATCAAGCTTCTAACTTTTTAAGTTGAATATGCATATGCAATAGTGCAATTGCGGGAAAAAACTTTTTTTTTTATGAAAGTGAGAACTGAGAACCTGACAACTGGATAACTGGACAAATTAGTCATACAAATGACTACTGCTCGTGCTCGGCAATCAATCAAATGATGAAAATGATACAAATTTGGTGAGATTTCCCAGCAATACTGGACAAAAACGCTCAGTTTCATAATTCTTCACCAAACAAACATGGAGAATACGGCACTTGAAAAGCGTATACACATCTCATAACGTTATTCAAACAACACACTCAGTCAAGGAAAACCCAACATACAGAACAAGTGGACTAGTTCGGAATGCAAGTATCGTTAGTTGAATCGGAAAGAAAAAAATGACAAAAATTAAGAAATGAAATTGTAGCATATTTGCTTCGCAAACGATTAATGACTGGTAATTTAAATAAAAATGGTAACTTATATTAAATAAAAATGGTAACTTATATTAATTAAAAATGGTAACTTATAAACTGGACTGGACATGGAAAGGTTAGCAACGAGGCTAGACTGGCTAGATATAGTAGCAAGGCTTAAAAAGTTGCATGCGCACGAGGTGGTAGAGATAGGTTGATAAACAAAGAGTCTCAAGTTATGACACCCATTTTGACAGTTAAGCTAGATATAAACGAACTACATAATACAAAATGTCATACGTTATTAACTTCAAGACTTCAATATTCCATAAATTCAGGAGCAAAACTTAAAACAATACAACACAAATTCGCTAGATCTACAGATTTACTAGACGAATTCACATCGTTATCAATCAATCAAAGTATCGCTAGTAATCTCTCGTGGAGTGGATTCCTCAGCTTACAATTACATATAGATCGGGACCGTAAAGTTAAATAAGTATCACTTAGAACTTAGAATTCACCATTAGAAATTAAAGAGATTAGAAACTTAAACATGGAGTCAGGAAAATAATCCAGAAAATATCTTACCTGTGAACCTGTGTTCCTAGTCTATTGTATCGGCATGGAGTGAGTGATAACATCAGTAATTCTGTCATTCAAACGAACAAAAATAAAATAAAGTGTAAAAATAAAATCAATAATCAAAACTCACAAAAGAAGGAGGTAAGAGGCCCGAGTGCGCAGGCCCAGGCTGGCTGTTGTCAGAAGACATCTGAATATAAAATACATGTGAATTTGTGAATTGTGACTCGATATCTATTAATCTCTTCAAGTTACAAATAGTACAGGGCATAATTTCCGAGCGTACTTGGACGTAGCGCGTTTAACTTACAATTAGAGACACGAACAGTTTACATGCTGATATAAGAACGACGTTTCACTAGTTATTGAATAGCTTCTGCTTCTGGAAATGGTCATGGTCTTTCAGGAACTGCGAAACTTATATAATTGAGTGAAACATCGTCGTTATCTCCTTATAAACAGTTATTGGCATTAACTAAAGCCGTATAACATACGTTTTTGAAACGGTGTTGCACGCACAACTGCATTCCCATGTATTGTGTGCAAATTGCAGTCGATTCCGGTCTTGGGCTCTTTTTTGGGTTTTTTGCACACACACATTTGCATATAATACACGATAATGTAGACTTGCCGCATACGTTTAATAAACCACGCACAATATCGCTTTAATATGTTAAATTGGGATTGGGGTTCGATTTCGATTCAGCTCTTCACACCATAAATATAACTATAACATAACAACCTCGGAACCAAGCAATGGAACATTGCTCTTACGTCTAATATTATCATAGTTTCGGTTCTAGGCCAGCCGACAATCAGGATAATGTCCTAGCCTCAAGTTTGGTGGTTACTTGACTACTTGATCAAAGACTTGAACTGGAAACCCACTATATTGGACTATACAAAATAGGAATCGTTCCCCGGCAGCCTTATTCAGCATTTATGAATCTTAATTGTGTACGATCTCGTTGAATGCTTTAAGATTGTCCGAGGTTTTGGGTTGCATAAACACCGAGTGTTCGAAAGTATGTTCATTTTAGGTGGTAGACAGAGGAGAGATGGTAACTCTTTATATATACGACAGGAAAGGGTTTCTACGTTACAAACCCAATCTTTTTTTAAACATCGAGTCACTAGAATTTGGAATCTCCTTGACGAAGTGACTGTCCGCAGCTCAACGATAGAATCATTCAAGTCGAAAATTGACGCGCTAGATCTCGTTGAGTTGAGTGACCAGGCAGATCTTCACATTGGTGCTTGATCTCATAATATTATCTCACATTCTCTCATTGTTCGTGTTTTGTTTCTTACTGTTTGTCTTCGGGTATAAAACCCTACCTTTTCGTCTTCCTGCTCTTCCGAGCACTTTATTTTGCATGTTTTTTATGTGTGAACAAAGTATTTATATATATATATATAAGGCTTCACGCATACGTGTCAATCTATCATATACAATAAATATTCTAATTCTAATATTTAGTATATTCATAAAATAAAATTAAAATCCAAACCAAACCTTTGCGAAGGCCAGGGGAAGAACTTGCGGCAAAAATCAGAACCCTGCAAACACGAAAAGTCAGTAAATACGACAGACACGACCCACAATAGAACAGAAACTTGAACGTCTCAAACAAAATGGAAGATTTACAATAAAATTTTTTTAGGTGCGATCATTTAGCTAAACATTTCATCCTCTACAAGGACCATAGAGCGCGCCCGATGAAGATATGATATTGTCACGTAAAGCTGACATTGAAAGAGTATTATCCTTGAAAACAAAACACAGAAATGAAACAAAACATAACAAAAAACAACAAAAACAAAAATTTTAGCAAAAAGCAAAAGTCACATGACGTCATTGTGCAAAATTGCGGCGCAAAGTTCCTTTGCACAAATATCACAAAGGCGCACGGCGGGAAATTTAAAAAATACTGGCTCCTTGTGGATTGTAGTCCTGTGTACGCTATAACAGAAACGATAAAAAGTATAGAAATAATCTAGGAAGTGTGGTGGTGTGGTCGTAACTAAGCCAAAGATAGAATATAGAATGTTAAAGATATATAAGTGCTTATAAAGAAGAGAATATTGGAAGATGTATGACCTTGTTAATAATCCAGTGTCGATGCATGAGCCGAACAATAACACAGGAATTTTGAATAGTAGAAATATTTTTTGTTGCTAATTTTTATTCACCACAAAGTAGCTTGTACTTGAGAGACCAAGTTCGCTTTAAAGGGGATGTGAAACCGGTTTTGCGTTTTGGGCTCAAAAAAAGTTTACCTTTTGCTACAGTATCTTAGATAAAAAGCTACGGTAACTGAGATCACTCATTGTTTGCAAGTATTACAATACCAGACGGCTTCGCCTCCTGACTCGTATTTACAATACTTCAAGGTTCAACATACTCACGAAAAATGGGCATATTTATACGAAAAGTCTGCAAAGTATCTTACTAAAATCATGTAAACAATAGAATATTTAATCGCTGTTTCGCGAACTCGTACCAGGGCGAAACTGCCTATGAAAAATCATTCATGGCGGCTTTCGCTTTCCATATAGAAACTCATTGAGAAACGAGCTACAAAAATGAGCGTTAATTAACGAGAGCTACGAAAAAGTTTTATACCAAATTCCTGAAACGTAGAAAAAGCAAATGGCGAGTACAACATGTGTATGCAGGCTTTGAAACATACTGCAACATATCACATATGCAAATTTTCCAAAAAGCCCATATATGTTCGGGAAGTTAGGTAATAGCCCATATTATCTACTGTTTCTTACAAGATCGGCGTCGCCTAGCCTTGAGGGTCGCTTCAAACGATGAACATACGAAATTCATTCAGCATTTGCTCGCAAAAGGTTTGTGGTGCTTTGCATATTTTTGGTCGTGACTAAACGCACGAAGCGCACCTCGCTCAGCCTTTGCCAGAAAGTCGGCAGGTTTTCGCCGTTCACAACCCCTAGTTCAGCAATGGTAAACGGTAAACAATGGTGTACGCCAGAAAATATGCGCCAAACGCACGCCGCGCACCTTGCTCAGGCTTTTTTTTATAATAGTTTTATTGATAATAGTTTTATGATAGTTTTATAGACCAGAATCTCGCCAGGTTTTCGCAGCGCACCTCCCGAGCGCAGCAGTGATAGCAAATTGTCCCATACTGTAACACAGGATATCTACACCTAGGACTCCAAACGCAGTCGTAGTAAAGCTAATTGTCGATATTCCGTGATCCAGAGAGTACTTTTCGACCAAATAATACGAATTATATAGTCTTTTCAGCTTTCCCGGAACGACGGTGACCTGCACAACAATAGCTCCGGTACGGACAGAGAACTGGCATTTAAAGGTAAGAAATTAAAATAAGAAATTATGTTTCACTGGTGAGTAATATGCGCCATGATGTCGTCACGGCAGTCTTTTAGCTTACGGAAATGGGAATGCGGGACTGATGATGTGTGTCTTCACTCTATAAATAATAAAAATATAATTTCCACCCCACCCTTCAGGTTCCAAGTTTGCCGTTCATGAAGCGATACTCGGTGGTGTGAGTCCGGTCCTTGGAAGGATATTCAAAGGCTGGTTTATGTTTTCAGATGTTGCGCCGCGCACCTAATAAGGATAGAAAGGGCGCGTGTTGCGCTGCGCTACTAGTGCGCCACAAGTGCGCCAACAGAAATTTGACGTGTTTTCCTCGCACTCCAACCGCGCGCGCATGTGTCATGAAAAGTGCACAAGGCATGGTTTACCTGACCCCTTTTTGCGCGGCGACTTCAGTTTTCGTGTTGCTCTCTCGTCCTCACTAAAAAAAATCGCTGATGAACATTTAGCTCGTGGTCGAAGCCTGTTTTCATAAGAGAAATGCTGTGTATTTTTCTAACCTACTAGTCTACCATAATGGCGTTAGGCATGTGTATCATAGCCATGGGACCGTCGGAGCAAACTTTTTTTTTCATTGCAGAAAACACTCAGTATTTGGTCAGTCTTGATGAACTGGTCGAAACACAGCCCTGTCTTACCAAGAACGGAATAGAAAAGGCCATAGACTTCATTTATGGCAAGGAAGTCAAGATCGAATATAACATGGTAGGCACTAGTTCAGCACATGTTTAAAAACCAGGTGCCATACCGCTTTATTGGCATGTTTTTCAGTTCCATTTTATCTGCTCAGATCCCCGACGCTATGGCCGCCGCCCACGTGCTCATGCTCCCGGAAATGGTGGCTCTCCTTGAGGACGAGGTCGTTCTTGATCCTTCAGATTTTTGTATATCATGCACGGGAATAGTAACTGAGCGCTCACCGTTTCCTCCGTAATCGAGTTTGTTATACGTGCATGCTAATTAGAAAACTTGGTGTGCGACGAGAGGAAGGAGTCGTGCTTACGAACCTATTGCTTATTATTCAAATTTTCTAGGTTATCAAGATGACTGAGCATCCTCTGACCGCACTGACCGCCCTGGAGCACGCCACGCAAGGAAACTTGAGCGAGGACAATACCGAGACCGTTCTATTGGTGTGCATTATTTATTTATTTTATGGTTGCCTATATCGAGATGCATAATAAATTACAAACGCAATTTGTAAACCCTCACAATAAACACACAAAAGCTTATGATTAAACTTTGATATCCAAGGTGTGAAAAATACATACTTTCATTGAACGCATGGCGCATGCATGGCGACCTACCGGCACGCAATTCGCGCACATGCAATCATATCAGCGATTTATCGCAACCTTTTCTCGACTTCCAATATTATTATTCTTTAGAATTGTGCTGTTCTGCTCCCGGAACTCACCGTCACTCCGTCGTTTATTGCATCCACATCGCAGGCTTTTACAGTATGTTTTCTTTCGATGTTGTCATATTTACTAATTCACTGAGTTCCTCACCATAACTATATGAGTATTTTTGACTGCTTTCCTTCCCTTTAAACTCTCTCTCTCTCTAACTCTATATATATCTCTTTCTCCTCATGTCAAAAATCGAAGTTCCTCTTTAGTACGAGTGCAGATCAGTCTTTGGCTGGCCTGAGACTGAACCTCAGTTTAAGCCTAAATGTCTTATATATTTTTTGTTTCCAGAACCTGATAATGTTCTGCGTTCGCCGTGTCGAGATGAACGACCCTATCACCACCACGTTTGACATTTTACACGCGGCTTTCGTCTGGACCGAAATGAATCGGAAAAATGATAGTGTAAGTATTTTTTGCGGTGTGCCAGATATATATGATAAATAAAGAAGAACCAGCACTCAGTATGTTGTCGCGAGAACAACCTCCCAGGGAATTTGTGATGCAATACGTACGCTACACATCAACTAAAATCCCCTGCGGAAATTTGGCCAAGGGCTGCGTAAAAATGGCGGTTATCTGATTTAACGAAAGTTGCGCACGCCATAACGTGGCCACATGCCGGAGATTTTTCAGCTTACGTATCTTTCTCCTTGAATATCCACATTCCAGCAACTTCGCCGCCTGATCACCCTGGTTCCCGCGATCGAAACGCTCACATTGAGCAACCTGCGCTTTCTTTCCGAAAAAGCGGGGAAAACGAGACTTAAGACGCACGGCGAATTACTGGCACAGCGCGTGCTCCACGAGGTTTTGGACGATTGGTACGGGATATTTGAACGAGATTTTTTTTATCAACTTCCTAAGCCTGAGCCTAATCCTGAGGCGGAGCCTAGCCTGAGGCGGAGCCTAAGCCTGAGGCGGAGCCTAAGCCTAAGCCTAAGCCTGAGCACGTAAGAGGTTGGTACAAAGGTAACCAGTGTCCGAACATGTTGTACCACCCACAACTATAAGGTATTAGGAGTGCTACATTGCCAACATTATACTTCGCGCAGAAACGAAGCCCGAAGTGCAGCAGATACGGCAAACAACCAGGGTTTGCCAAACTTATAAAAGTACCATGCGGCGCACCTATGGCGTAAATTGCGCATTCTGCCGCTTTTTTTTTCTAAACGTGCGCCACATGTTCGCCATGCTTCAGAATAGTGACGTAATATTTGCAGTCTCCCTGTCAGTCAAGATGACGATGGTATTGGTTCAACTCCGCGCCTAGCCGCCGGCACCGATGTGGAAAGCACATGCTCGTATTACAGCAGCTTCACCGCCGGTAAGGATTATGGTTTACCTATCAAAACCATAGTTAAGGGGTTAGGCCGTTAAGGGATCAAGATATCGCAGTTTATGGATATCTTATCAACTTTAGTATAAGCTTAATTTTTAATACCCGCCGCAGTTTTTCTTTGTGGTTCTGCTGGAGTAGTAGTGTTTACCAATAAACCATCAAAGTTGAAAAGTTTCAGATGAAGACTATGGAACGACACAAAGCTTTGGTTTGTTTCTCGATTTTGTATAAACTTTATTAGTTTTTTTTTTTCGTTTTGAAAGCTAACCGGAGCGTTGTCGCAGTACGTTAGATGCAGAATAAAAGAATAAATTATGTAAAAATTATGTAAATTATGTAAATTATGTATCCTGACTATGCTATCAGTTGGGGTCCTAAGTAGAAGGAGGAACTTATACTGGACCTATTCATTTCCATGTATTATATGTAAATTCAGGACACTTGTGGCACAGAATTTAATTTAATTTGTACTTTATAAATGGAAGTTCAGTTGTCCGGTATTTGTTTGGCAAACCACGTGTCGTGCCATTTTAAACATTGTTTTAGTATCCGACGATGCTATCAGTGAAGGTCTGAAGCGCGCTACCGCCGGTGGAGGTACTGGGGGCGTTGACTCCTGGGAAGGTACGTTTATATTCCATGCCATGTTTATCTTTTTTAGTTACATCACGATTCCGAGAAACCAAACGACAATTTTAGTGTAATAATAAAACGCATGAATCTTCTAGCTTATGTTGTCACGGCTCGGCAAAAAGTATAAAACAAAATGTCTGCCACTAAAACTGGCGCACTACTTGCATATTTGTTCCCGGGGGTATTTTTTGCTTAGATTTCTTGTTTGCCATTTGCTAGGTTTGAGACCAAATTCAAGAAATAATTAAACATATAATTTGGCATTTCAGCTTCTCCTGCGAGTTCGTCGAGTTCTAATAACCACTCAATTTATCTCAAAGATGGCACCGGTGAGCTACCATATTTTTTGAATATTTAAATATTCTTCGAGAAACTCCTAGGTACTCCACGTTTTTTTGCTCCATGCTTGTCAATATGGAAGTGCCTTATAGGGGTTAGGCTACCAAGACTGCGCTGAACCTGAGGTCTATCAGTGCATTGAATATAATCAGTTGCAGACTCTCAAACCGGTTCGCTTATGGTTGGTGGACAGGAATTCTGCATCGACTTGGGCACGCTTCCACCTTCGCAAGACGGGACTTATATCGTTGAGGTAAGTTCACTACTTCTAATGTGTAGCTCAGTGTCGTAAGTGTGGCGCACCTATGGCACAAAGATCACATCATGTGCGCGGCTCCAGAAAGTGCGCCACATATGTGCCAACTGGAACTGTATTTTTCGCCGATCTGATCTCGTGACCATCATGGGATGCATCATCCTACCCACAGAGCTATAGCTATAGAGTGCGTTTTGCGGGTGTCTTCACTCGTATGCATTATCTTCAAATTATGTACAATTTTGTGACAAAATTGCGCACAAGGGCACATAAATTCGCATGTAATATTGCCCAGCGCAAGTAGTTCACAAATCAGCCAGGATACCACTTTAAATACATTTTAGGTGACGATGAAAAAGATTAACAATGAGCTCGTTATGGATCGTGTGCTCAATTTTGACCTGGACTTGCAAGTTGGAAATTAAAGGATTTAAAGAAAAAGATCTCATAAAATGCTTTTTATATATGTAATTTATTATTAGTTTGTTTACAGAGTTACAAAATAAAGAGTTTTGGTTTTCGGTGTTCCTTCAGTTGTTTACTAGTTTACGAATCGAGTTATGTTACATATACTTCCGTCTGTTAGTTTTTTTTAATCATTAGCTTAATCCACAAATCGATAAAATTGTTTTCTTTATTTTACGAGACGTAATCCATATTCTCACGAAATCGAGCCTAAGTCTAGGGGCGGGGTGTCCGTGTAATGGGCGTGGCTTGCGTGAGCGCCGGGCCTAAAGAGGGAGCCAAGGACTTCTGACAGCCTAACAATAAGAATTAACCCTGAAGGACTGTCAACTTGGCCTAATGCCATTCAATTATTGATTTATTGATTTTTCAATTGCCGATCGATATGTTCAAGCCTGACCCCGTACAACTGGCCATTTTTACTACGTCGACGCTGATTTTTGCCAATACTTTTTATGCGGACTTTGTCTATGATGATAGGTGGGTGGCTTTACAGTTACTCCGGAGTCGTATGCTGATGGCGAACACTTTAAAGCGAAATACCGGCCGGTTTTTGAAACGCATCGTGGATGACTGAATTCTTACGTATTTATGCTAATTTGCTCGAATTTAGCTAGATTTTCATTCTAATTTATGTTCACTTGCATGTGCTGCATAAGAATTCTGGTCTACTCGATTTTTATTACAATTTATGTTCATTTGCATATGCTGTATAAGAATTCTGTGTACTCGACGTGTTTCAAGAACCGACCGGTGTTTCGCTTTAAAACTAATTATTGAATTTTGATGACTATTTACCTACACAATTGACCATATTAACAACGTGAGCTGCGTGTTGAATTGTTTTTCTACCAAACTCCAAAATGCCTTCCAATTGCCAAGAATGAATACTCTTACGACACGACCCTAGAATTTAAATCCACATAGTATGCGTAAACCTGGAACCACTTCTGTTAGTTCGGCATGCTTCCAGTTCATGACCCACTGACCCTGTATCTAATAAGTTTGATAAAAATGTTTATCTTGTAACATTGATAAGGTCTTTCTTCTCTCTCTCTCTATCTCTCTCTCTCTCTCTCTCTCTGTCTCTCTCCCTTCTAAGCAAACGCAAGTCCAGCGATCCGAAACCGCTCTCAAACAGTGTCGTGATAGTCGGATCGGTGTTGATGCTCTGTTTTGTGTCATCAAAAAAGTGCCCAGAGGGTTTGAGATGATCTACCCTGTGCAAACTTTCTCTCTCTCTTTCTCTCTCTCTCTCTCTCTCTCTCTCTCTCTCTCTCTCTTTCTTTGAGGAAGTCTTCAATTTTTTCCCTTTTTTTTTTTTTTTTTTTTTTTTTTTTTTTTTTTTTTTTTTTTTTTTTTTTTTTTTTCTCTCTTTCCTTTTCTCGAATTGTTTTCCCTACACAATTGTTTTCCCTACACAGTAATGAAAATTGTTCACTTCGGGCTTCGTGAAAAATGAACCTTTACTAATTGTAAGACAGGCAGCAGCGTGTATGAGCAGACAAACACGAGTAAAATATCACGAGTAAGAAGAGTTCAACCCATCTCTCCTTTCTTAACTCACTCCCTCGTGATCCTTCTTCTTCCCTGGTGAATAACTCCCTGATGATCTTTCTGCTTCACTGGTGAATAACTCCCTGGTGATAATTCATTCTTCCCTGGTGAATAACTTCACTACTCGACAGCTCTCGAAGAATCCTCTGACTTATACCCAACTCATCCTAAATCCTAAGCCGGAAGTGTGGCGTAGATTTAGCTTGGCGGCCAATTAGACAAATTTCCGGTGGTGTATAATTACTTGTGAAAACATACGAAAGGGTGCAGGTCAGGCACATGAAAATCTTACATTAGTATATCACTTTTGAAGTCCGATTCTCTTAGCGGAGTCGAAATGGAAGTCTCTATCCGTCGGGGCTCCTTTACTATAACGCTGTATGACACGTGGTTTCACCATCCAATTTCCATGTGTCATATACAAATTTCCGTGCCTATATGTGCTGGTATCGCGAACTCTATTTCATACGATACTTGGGAATGCACAGCCACGTGTCATACCCCTTTAATATCCAATGTCCACAAGTGTTACATAGTCATGCGCGCCCTCGAGCGTAGAGTGACAATCCATCACAGGCTGTCATATTCTCTACTAGGCGCGATGGCGGGCACCCTAGAGGCCAAGAAGCCCAGTCGAAACATGGGGTTCATATGGACAGTAGGTCTGGGAACATCTGAAAAGGTGGAGTTCATCAAAATGATGTAGGTTTATGGTGTACGGTATATAGTACAGTGTAAAGTGCGTTTATTTATCTGAACTCCTGGATTCTAACTCTACGAGTTTTCAGAGTTATGCAAAGTGGGTTTGTTCTTATGCTGCTTATTCAGACGTTTTATTATACAAAATGAATTTTGAATTCTACATAATCTAACAAAACCTCTTTCAAAAAAATGGTGGATAATTTTTACGTTGGCCTAAATAAAGATATGAGTTTCACTTTTGAGCACTTTGCAAGATAAGCTGTAGCAATAAAGGAGTACGCTCTTGTAGCTTACTTCATTCGATTTATAAGTTGCCCTGACTAGCTCCGGCCTCTATAATATCCGTATTTGCATAGGATGTACACCTTTGACGTTGAAACTCGATATTTCCTCCCGATGCCTAATATGCATATTGCGTAATTGGCAACCACGGTGTTTGTGTGTGCAGACTGACCAAATAAAACCACATGCATAACTTAACTTCTCTTTCTCTCTCCCTCTTTCTCTATCTCTCTCTCTCCCTTTCTCTCTCTCTCTCTCCCTCTTTCTCTTTCTCTCTCTCTCTCTCTCTCTCTCTCTCTCTCTCTCTCTCTCTCTCTCTCTCTCTCTCTCTCTCTCTCTACCTTTCGACAAATAAACCGAAACAAAAGAATTGGTCCAAATATGCTAATACACCTGATATGCCAATTACGAAGAGCTACATACTATACGGAAGAGCATGAGCCTTTGTCATCTGGTATAACGTAAAACATCTAATGGGGTTTCCAAGTATGCTGAAAATTTACAGTATTTTATAACTACACGAGAATATTTAATTTAATTTTCCATATTATATATGCATGTTTCGTGCAAAAATTCGGTAGTATTGACGTAATCACACCTTTTTTTGGGATACTTGGAAACCCCCCATACAAGACAAATCCCACTTTCCATGAGCAACACGCTACTAAAGAATGACAATTTCTGCTAATAGTCGCTAAGGAAAGGTGTAATTTATTTATTTATTTATTAAATAACACCGAGGTGTGCATCAAATAATATGATTAAGAGAAAGCAATGTAGATATAACGAAACCAGTAATCAAAAACATTTCTTATTAAGTGGGACGCCTTGGTTTTAAAGCTAAATGCCGGCCGGTTTTTGAAACGCATCGCCGACAACTGAATTCTTACGTATTTATGCTAATTTGCTCGAATTTAGCTCGATTTTTTATTTTAATTTATGGCCATTTGCATAAGCTGATGTACTCCATAAGTTTCAAAAACCGGCAGGTATTTCGCCTTACAGATAAGGATTATATCTGAGTATTGCCCTAACAAGTACTATAGTATGTATCTAGGATCTCTTTCGTATCCCTTATATCCCTTAGTAATATACTTTGTATTAAACAAAACGAGTAGAAAGAAAAGTGGGACAATGGGTATTGTTCTATGTGGAAAATGCCCTGTCGTATTCATAAATAGAATAGAGAATTCAAAGGGATTACGAATTTTACATATTTTAGAAGGATATCCCATTGTCGGACTTATTGTTAGTGTTAGGGGGTAAAGGTTTACGTACACTTCAAAATATTATATACCAGATGACAAATTGTCGAGCAATTTGGCACCTGGAACTCGTCGTTTGCTGCTCAGGACCTCTGCGGAACATGTCATAAGCAAAAACGTTGAATTTGAACCCCCTTTAATCAAGGTGTACGCTCTTGAGGTGTAAACGATTTATTATTTATTAATTTATTATAAACCATTATCAGCGGATAAAATAAGGTTCTAGGGGTTTCTTTCTAATGCATAGATCGCATAGAAAAAATTGGGACCCAATTTCCTAAGAGAAACGCTTTGCATAGCAATTTGTGCCCCAATATGTGTATGCTTTTCGCGGATATGTGCCACAAGTAATATGGGAGAAAACCCAATTCCGAAAGAAACCCTTTTTTGTTTAGGTAGGGGCCAGTCTTTTTAAGCGATATCGCACGTGGTTTGAAAACTGTTCCCATGTACTATGTGCAAATGCATTATGTGCTCCTATAGCATAAACGAGCACATAAACGATTTCAAGCGCGGTTATATTTCTTTCAAAGTTTTCTCAGGTTTATGTATCAATGCCGGGTGAAAAGTTTGCGTACTATTTTCAAACTATTATTTATTACGAGGTAATTCTGGGGTATGAAACCTATGCAATTTGAGTACAAACCACCACCTATGAAATGCATGGCTTCGCGGAAAACGGGGCCAACTATCACATTTACGCGATGCAATAAATTCAAAACGTAACTGGTAATTTGGAATAACAATGTCTATGTGTCTATGTGAAACGTTGGCTATTTTCGAGCTCTGGAAACTTTTCGGAAAACTAGCAAAATTGGTGAAATGTGTCAAGGTACATCTACTAAGCCTAGGCCTAAGCCTAAGCCTAAGCCTAAGCCTAAGCCTAAGCCTAAGCCTAAGCCTAAGCCTAAGCCTAAGCCTAAGCTTCCCCTTCTCCCTTTACTTTGCAAATTTAAAGTTTTTCCTTTGAACTAGTCTATGGTGCAAAGCTGCAGATTTTTTTTCTATTTTTTTCCTCAAACTCATTCGGGTCAATTTAAATTCCCGCCAATTCATCATGGAAGCGATAATGGCGTACATAAATCACGGCACCTTTCGCGCCTTTCCTCACAAGCTAATCCACCCCTGCTTTTAGATCTGGCCATAGGCTAGGGTGTAAAGTAGAGGTAAATCTTAATCCGGCATAACATCCGATTTTCGAAACGTATGTTGGTCGTTGCGTTCCAGTGTGGTGTATTCAAATCACGCGCGATACTGCTCAACTTTTTGGTGAAATTATAGCCATTTGCATACAAAATATGGGAATGCGGTAGTCTAACACAAGTTTCAGAAACCGACTGTTAGATCGCTGCAAATAAGGGGCCCAAAGCTTTGCGGGCCCGTCATCCTAATGTACCCAGACTTCCCATCCCCAATATGCAAATTGCCAAATTTCAATGGGCAGATGGCTGGTGTTGTTGTCTTCGAGATACTTCAGCAATGGTCCGCCATTAGTATCAGATAGCCCGTTAGTGGCTAGGACGCGGGCACGCCTGGCTAGCGGGCGGGCCCGTCAATTCACTGGAGTAGCCCTCGACAGGCCCTCATGGCGCTAAGATATAAAGGGCGTAATCATTATCCAAAGAGACACATTGACTAATGGCTTGATGAGTTAATTGCCGGGGCAATTGAATTAGCTCGGGAATGGGTGGGAATGTGAATGGAGAATTGGGTAGTTTTACCCGGCGAAATATTGTGAAAATGAGCGGGCCACCCATATGTGTGCCAATGGTGTGCCAAGAGTGTGCCGCACACAACCAGTTGCGCATAACATTTTACGATGACTTTAATATTCGTGCCAAGTAATTATGTATTAAACTACAATTTCAACTAGCCAGTAATGGAATTTTTTTTGGTCGGAATGGCTGAACTCATTACCTAGCCAATAAATTTTAAGTGTCAGCAAAAAGCGGTAGTTGTTTACTCTCGACAAGCTTTTAAGTGTTAGAAAATTGATACCACTTTAATTTTAATTTTGATTTTGTTTTTACGCTTCAA
Source organism: Pelodera strongyloides (assembly GCA_036852015.1). Taxonomy (NCBI): domain Eukaryota; kingdom Metazoa; phylum Nematoda; class Chromadorea; order Rhabditida; family Rhabditidae; genus Pelodera; species Pelodera strongyloides. The sequence goes on from JAANDG010000257.1 coordinate 157,859, forward strand.
GAGCGTGCACCTTTATTCAAGGGTGAAAGTACAGATTCAAGGTTTTGCTTATGACATGTTCCGCAGAGGTCCTGAGCAGTAGGCGACGAGTTCCAGATGACAAATTGCTCGACGTCTTCGGGCTAGGGCCAGGAGGGATCGCCCATGATTCCCTCGCCTGGTGGTGGTTTCAAAGGTGTCACGGGCCGGAATCGAACTCGGGTCGATTGCGTTAGAGACGAACGCGCTGCCACTGGACCACCAGGCCCCCAAAAAAATTTGGAACGCTTCACGAATTTGCGTGTCATCCTTGCGCAGGGGCCATGCTAATCTTCTCTGTATTGTTCCAATTTTAGTATATGTTCACCGAAGTGAACAAAGGAAACAATACTTCCCACCTAAAGGGTCAGGCTCACTAGAAATTTTACATTATGGCAAGCGATCACTGCCCATAAAACTCGAAAACACGAACACTGGCAGCCAGCGTGCTATTAGGTAAATACCAAGAAGCAGTTACCACAATATACGTTTCAAAACCATATGCCATATTGCTTTAAAATTAATTGATATAATTTCAGCCAAGCAATCGTCAACAATCCCGACGTTACCGGTGAATTCAACCCGTTTTCTATGGTGAAAAACGACTTTTGGGGAACTCGGATTTCACATCCGGGATCTCACAAAAGCTGGCGCCCTCTAACAACACTTTCCTTCAAAATAAACCATCTAATTGGAGGACTTAACCCGACCGGGTAAATTTCTTTTTACTGTAACATATATATTTTTGTATACCGGATAGTGGTGTAGTGGGTAAATCATTTGATTTTCATGCAAACGTCCCGGGTACATTTCCCAGCCCAGGCGGTTACACCCAGCCAACGGCGTGAAAATGGGTATATTGGTAACTCAAGGAAGCGTACTGAACAAAGAACGCACATCTTTTATCAACGTTCAACTATCATAGGATACGTTTCAAGATGCACGTAAAACATAGACGCATGCTAAACCAATACTAACTGATTGTGAGCTTCGATAATTGGTTACTCCCTCGACATATATGTATTCAATTTTCAATGTTTATTAAATGTGCATGGTTCAGCTCACCAACTATCAATTAAATATCGTTATTTGTCTATTGTAGTGTTGTTGACACTAATAGGCAACTCATTACACGTTACTGTTCCGTTATTTCGTTACCGTACACGCAGTTACACTCTACAAACTACAAAGTACAAACTAAGTTCAACGCCCTGTATAGTACCAGGACCTAAGAAAGCGTCCCCGTGGGGCCCTATATTAGGTTGGACTCCCAGATGGGACACCCATTTCAGAATTTGGTCATTTGGGCCCAACAAGCGGGTGGCCCAGGCAGGAGGACGGGTAGTAGTGTGCGTTTTCATTTCAACAACAACCCCTTTCTGTGCATCGAAATGGAATTAGAGTCATTTTTAAGGGGAAACTAGGGGGAAAGTGTTTTTGGACTACACAACACATTATTATAGGATGGGCATGGGAGTCACCCGGGGAGACAGGGGAATTGAAAGTTAGTGTTGGGGAACAATATCTTATTATATAAAGGACAAAATGTCGGAAACGAAGCATTTTCATCAAGTTTTGATAACGGAAATGAGGCACACAAAAAGCTCCGCCGCCGAGCAGAACCCTCGACGTCTCGCGTTAGAGTCAAGCGCTTTGCCTGCTGCGGAAACACGCCCGTGGGGCTCTTCATCCGGCTGGTGTTAATATATTTCTGGAATAGAGTTCAAAATCATGATTATGATGGGCCGCGTGGTCTAGTGGATAGCGCGGCTGTCTGCAACGTGGTAGAGCACATGATACACAGGAAACCCGTCACCAACCGGACACCACGTGATTAGTCACTGTCATTTGGTGACCATCTGGTGACCAGTTGACGACGGTTTTCGAGGAAACTTGGTCACGAAGAGGTCCCCAGCCGGGACGACAATTTCAAAATTAAGTTATATTTATTGACTTTCAGTTTTCACGTTACAAATGTACTACTCCACGCGGTCGCCAGCGTTTTATTCTACAAACTTTCGAAGGGAATGCTGAAAAGCAACTTTGGTAAGTTTCTGGCTATTGTTTGATTCGTTTTGTGGTGGATTATTATCTTTGTTTATTATTTTAGTGTGTGTGACTTAGCGCACGAGCCGCGGAAGCTATTTCGTGCTTTGAGTGAGCGCAACTGTGGCGCATCAATCGCGCAGCTATCACTCAACAAAGGTATATTTCAGGTCAGGTTCTATCATCTCTCCTCTTCTCTCTTCATCCGATACACTGTGAAGCAGTGGGCAGCGTTGTCGGGCGCGCAGACATTCTGATGTCAATTTGCATACTGATGGGAATATTACTGTATGACAAAGACAAAGTGAGTAACTTGAACCTCATATGGGTTATGTATCTATGAATTGTTGGGGCGGGCATGTGCGCTACAAGTGTGCCACACCTTCGCAAACCCATGGCGCACGTTCGGCGCATTTATGAATCTTTATAAAATGAATGAGTTTAGAATCATCTCCTTCCATGTGTTCTTCTAACAATGACTGCGACGGCGTGCAAGGAAACCGGAGTGATACTACTACCCATATTATTTGTCAAGGAGTTTACCGATGGAAAAGGGGTTAGTTAAACACTTTATTCTTTTCGCTTATTTTTCATGCTAACAATTTGTCCTAATGTTCAAACTGGCTGCGCTTTCTACCCAGATGTCTACGCACTATTTCTGATTATCACCATTGTATTAATTATCATGTAAAACAAAGCAATAAGGAACAAGCAATAAGCCTTACATAACTGTAGCCTACGTCTCATGAGGGCAATGCTAGAGTACGTGATATAACTTAATGGTCGACTTCTGCACTTCTAACCTGTAAGCCTACATATCTTGTTATATATAATCGGAAAGCGTGCTCAGAAACTTTTTTCTATGTCAACGCGCATAAACATTCCAAAACGTCCTTTTTTTTGCCTGAACGTTCGCAATCGCAATTTCACGCCAAATTTGCATAATGGCTAGTTTTGGCAGTTTGCGCACCAAGGAGTACCGTTGACTTTTTGCCAGTTCTCTCTATCTGTCTTTATTCTCACTCCTCTCTCCCTCCCTCTCTCTCTCTCTCACATCTCTCCTTCTAACTCTCCCTCTCTCCCCCTCCCTCCCTCCCTCTCTCTCTCTCTAACTCTCTCTCTAATTCTCTCTCTCTAACTCTCCCACTCAGTTGCTCGGCGGTTTCTCGATTTCTTTAAACGCCGAACTTTTTCTGATGAGTTTAGATGACGTGAGGCGGAACACGTTAAAATGATCAAGCAGACAAACTCAGAAGCAAAGTCTGCGATTGCTTGAGGGAATTATCTAATCAGAACGTTTGGAAATAACTAAAGAATGGGTTCTCTCTTCCTTCCCCTCCTCCCCCCTCCTCTCTCTCCGTCTCTCTTAGCCTCCCTCCTCTCTCTCCCTCTCTCTCTCTCTCCCTTCTCTCTCTCTCCCTCTCTCTCTCTCTCTCTCTCTCTCTTCGAGCCCGTCGCCTTGACTTGGACTTAACTTAGTCCCACTTAGACTGTTCTATTCCTAAAACTAATTAGGACAATTGGCTCAAATCTTCGCGAGTCCTTTTGGAGGTGCTAATCCGAAGATATGCAAAAAGTGGTTGCAATTTACTGTTAGAGAGAGAGGAGAGAGAGATCCAGAGAGAGAAAGCGAGAAGGAGGAAAGAGAGAGCCTGAGTGAGGGAAAAGGGAGCGAGAGAGAGAGAGAGGTTCAAGGACATACATAGTCAAAGAGGTTTGTGGTAGAGAAAGTTACCCTGAGGGAGCATGGTTCTAAAATGCTTTTGATATAGAACGGTTGTCTGATTATAATAATAGCTTATTGGTTAACAAAATGTATATTTTAACCGTCACAGGCCCTAACACGCAGAGCTTCACAACGCCTGCAACCAACAGGGTGCCACGGAAATACATAATACATTTAAAAGCCAACAATCTGTAAAAAATTCAGCATTTATATACTTTTACGACCCTTTAAAGCGAAATATAGAAAAGTTTTTTGAAATGGTTCTTGGCTGACTGCGTTCCCATGCATCATATGCAGAGGTAGAATCGCACAGTATCGCGCAGTTATTTGCATACAATACATGGGAGTGCAGCGTCGACTATACATTGCGAAAATCGGATGTTGTACCGCTTTAAGATCACGCACACTTCAAAGCTATTCAACAAGCGCCGCTTATCATGCAACTAAATCTTTCACCAAATGTATCTCCCTTGTCTCCCCATTGCCAAAACATCACTCAGCTAAGCGATAACCATCTACGGTTTTGCATGAAACCCCATAATTTATCCGTCATGTTCCCTTTCTTAGGCGGATCAGTTAGCCGGCGCGCAGCGCGCACCAAGGCCGCTCTTGAGCCTTAGCGCCCTGCGCTCACCCCGTTATCGCAGTTCGCCAATCAGCATTAGCGGGCGAGCGTGAAATGCGCTAGGGGGACCAGCGAGCAGGTGTTGAATATCGGTTTTTATAATAAAATATTGCTATAATAAATTTTCCAACTGCATCTAGTTAGGTTACGCTCTAGATCTATGTGAAGGCTTGTAGTTGTTCATCCAACTTGTGAAGCGTAAAGCAATAGGATAACCTCGTAATGATCAGCTTTCGCGTAGTAAGGCCTAATTATGGTTCGGTCCCAAATTAGTATGTATGAATCTAGGCATGCAATTTATACGCACTTCGATGGGGAATACTAATTGTACGCCACAACTAGGATTGCATAAAAGTTTAATGTAAAATCTTCTTAGTATATAAAAGCGTATCTGTAGCGTGCGCTAGCACTCACTTTACGGAAGTAGAATTCGAATAAATTGTTCCGCTTTGGATATAAAAGAGTGCCGCAGTTCAAATTAGAATATTTTAATGTAAAAGAACGTTGTATGTATTCATTCGTAAAGATTTTCATCTACGTTACAGACGTTTCATAAGTACGGAAAGACGCCTCAGGCAGCATAGCCCATAGCCGGCTGGTTTACAATATAAAAAAGTAATAATTATAATGTTAGACCATATCTTCACGGAGATTTGAACTCTGTGTGGGTACCACGTATGAAATGAGCGAGTTTTGTTCCAACCTCAGGCTGTGAAATTCCTAGCGCTTTTCTATTACTTATTATTTTCAATGTTGTGTTCAGGAACCTGAGGTTTTTCTTACTTGGTTGTGGCACGGGCGTCCGATACAGGCGCGCACCTGTGCCGCAACCCTAGACCGGCCCTGTACCAAAATCCTAACGGCTGTCAGCAACTTTACACCAATGATGATGATTTCAAAGGCCAACCGGCGCAATTAGGGATTATTTACTAGGTGAGATAGTGGGTACCTGGGAAGGGAGAGAGGGACTTTAGCGAGTAAAATGGAAAATAGAAATTGCGTAGTCTTTGCAAAGGGACAGAGGTAGAAACAGCAAGCTCTAAAGCCAAATAATCAGAGGTATAAACAGCGTTTTGTTTCAATTGTGGTACAAACTATTGACCTAATGTAATATGGTTTATTGGTAAACAATAAAAAATGCAGAGTAATGATGCATAATAAAACAAATGTCGACCAACAGGAACCCTAAGATACGGCGCTTCACAACGCACGTATACTGACGTGCGACCAAGATGATGCTGAAAAGTGATTCCTTGTAGACAAAAGAATTATACGAAAACCTACAAAGAACAACTAACGAAGTCAAAACAATACTTCTTTCTACCTATTTACTTCTTACCAGCCGTCACCCGAAAGGCATTTATCTCCTTCTCAACTAAGGGTACTTAAGTCAATTGGTTTATCCTTGACTCTGGTGTCCTCGGAAAAGGAAGGAAGGGTAGCCGTCAGGGTACCTCTGAAATTGTACCGCCGCTCGCGAGCGTCAATTGATGTACCCTTCCGGTATACGCGACAAAGATGCCTTGCAAGGGCACAACATTAATTGCTCGTCTTGGTAGAGCGCTTCTTAGCGCTAGGGTGCAATTATGGGTGCTCAAATGGGGACAACTTTAGTTTATGAGTAGGGGGAGAGTACTTTAAAGCGATATGACATGTGATGTCATATCGCTTTAAAGTTGATATGTGCGAAGTTTGTGCGCACGTTTCACAAACCACATGTCATACCATAACTTATTTCTCAAACTACAAACTATAAATTACAAACTTTCAGAAATGTCTGCGTTCTCTCAATCTCCTGTTGTATTTCCTTGTGCTCTGCTCGGCCAGGCATGCCATCAACGGCTTCACTACTCCAACATTTTCCCCGGCGGACAACCCGGCGGCGCACGCGGAAAATTTTCTCACCCGGGCGTTAACCTTCAGTTACCTGCCAATAGCCCACTTACTGTTGTTGATATTTCCTGTACAGGTGGGCGATTAAAACGAATGTTTCGTTGATTATTTTAGGTTGGACCTGTTTTCCTTAATCGAGAAACCTTTGCTTGAAAATCGGCGAAAACATTGCGAATTTTCTTCGGGCCATATATGCGTTTCTTAAAGGGCATGTCAAGCCTGAATCGTCAAGCCTGATGATTTCTTAAAGGGCATGTCAAGCCTGAAACCAGCTTGACAGTCCCTTTAAAGGGACGGGCCCATCAAAATAAACACATATTTTGCATGTTTTTATAATTTGTATAAAGGGGGTTTATTATAATATATGTACACTAAATTTCGGCTAGAGTTTGTAACGCTGAAATTTTTCGGTGTCGATAAACTCAAAAGTATACCGTAGAAGACCAACAATTGCACCCTTATTTCCTTACCGCGTGTCCCGGGGGAATGTGGCTATATGGACAGATAGTCTCCCGGGTCCCAATCAGAGCGAGGTATCCTCGGGAGACGCGGTAAGGAAATAAGGGTGCAATCGTTGGTCTTCTATGGTATACTTTTGAGTTTATCGACACCGAAAAATTTCAGCGGGATAAAGTCTAGCCGTAACTTAGTGTACATATATTATAATAAACCCCCTTTATACAAATTATAAAAACATGCAAAATATAGGTTTATTTTGATGGGCCCGTCCCTTTAAAGCAAAATATGGGCCGGTTTTTGACACGCATTGCTTACACCTGCTTTCTTATGCAGCATATGCAAATGGGCAAAAATTAGTACTTGAGGTGGGTTTCAAAAACCGGCCGGTATTTCGCTTTAACGCATCGCACCCTCCGCGCACCATCGATGGGCGTTCCGCCGCGGCCTTTCTTGTGCGCGAAAATTGCGCGATGGGATTGACAACGCTAAAAATTTGACCACAATGACCAAATTCCATATTTTTTCAGCTATGCTTCGATTGGTCGATGGATTCTGTAGCGCTTGTCGAGACCATTTTTGACCATCGTTTCATCATCTCTATTACAATTTATGCAGTAATTATCAGAACATTATGGAGCCTAAGCAAGAACTATTTGGGCAATTTTATTGAGGAAATTAGGTAAGTGCTGGTTTTTAAAGGTATTTTCAAAAGTTGTCTTTTATTCTGTGATCACACAGATTCGACAAGTAACTGTAAACCGTTGAACTTCTGAATCTAGTATAGCGGTCGGTATGGACGAACTCTGGGAGCATGCTCCCGGCCTTAGTGGGTGGTGAGCGAAAAGTGCTGAATCACGTGAATCCATAGGCAAATTCGCCCTCGGGAAGGCTCCAAAAAGTTTTTAGGAGGTCAAATCAATTTTTTTAGATACACCTTATTGAAAGAAGAAAGGTTTGATCTTTCAAGAAGAAAGGAAAGGAGTAGCAAATCAAGATATCCCACGGCTTATCAAGCTTGTGAGAAGCCGCATAGGAAACTATCAAAGAGCAGAGAACGCTCACCACATGAAGTATGTCGCCTTGGAAGGCATACGTTTCATATCATCCTTATAGCCACGCAAGCGTGAAAACTTTAATATGTGAGAGCATCTCTGCGCAAAACGGCATTCCTTTATATCATATGCAAATTAGATTATTTTTGTGGCCGAACTGAACGAATATTACTAACTAAGTCAGCAAATCCTCCTTCAGCTTTGCATCAATCACTCTGACTCTCTGCTGCTCTCGTCGGCGATAATGATCCTTCCCCATCTGCTCGCCTGCAACCTCTTCGCCTACGTCGGTTTTGTGATCGCTGAAAGGATACTGTACCTTACAAGCGTCGGGTTTTGTCTGATTGTCGGGATTGGATTTGAGAAATTTAGAGATCAATTGACAGGTGAGGTGCAGAGAAAAAGTAATGTATTGATTGACTCGCTTACAGTAGTCTGGGCTAGTCTGGGACTGTCGTGCGTCTTGAAATAACAAGGATAGAAAACATGGTTGCGGTATAAATCTGGCATAGACAGGGCCATGGAAACATGCTGACCGCCGGGCTCCTACCTGGGGAGAGAGGGAGAGAGAGATGGAGAAAGTGACAGTGACAGTCAGAGAGAGAATCTATAACAATGAAAAATCTATGCAAACTTGGTATTGCAAGGCAATTCCAAAGCTCACATGCAGCTTTTAGGCGCCCAAAGTAGGCTGCTGCACCTCTTGTTCATTCTACTTTTCATCTCGTTCGGAACCAGAACTGTGTATAGAAATGCAGACTGGACAACCGAAGAGAGCTTATATAAAAGCGCCGTGCACATTAATCCAGCGAAAGGTTAGTTGAAAAGTTAGTAAGGATAGCGAAAAGTCCCCTACAGTTTCCTATTTTTTACATGTTGCAGGTACTTTTATTGAGCTGGTCAGCGTTAGGTAATGGAAATGAACTAATAAGCCAATGCAATTAAAGGGAGAGGCCGACGAGAAAAAAACTGTTTCTTGATTTACTTGCACAGAATGCACAGTATTTTAACCTTTCTGGCTACGGTACCTGGCCGCACTGTTTGCCGTGAAATATCTCTGCGAATACTAGGCTTCAAGCAATGCGGTTTTCACTGTAATGTTTCTTAAATTCTGGACCTTCTCTTCAAATGAATTAAGAGCAACTTTTTTTCCGTGGGCCTCTTCCTTTAAAGGGATCGGCTCACCTCAAATCGTGTCTGTTTTTTTTTGTTTCTTTATTTTCTATAAGGGATAATAAAAATTTGGAATACAAAAAGTAGTGTTATATTTCAATACTCACGAAGATATTAGGTGATAAAGTGGTGGATCGATCGGCCCGAAATGAAAAAGTGTTAATTGTCCCATACAAACAAGGCAGGACAATTACACTTTTTCATTTCGGGCCGATCGATCCCCCACTTTATCACCTAATATATTCGTGAGTATTGAAATAGAACACTACTTTTTGTATTCCAAATTTTTATTATCCGTTATAGAAAATAAAGAAACAAAAAAAAACAGACACGATTTGAGGTGAGCCGATCCCTTTAAAGGGAGAGGCCCACGAGATAAAAGTTTCCCTCAATTTATTTGTGCAGAATGTCAGGAATTTCAGAAATATTACTGTGAATACCGCAATGCTTGAAGCCTAGAACTCACTGAGTTGTCCTCCGGCAAACAGCTCGGCCAGGTACCGTAGCCAGAAACATTTTTTGCGCTTTTAGGGCATTACTGTATTGGAAACGCCTCATCATAAACGTAGGAATGATCTTTATTCGTTTGACCGTTATAAGGTAGAGAAAGAATGCAAATGAACGGATATCAACCGTAAAACAAATTTTGACGTTGCTGACTAAGGTACCTGGCCGAACTGTTTGACGGGGAATAACTCTGTGAGTTTTAGACTTCAAGCAATGCGGTTTTCACGGTAATATTTCTGAAGTACTGGACATTCTGTACAAGTAAATTGAGGACAACTTTCTCCTCGTGGGCCTCTCCCTTTAACGCGCCGCTATTAATTCCCAGCAGTGCAGGATGCTGAGGCCATCGGTTCAATTTCGGCCTCTGACCAAACATTCCAGCACAGACATCGACCTATTGTAAAGAAAGCATGTTTCGTATACAGAGTTTGGCAAGATTAAAATACATGTTATATTTCCAGTTTTATCATATTCTAGCTTATGCGAATCTTGGTCATGTGTATGCGCGTACTGGTCGAACGAACGAGGCCGAGGAAGCCTATATAAAAGCTCTTGAGCGAAGACCGTCAATGGCGGACACCCACTATAACTTGTAAGTTTAACCTATAACGCCCTTTTTGAAGAATATGCTGGTCGACTGCATTTTCATATGCCATACTATACAATTTTTATGCTGATTTGCATATGATGTATGAGTATGAGAATATAGGTGTATTGCATAGTTTCAAAAACCGGCAGTTATTTCGCTTTAACCACCCGTGAATATATTATAGCTCTCATTAGTAAGTGCAACAACCATCTGTAAATAGAGCAAAGAAGGAATTTGTATCATACATACGTTTCAGCGTGTTCATAAAGTAGGCATACTAGACTTGAACTAGGGGGAGTGCTCCGATCGCCAACCGCTCCATTATGTTAAGCATTGAGCTACCACCGTAAAAATTACCAAGATGCTAGGATAGCGGTGTAAACTCTAAAAACTTGAAACTTTTAGGGGTATTCTGTACCGTGAAAATGGGAAAATAGCCAAAGCTGAGCAATCATACAAGAATGCCTTGCGGCACCGGCCAGGATTTGCGAATGGTTAGCATTCTTTCTTCTTGTAAATTTCATCTTTATATAGGGTTCGTTCCAAGCAGCTTTAGGCTCTCCCTAATAGCTATACGCTCAAGCTCAGAATCAGGATCAGGCTCATTTTCAGCTTTATGCTCCAGCCCTGGCTCACAATTCTTCTTAGGGCCATGTTCGGAATTCAACTCATGCTCAGATTTAGACTCGTGGTCAAGCACGGTCCTGCGCGCCCTAAATGTTCCGTCTGACTCAATCTGGTTTTGCATGCTCAGGTTCAACCTGAGTCACTATACTTTTTATCACTGAAGCCATGGCTGTCGTACTGACGAGACCCCACCATGGTAAAAGTCCTCGTAAGCGACCGGGGTCGAAACGGGGGACCATATTCATATATAGGACACTCTTTTTTCTTGTCTCTCAGTTCATATACAGTTCTTTATTTCGAAGTTAAGCGCGTACGTACTTGCGGTTGCGATTCATCTTTAAACCTTCAGCTTCGCTCAAACTCTATCCGGTTTCGACGAGGCTCAGGCCTCTACTATGCTTGCTTCCTAAAACTGACCTTTGCAGCCTGGCTCAATCTCGGTCTTGTTGAGTGGGAGCTCGGGAAAGATCCCTTGAGTTCCTTCAAAACTTGCTGCAACTTGGATGGAAGTCGCTTAAAGATACCACGTCATCATCATACCGCTGTGACGTCATGTGCTTACAATGAGGGAAGGTATCAGGCAGCTAGGGATAATCACTCGGAAGCGATAGAATGGTACAGGAAGGTGAGGGCTCTTACAACTAGCTCTCTCTCTATCGTTCTTTTGCCCTCTTCTTTGCCCTCTCTAATTGACTCTCTCTCTCTCTCACACACTCCCGCTATCTTTTTTTGTAAGGATGTCTCTAAGCTTTCCATCTCCTATTTCTCTATCTTTCTCTGGCTTGCTCGCTGTCAGCATCTCTCCAGAACCGCACCTTCAGCTAACGGATTCATATTTAGTTTTACGTTGTGGGCATCAATATCAATTAGTCTGACTGTTTCTGAACTCCCCAAGTTGAAACATTGAAACATGAACTTTCTAACAATAAGTTAATAAATCGGTGTCACCTAGGCGCTGGCGTTCGCGCCGCACAACTACGAGAACCGCGTCTCCATATGGAATATGCTGGGCGAGAGTCTCGCCGCGACCGGGGATACTGTGGGCGCGGAATCGGTCTATAAGATTGCCCTGGAACACGCGCCGAACCATGTGCCCGCCCATCTTACTATGGGACATTTGCGGGCAAAACAGGTACAGTAGACATTCTATTAAAATTCGAAACATTGAGAAGCGAAACCTTGCCTCGCTTGGCATAAACACTAGTCAATGAGTCGTGCGGTCAGGGAGGCAGCCCGTCATAAATTACACATGAAGCATTCAGATACAGTAGTTTTTGTGGACATTGCATATCATGACATACAGATGTTGCATACATGCCAAAATTACTTTATAGTAAATTTATTTTTTGAATTACACGGTAAATATACAACATACGATAAGTTACAGTACTCATCGCCTTCGCAATTGTATGGATATATGTACGCTTGCACACAGAAACATAGAGTCAGCCTTCCATTCTCAGACAGTATTATTTTTCTTTCAGAACCGAACCGCAGAAGCATCGCAGTGGTTTCGAAGGGCCCTGGACATTGCACCCAACTCCACACTAGCTCATCTGCACAATGGTGTATTCAAGGCACAAATGGTAGGTAGCTCTATCATTTTTCTAGGGTTGTTCTGTGGTAGGCTTACCAATGCATATAAACGGCGAGCAGATTTTCCAGCCAAACCAGACCCGAGCTTTCTTCAGGGTAGGATATCATGCTAAACTAAATGTTACGCTAAACAACCATAACAGCACCGTGCTTTTCAGGGGGACTTGGTCGGTGCTCGTCTTGACTACGAACGAGCCTTGAGTCTGGATCCCAACAAGATCGATACTATCAGTGCACTAGCCGCTGTGCTCCGCAAACTTGGTGAAACTGAGGAGGCCGAACAGGTATAAATACGTGATTACGCCGCCATTAATTATGCAATCCATGCTGCCTTTCTGAAGTCATTTGTCATCTGGAACTCGTCGCCGAGTGCTCAGGACATATGTGATCAAGACATAAGCTTTGAACAATGTGTTGAACTATCCTTGAATAAAGGAGCACGCTCTTGTGGCGTAAAATTGTATTTCTAAAAAAAACCTGTCGCATTACACGCTAGGAATTCTGTATTTTCTTTGCCACCGGCTGTGACAGCAATATTTAATTTACTCCATTGCTCTTCCAGTAACAGTAAGAGTATGTGCTTGAGGCTGAAATCGAAAATACAAATCACGATAATCCTAATTGCAGCGTACTACCGTAATCATTATAGGGTAACCCTAATTGCTTAATTCCTAATTTCAATAAACTACAGTACCCCCAATTTCAGCACCTCCACCGGCTCACGATCCTCTCCCCCGGCGCATCTTCCTATGCAAATTACGGTGCAATTTTGCATCTAAACGGCCGCCACGACGAGGCAGAATCCTACTACCTGAGAGCACTTTCTTTAAACAGTGACGACAAAATTACTGTTGAAAATCTCGAAAAACTTAGGCGAATTCTAAATAAGAAGCGAAAGATACAGTGAGTACTGCACTATATTGCTTAATTTCCTTTAGACCTTTCTTTTAGAAACAGGCACACATCTCAAATTGTTTACTAGTAAAAAGTTCTCTATCGGCAATCATTACTGTATTCTAAATAACCTTTACTTACTACGTACAACTGTATTCTATAACGTTTCAATGACTACTGTATTCTAAATAACTTTTTATTACTACTGTATCTACAGTATTTCCAGATTTTTCCAATTACTGTACAAAGCTATGAGCCACTATTCAGTTACTTCTCTTACAATACTTACTTTATTGATATTCCATGCGGGTCTTATACGAGTAACTTAATTTTGTCTAATAAAGATTATCTGCTTTTTACGTTCACTTTAAATTACAACACATCGTTTCAGTGCACACACACACCATATTTAAAAAAAAACTTTAATTCAACAAAGTAACAAATAAACCTAACAACTAAACACACTTCTGAAGAAAACTAAAAATATACAAAAAGTAATAATACACGAAAAGACATTTCACACAACGCTTCACAACAAGATTTAAAGCAATAGAGCATCCGGGTTTTTGAAACTCATGTTAAAAAAACAGAATACTGCGTTCCCATGCATTATATTCAATTGTCCCACGCATTATATAATATGCAACGAGTACAATTAGAAAAAATCGCGCACTTATTTGAATACACTACATGGTAATGCAGCATATCAAAAACCGGACGCTAGGCCGCTTAAAAAAAACTGAAAAGTTTCATATGAACTAAATTAGTCCGTACTAAACATAAACTGACTAATAACAAATTTCAAAATATAGATTTTTTCAAAAAATAAACAGCCTAGATCAAAAAATACTTCAGTTAGGTTAGTACTCATAAAGCTCTTACTTTATCTCAAAGTAGGCTAGGATGTTAGCTACTATAAAACAGATTATTATTATTAATATTATCCACAGAAACAATAACACAACACAATTATTACCCTCAATGAACTAACAAGTCATCTAGTATAAACAACACAATAAATGGGACGAACCATATTGCATACAAAACACCCACGTTCAATATTCTCCCTTTTCACTTTGACAAAATCACAACTATATAAAGCTGAATAATAAAGATAAACAAAGAAAAACCGTAAATCAGAAAGTAGAATCTAAAATACCGAAACGAGATCATTACTTCAACAATTAGATATTTCTAAAGAATAATCACGACTCACAACGATAATAACACCTATGCACGGTTAATGTGAAATACCGGCCGGTTTTTGAAAAAACGCATCTCTCAGACAACGCATCTCAGATAGCTACGTATGTTAATTTGCTATTTGCTCGAATTTAGTACGATTTGATTCTAGTGTATGTTCATTTGCAGAAACTGCGTAAATGCTTATACTGGTGTACTCTATGCGTTACAACTGAGTCAAATTATTCTGAGGAACTACAGCGGCTCTTGAGTAAAATCACTTTACATACTAATCCACAGAATCTCTACTTTCTACTAAAACAAGACAAATCTATACACAACACACCTCCACACATTCTCCAACCCGTCCTCACCATCACCAGTATTCAAATCCAGAGGATTCCCATTTGCGGTTATCAAAGTAGCTTCACCTTCAGTCGGCCTAGGCTTAGGCTTCACCATTCTTCAACGCCGAAGTCTCATCCGCATCATTTTCCCGTATATCATCTGATTTGGCACCATTTCTATCGTCCAATTTGTTGTTTGGCTTCGTGGGGGCTGAAAATTATATGGTAAAAGATATGTATAACACCAAACTCTCATAAAATTCTACTATGTCTCTATGTGCGCATGCGAGATGGGCAATTTCCGGAAAGAAAGGAAAAAAGTGGCTCGAACTCGAGATGGGCATTGAAATAAAAATAATACATGCAAAATAGTTGCCGAAAAATGCGAAACTAAAATCTGTAGCTGAAACTAAGATCAATCTACACTTTGCATTTGTATGCCCAGCCAATTTTATTTATTATTTTTTCGGTGGTTCAACTCGAATCAGATTTTTCTCTTCTTTTCGGGAAGTTGCCCAATGCCCCCCTGTAATATGGCCCTCTCAACGTGCTCGCTTGTCCAACACCAATACGCCCACGTTTTCGGCGATTTCGGCCAAATTAAAATGTTCTAGTCAGGACATTAAAAATGTATTTTCTAGTCAGTGCAAAGCGACCTTGTCTTACTACAGAATATCTTATTATCAAGTACAGAAAGTTGATCTATCTTATCACATCACAAACTCACACGTAAACAAACGATTAAAAAAATAGAAAAAAAACATACCGAGAGAAAGTACAAATTCACCCTGGTCACCAACACCGACAACTGGTCGCTTCTGTGAACTTCCCGATGCAGAACTCGCTAAAATCGGAGGATACAATTATGTGATTAAAGCGATACGGTACTTGTTTTGTGAAACATACACTAACATCGTAGGACGTCAGGATCGATGTGATGAAATTATATGACTAAAGCGGCATGATACGTGTTATGTCCGGACACCACACGCTCTAACACTCCTTACAACCTACGACATATAAAGCAATTCTCATATAGAGTTACTGTAATCCGTAATCCTAGAAAAATATGTATTGCTGAACAATTTCTAAATTCTAAACTATATATCTACTAACCACTATCAACAGAAGTGTTCCGCTCCTCGCGCCCTTCTGAATACTCTTCACGCGGATGCGACTCGCCATTCGACCGCGTTGACCCGGCGGACGCGGAGTGCGCCATCGTCTCGCCATCATAGTGCCGCTTCTCCGCCAGGCGTGACTGCCGTAGCGCTAGCCTCTCTTCGCGACTCTGCAAACAAAAATTCGTAGACAGTCGAGAGGTAAAAAAATAAATCGCAGCGTTTCGTAAGCTTAAGCAGAAGATCCGTATTTTGCGTATCTAAATATCGATTTGAAAAGCAGAAACACGGCCGACGCAAAAAAAAAACCCCGAAATGTTTCAGCACAAACTCAAGAACGCGAAAACTGAGCAGTAAGTAGTAAAAGATGCCACCCACATAGTAATAAATAATAATAATAATAATAATAATAAATAATAATTAGTAATAATAATATTATTAGTGAATAATAAATAATAATTAACAATAATACTAATAATAATAAACAAACCAGTCCATGACTCGGGTCTGCCGGTTTCCTATCCCTTTCCCTCGAATCACTCTTCTCGCTCAAAATATAGTCATCGTCCTGCTCATATCGTCCTTTTTTCGCCTTTGGGCGACGCAAGCCCAGCATTTCCTACAAAAAAACAACCGGGTAAAGTTACACTTAACGTAACACACAAAAATTCGTAGATTTAATACAAACAAAGAAATCAGAGTGTATAAAAAGGTAAGAAGCATCCCGATTCCACGGTGTAAACAAGTGCGGAATTTTTTTTGGCACTACTTGGTATGATGCAAGTCAATCAAAACAATAATCCGTCCAATCAATACCAACAAACAAACAAACAACCAAACAACTCACATCGATCTTTTCATCCTCCTCCGTTTCTTGCTGCTTCTTCGCTTCCATTTCCTGTTGCCGGTGCTGGAGTCGGGAACTCACTCTGCAATGGACGATTTATGGAAAACATTTAAACAAATTAAGGTAACCTTAACCTTCACTACATGCTCCTAGGTCCTAGGTCCTAGGGAAGATTAAAGAAACGTTGTGAGGCATGACGTGGATGGAGCTCAATTCATACATCCCTAGTCACAAACGATTTTCAGGTGTGTAAGTAAAAAGCGCCACGTTGACGCAATCACAATACTAGTCGACACAGAAAATCAGACTACAGTAGTGAAGTGTTTTGTGTTTTAGCCGATTTGGGTACGGTATAGTACATACATAGACTGAGAACCCGCAATTGCAATTACTTTTTACTATGATAATAAAGATGAAGACACAGATAAATGCGCAGAGTAGACAGTACACAACATCTGTACTGCAACGCATTACTAACTTATCACTTTATCACATAAGGACATAAGCTATGTTTCACAGCAGTCATAAATCAATTTAGACAAAAGCAATTTTACCCGTGTACCATTTGGCGCTATTAGCAATAAAGATTAAAGCGAAATGCCGGCCGGCTTTTGAAATGCATCGTGGACAACTGAATTTTTTCGTAGTTATGCAAATTTGCTCGAATTTAGCTCAATTTTTTGTTCTCATTTATGCTCATTTGCATACGCTGCATGCAGAATACTGGTGTACTCGGTGTTTCAAAAACCGGTTGATATAACGGGGTGCACTTTATCTTTTTAAGTTCATATAAAATAAATAACAACAAAAAATACCTGAGTCCATACACCCCAAATCCATCGACAGCAAATTTCGTGGCCATTTCTCTGATTCTCTTCATCTCCTGCTGATGTTCGAGCTTCTCTCGCTTCAGACGTTCCGCCTCACGCACTTCGGCCTCCTGGAGTAAAAGAGTTAAAGCGGTATAACAGCCGAGCCTGTTTGAAACATATGTTGGACGCTGTTCGCTGAATTCCCACATAGTGTGCAGAAAGTCAAATGACTGCGTGACACGGCACGACATTTTTAGTCTAATTATTTTAAACATATAACATATGGAATTTTTTTTACTTCATCACTTTAACTAAGGTAAAGCGCATCCCTCCTACTCATTTCAACCGATTCCGCAGCAACAGTATAGGGTAATTTACAGAGAAAGACTCTATGGATAACCTTAAAGTGTCATGAAATGTGGTTTATGAAACGCATGCTGGACAATATCGTTCACATAAATACAATACAAGTGCGGGCGAGTCTGGTGCGCATTCGGGGCAGAAAAGTTCATGTTTCAGCACAGAAATAAAATCGGAAAACATATGACAAACTGATAGAAATCGTCCCTTGTCAGTAAGGCTAAGTATTTAATCACCGAGTATTTAATGATCCCACTATTTTAAGCTTATTTTTCTAGTTTTCATTGTATCTGCTGCATATGCGCTCTTTAATTCATTCAAAGTATCTAATCGATTCAAAGTATCTATCGAAGCGTTCAAAGTATCTAATCGACAGTTAAACATATATTAGTCTTCAAATACATATTACTCCTACACTACACAATCAACTCACCTCTTCAAAGTGTGGTTTCAATTCCATAAACAAGTTCCGCAACGATTTGCATAGTTTCGCTTCCCCTGAATGAAGCTGTTAATTATTTTGGAACAAAAAAGTATTTAACATTAGTAGTGTGGTAGTAAGGATCAATGCGTCTACGTCAGGGGTACAGACTGGTGCGTGAAAACACGCACGAACCACCTCCGGATTGGGTTTGACGCGTTTGACCACCTCCGGAAGCAATTCAAAATTAATACATTTGAACGAAACATGGTGTTTTATTAAAACGGTCTATCACTAAGCTAGAAACCACCTCCATTTACGCACGGAACCTGGTCTACGTCTATACTTTTCTAACACAATCATATTACTCATAAACCTTCTAATTAAAAGATAATTCAGAATTCTCTGCGTACTGAAATACAAAGTGCAGGGTAGGAATACAATCAAGTAACTCAAGTGCGAATGGATAAACAAAAACTAAGATTTAGTATACGTAATCATAAGTAATCAAAGACCAACGTATTTAATTAAGTCACAAATACATTAACTTAATTGTTACTACCTTTCACCGCCTCCAATAACGTCTCCCACGAATTCGTATCCTCATCATAATCAGCTATACACAGCCAACACGCGCTATCGGTCACCATCTCATAGGCCTGCAAATATTTCGGTTACGCCTTTCCAAAATTAACCACTTAGCGTAACTCCGGTTAAGTTATGGGTAATATCAAGTATCAAGTGCCAGGCTTCGCCACATCTATCGGGTCTTTTATTCCATCTTAGTACTAGTAGCTAATCGTTTCACCCGACAAATATTTTCCTTCGTGCCTTCGTAATCAGTACCTTCCACTGCCGCTCCACTGACTGTTTTGTTTGAAAACAGACATTGGAATTGGACTTATGCGAACTCCGAAATGATTCAGAAAACTTCGATAAACATAAAAAAAACTACCATCAAGAATAGACTATGAAACATTCCACTAATAATAAATAATAATAATAATAATAATAATAATAAACAATTTAAAGCGTATGAAAGTCACTTTCAAAAATTTGCTTTGCAAAGTAAGACACTTTCTTAACAACATCAATATTAATTAATATTATCCATTCAAACAAACAAACAAACAAACAAACAGAAAAGGAGAAATAAAAACAAGAAAGACTCACCCACTCCCATGGAGTATCCAACGGATTTGTAGTAGGATCAGGACTAAGAAGCAAAATTAATATAATACAACACGAAACAACGGACAATCAACCCAAATCACTGCAAAATTCCTTTTCCAAATATAAGTATCTATACCATCTACTCTGATTTTTCTTTCTTTTCATCGCCTCTCACGGCGTTACGCTCTTTTAATGTGTATAATAATATATAATATATAAATATACGAGAGCCTAATGAATAACGAAAACAAACAACGAATATCAAAAGCATCCTACAATTATTATATAAGTGAAGAGACTTAGATCAAGCAATTTGCTAATATGCTAATTTGCATTTGTTTGCACATAAAGTTGGACTAATTGCTAATTGCAAATTGCTCTAACAATAAGACCTAAATAATTGCTTCAACAAAAACATAACTCACTATCTCCTTGGTTCTTTCAGCTCCACCCATATCCTCTTATCGTGGAAGAACCAATATTGATTGCCAAGTGAGTCATTCCCCAATTGCACGGGGCGGAGGTCCGAAGCACCGTGCTCCTAAACATAAATAATCAATGAATAATTAGCAATTAGCACGCGTCATGATGCAAAGTTGAAAAAAGAGTGAAGTGTGAAGACAATGTCAATAACAAACCCTCAGAATATGAAATACAATGAGCATAGAGAGAGAGACAGACAGACGGAAAGAAAGGAGAGAGTGCGCGCATGGAGTATCACATCACACCATCACAGTACAGTATCACAGTATACTCCCCGGTGTACAGACCTTTCCAAAACTATCTCACACTTCAAACCTTTAACTATACGTCATATATATTTCAAAAGGTGCTGTAAAGCAATTTTTATAAAAAAAAATATAATAAAAATTCATACATTGTCAACATTCTGACTGGAATCCTGTTGCACGCGGTACCCAACAGCGGAGCTCAATAAAAACAAACGAGCTTCGGGAGGGAGGGAAGTGGCCTGAAGTGTTTAAACAGTTATCGTGAAAGAAATAAACAACCTACGATGGAGCAAATCTAAGCCGAAGACAAAACACTCTACAAGCAAAGACTTGCCTCATCCACTAGACTGAAAGCAATTTTAAAGCGAAATACCGGGCGGTTTTTGAAGCGCATCGTGGACAACTGAATTCTTACGTATTTATGCTAGCTCATTTGCATAAGCTGCATAAGAATGCTGGTGCACCCATGCGTTTCAAAACTCGGCCAGTATTTCGCTTTAATGAAGAGAATAAATCGGAAACCTAACTTAGAGAAATACGCTTACCACAATATTATTCGTATCTTCTCCAAGCGGGTGCGTAACCCCCGGGGGTAAAGTTTTGGCCACTATGCTCCTCAATCGAGATAGAAACACCTTTCGACTGAAATAAGCCCAAAAACTATAATAATTCAAAAGAACAGAACTACAAAACCAAAATGTATTTCCACACACAGTGCTATATTATGTAATTGAAACATCATAGTTTGCAGATACGCATGATGCTCACACCTTGATGCACTATCTCTAAACGTATACATTTGATTTGCTGATAAATAATAAGAACAAATGCGCTTAAGGGCGCGTTTAAGATGACAGAAAAGAAAGACAAACTTTAATTTCTGCCGTTCAGGATGGACGAAGATAAATTTTTGAGAGACAGTGCAAAAACGAGAGACTTTTGTCTCGGTGTTGAAAATAAAAAACACAGATAAAACTCGACTTACTTGCACGGAATCATTAACTTCAAAAACATTTCACGCAATTCGACAGGAAAATCGTTCGAGTGGACAGTCGGTTGCGCAGAGGAGGACGGGTGCTCATTACCTTTAAAAAGTACGTCAAATGGTCAATTACATAGCCTAAGCCCGCTGAACCACCGGAATTAGAATATTGCATAAATTTAGAGGGCTCATGGCTGAACCACCTCCGGAATTAGCATAGAAGGTATGGGAAGCCCGGAGGTGGTACGAGGAATTTATTAGAAGCGTATCACAAAGAGAGAAAATTTCCCGAACCACCTCCGGACTCACCGGCGAGGTTTATGCCCTGGTCAATTAATGGAATTATGGAATTGATCCCCCCATAAGGCCAACCCGATCCAGGGTATAAATTCCGTGCGTAAATGGAGGTGGTTTCTTTAGCTTAGTGATAGACCATTTGAATAACACCATGTTTCGGGTCAAATATATTAATTTCGAATTGCTTTTGGAGGTGGTCAAAACCAATCCGCAGGTGGTTCGTGCGTGTTTTCACGTCCCAGCCTGTACCCCTGACCGGCATCCGAACCAGAACCAGAACACACAGTTAGTCCCAATAATAAAAATGAAATATAAAACAACTCATTAACTCATACCATTTTCTGCCACCGAAGACCGATCGTCTTTATCGTCATCAGCTTCCGAGTCAGTCTTCACCTTTCCAGTATCAAGTGGAGTGGTCTGAAACAAAACGGTATTTATTTTGGTTATTGGGTGTGGGTCTCATAATTATCCAAACTTTTTTCCTTAATATTTTTGACCATGACCTTTTTGAGTTTGCCTCAGAAGTGAAAATGTGAAACTCACATGAAAATAAAATTTCAAAATAAGCAAACAAGTCACATGCAAAGGAAGAAACCATAAACGGTACCTTACTATACAGTACCTTTGAAAAACATAAGCTTTGAAAAATCTGTATTGTTGAACGAACTTTGAATACAGGCTCGCTCTTGAAAGCCATTCACTTCTCCACGGGGATTCCCCGTCTTTTTCTCTGCGCCTCACGTTAGAATGCTATTTTCTGTCCCCAGGGAATATTTCCCCAAGGGAATCGGAGTGGTGAATATGGCCTACGTACCTCATGTGATGTTCCCTCGTCAGTATCCAGTCGTTCTTCGTCTTCTTTATTTTCTTCTACATCTTCCTCCGGTTGATAAACGTAACCCGCACGCACATTCGGATCCTTTTTCATTTCGTCAATAGGCCCATATTCAGTCAGTAGTCTGTCAATCTCCTTCACGGACGTTTCATTGAGATAGAAGACCTTAATGTGTATATAAACAGTATCTTAATATAAAGCTGTGAACTTTGATGTTTGATTGTATGCGACGGTAATGTACGTTACGCCAAAGAATCACTCGTTAGCGCCGAGCACGACAGCACTAGTTTGGGTTTTTAGTTCATGCGCAGATTATCTTCACATAAATATTAAACCAGTCAGTAGCATCTCATCCAACTACTTTCACAAGATTCAGTCATTTAAATTCAAGCTTACCTTTTGAAACTGGCGCAACGCAAAGATCGTGTTCACGTAATACTCGCTCGCCCAAAAAGGAAATTTGTTCTGAAAAAACAACCACAGAACCACTATTTATTATGGAAACAATGTGCTCCAAATGTATACATTAAAAATGTAAAATAGCTAGCCCGTTTCATAATACAGGGCAACAAGGGAAACCAGTCGAAAATGAAGTGTCCGAAAGGTCAGTGGTAAAAGCAGTGGTTTTGAAACGTATGTTGGACCATAACCAAAAACCGACTGTAATGCCGCTTAAAAAGACAGAACCGAATATTGGAGAAGAAAAACTCACATTTCTCTCCTCGATAAACTTTGTAAGACTGACACTTTTTGCCGCTCTAGTAGGATTGACTTTCCTGGATTCGGCAGGCATTCACCTGAACACAGGTCATGATAGATAAAAAAAACCGAAACTCAACAACGAACAATGCATGAAAAGAAAAACTCTGCAAAAGAAGAAAAAAAGTAAAAAAAGTATGGTCCAATTGTGCACCAAACGCGCACAGAAAATGCACGCTACACTGTTTGGAGTTACTGTACAAATGGTGCTAAAACAGGTTGTTCGTCGTCGGACTCCAGAAAAGCGCCCAGTGAATGCGAATTTGCGGCACCTCGCTGGGAGACATTTTGAATATCGTATTAGAAGACTACGTGATAGCACTAAGGACGAAAATTGACAGATTCAGATTTCGCAGTTCTATACATAGAGTTGATTGTTTTTCAAATGTGTTTTGTAAGCATGCATTCCGTAGCGACTTCACATATGCTTCTGGAGACTGCTGGAGACCAGTATGTTTTCCCAAGCTCAAAGGCTCAGACTTTGAACTCGCAAAATTCACAAGATGGATGGTTTCTTTTGAGCATAGACCTTATGAAGTGTCCGCGTTGTGGCAAAATCCTTTGTTGGTCCCGAACTCTTTTAGAGGGTCAGACCCATTTCCCTTATAGGGCCAGGCCCATTTCAGGTAACCCCTATTTTTGTTTGCTCCGTTTGATTCCCCATTTCAAATACATTTTTCCACTTTTCAGGCGCGATATTCACGCAGTAACCAGCGATTTCCCATAGCCAGCAATACCCAGCAATCTAATCCAATTGACACACCAATTCGCGTTCATTGGCCAAAAATACAATATCCACGCCGGCATGACAATTGCGATTGATGTCTGGGCATGGCTATGGCTGGCTACGGTAAATAGCTGGTTACTGCGGGAATGGATATTGCATCCCACTATATTTAACACGGAGAATCAGATGGAGACGTCGATAATATTGGTTAGTTGCCTGACTCTTAAAGCGAAAAGCTAGCCCCTTTGGAAAATTTGCATATGATAAGCAAATCCTATGTATCCTATGCTAATTTTGCGCGATCGTCCACGGCAATCGCGCAAAATTAGCATAGGATACATAGGATTTGCTTATCATATGCAAATTTTTCAAAGAGGCTGGCATTTCGCTTTAAAAGACAATATTTTCCATGTAAGCCACACGATAGGTAGCAATCATGGTGCATCGGCATGTCCAAAGGTGGTAGTTGGGTCGTATTCCTTTCTTGCTTCCCACGACTACAATTGGGAACTTGTGGTCAGTCAACAGGCACTTTAGGGAGTGTGGCTTGACGTCAATTATCATTTGTGCTGAAAACAACATTATTTGAATGACACACTATCGTGTCGGTTATATGGCGGTCTTCACAACAAATTTTTTTGTGATTTCAAGCTTCTTTGATTATAATTGAAAAACAGATCTCGGCGCGCGCGCCTCGCTCCAGCGTGTTAGGTTTTAATTGAGCTTGCACGCGAGTCTATCTTTTCGCATAATGTTACATTTTTTCTGCGTCTCATGCGCGACTGACATTACCATTGATTTTCATTTGCATCATCATTTTGACTCTCCGATGAAAAATGTAGAATTTTTTTTGATATCATAGATTCCGTAGCAGAAACAATGCGCTGTGCACATTTTTTGTGATTCCAAGCTTCTGGAAAATTGAAAACTAGTGATTCATAATTTCCATTTTCTTTTGATGTCTACAAAAACGAAAAAATCGGGCACGTAAGCAAAATGTTAGTCGACGCACAATTTCCTGCAATTTTAGGCTCCGCCCTTTCTCGTCGCCAAATTGCCGCGCGCGCGACCTCGCTTCTCTTTTCTTCCTCGCGGCGGCGGTTTCCTTCTTCATTTGTATGTGTTTTTGACTCTATCTTTATTTTGTTTCCCAATGCTGCCCTTCTTGAGTTCAGCGTTCAGTCGTATTGCGAGGTGCTGGACAGCTCGATTGGTCTTCGTTTGTTTTGCTCTTTCCTTGAACGCTGCTGGTGTATTTTTGGCAATAAAGCCAGTTAAATACTTATTGTTATATGGTCATAACTTGTATCTACATTTGAGCGTTTTTCAGAAATGTCAGAGGGAGATATCGCAAAAGACGATATTTACGTTAGATATTATGTTGGGCACAAGGGAAAGTTCGGTCATGAATTCCTGGAATTCGAATTCCGTCCGGACGGCATGCTTCGATATGCCAATAACTCCAACTACAAGAATGACACGTGCATAAGAAAGGAGGTTGGCTTTTGCGCAAATCAACTTAAAGCTGTAACAGCCGGTTTTTGAAACCGTTTTTTGGTTAACTGCATTCCCATGGATTATATGCAAATGAGCATGTTTAGAATAAAAACGAGCTTAATTTGAATACGTTTCAAAAATAACAAAAACACAGTTCGAAGCTTCTGTGTTAGGGAAAAGAGGGATCTTCGTAGCTTCATCCTTGCACTAAACAGTCGTACATTGACTATTTTCAGGCCCACGTTAGCCCTGCAGTTTTGGCTGAACTGAAGCGTGTTGTTGAGGACTCCGAGATTATGCAGGTATATTTATCATCTACAAGTTTCTTACCGGCTCCCATTCGACATCTATGTTTGTCGGTCTGGTGTTGTAATTGGCTTTCTCACATGCTTAGCTTACCTTAAGTACATGTAGTTGCTGTTGCTATTTAGTTCTCTTTACGTTCCCTAGCTTGTATATATATTTTGGACATAAAAGAACCACGCACGTGCTTCCCCACACTTGACTCATATTCGAAGCCAGTGCACATTTCTCTATTTGAGAGTAATTTCACATATTCGCCGACTCTTTAAAATCCCTACTTTAACGGGATATATTTAGCATGTGTAGAATAGAATATGCTTAATTTTTACTAAAGTCCCTAAATTCCTAATTTTAGGAAGATGACGCTAGCTGGCCTGAGCCCGACAAGATTGGACGTCAAGAGTTGGAAGTTCTCATGAACAACGAGCACATTTCCTTCACGACAGGAAAGCTGGGATCGCTGGCTGATGTCAACAACAGCAAGGTAATAATTATATTCGGATTCAGAGGTTTTGTTTGAAATCCCAGTATTTGTAGAAAATCGTCGTGCCTATATCGTAGGAATTCAACCTTTCAATCAGGCCACACATACAAGTTCACTAATTTAATAACCGGACTTTCGAAACATGCTCATGCAGTTCTTGGTAAAGGACTCTTGGCGTAGCGTCGTCTTTCTGATTGTTGTATAAAAATCCACGTGCTTCGAAAACCCATCAAAGGATTATTCAGTGCCAAGAATTTGTAAAAGTGTGACCTGTGTGGTGGCTGGATGTTACACTTGCATTGTGTGCCTGGCATAATTCCGTGTTGACTCTGACTACCCCATACACTTACATTGATTACGAAAAAAATATATCCTGCAATTTGTAATGCGACGGTGTGGTAAAGAAAAAGTCGTGATTATGATTTTAGATTATTTTGCCCAAGTTTATTAAAGTAATCATAATAAGTCTTGTTTTACAGGACCCCGAAGGCCTACGCTCATTCTACTATCTGGTGCAGGATCTCAAATGTCTCGTGTTCTCTCTGATCGGTCTGCACTTCAAGATCAAGCCTATCTAATCGGATAATTTGATTGTTTGTAATTCTATTTTTCACGTTAATTTATGTGCTATTGTGCGCACGCTTATAAAACACTGTTACTTTTGTTAATTTGTTTGTTACGAGCCTTAGTGTCGTGATCTTGTTGGTGAATCCCTCAATCTCATTCATTTTTTTATTATTTATTTTTGGTTTGAACCGTGAACTCAATAAATACTTCTTGTGTGTGTGTGAACTTTGGACAGACAAATTTATTTTCTTTCAAACTCAATTAAAGCACAACTCATTGTCAACAGAACCTGTACATAAACAAATGAATTTAAAATAATTTACAGAATTCGTGGGGGTGAGAGCGAAAAATATTTTATAAGACAAGGTAGATCAGTCTTCGAGAGCGGCGGCTGATTTTCGTTTCTTTCCTGAAAAAATGTAGAGTGTGGTTGATGAAGATATGGAAGTCAACTACTACTGAATTTAGATTTTTCATGTTCCTAATATGGCTGTGGTCTTCCATACCTCTACTCTACCATAGCACCACTCGACCGCAACAATAAATTGTGGTACAGGGTTGATGGAAACTGCTTATGGTATGAATAAACTTCGAAACTAAGGACATACCTGCTATCCGATACATGATTTGAGATGGGAGAGCCGGTCGTTCGGTTAATTTCTTGTCCAGGTCAGCAAAAGTCATATTTCGAGCCCGTAATGCGGCCGCAAGTTTTGTCTTAGCGGCCGGTTCGTTCTTTGGATCCAGTAGATTGAAGCTGTAAAAGATTACGTAACGGATACGTTCAGGTTCAACCAATTAGCATACGGAATTCAACTGAGGATACTGTAGCATTCAAGTTTTGGGGCTAAATTATTACAATGAAGAATTTTATATCAAGGAAGATAATAAGCACAAAGCGCACCCCTTATCCTGATATTGTTCAATGGTATTGATCTTTTCCTTCACGTGCGTGAACGCTATTTCCTCCTTTATTAAACGATAGGTGGTGACCATGCCAGTTTTGTTCACTTGCACCTTCATCTTGCCCGTGACTGAAATAGATAATACAGTGAAAATAAAACGGCCAACCAGCTACAGCCAATTCAATGCATGCAGTTTCAGTAGTCTAAAGAACACAACAAATAAAAAAAGCATACGTCCTGCTGCACCCAGCCGTAGCATCTCGTCGATTTTGCTGTACTGCTTCTTTTTCTTCAACATCTCTGACCTGAAATATAAATGGAAATTATATGCTCCACGCAAATGTTATGAATTTAAAGCAGAGTTAATTAGGAGGCGTGCACTTATTCACACAGCGACATTGCACACTGGTAGAATTCAGGCAACCGGCAATCTACAGCAAAGATTCTGCACAAAAATGCTTTCTCATTAGAATTAATTAGTAAACAAGAAGCAAAACCGGAAATTTGGAAGTGAAAATCGAATTTTCGAAAATAAAAGTAAATGTAGTTTGTAGCCTGGCGATTTGCCAAATTTTGAAACTACGGTAGCATTGGTGGTGAATAAAGACTGTTGAGCTCTAGGGTGAAACAGATGTGACAGAATCATCTGTAGCGTAGCGTATGTTGTCTAATAATTCTACTACTAATAATAATAATCGATGGTTTTAAATACGACTACCACAGAGGTTTCTTGATGAGAACTGCGTGGCAAAATCAGTTTCAACTGAAATACATCTTGCCACAGAGTTTTATAGATGAAAACTGCGTGGCAAAATCAGTTTTAACTGAAATACATCTTGCCACAGAATTTTCTTTATGAAACCTGCGTGGCAAGATCAGTTTCAACTCTAATACATTTTGCCACAGAGGTTTATTGATGAAAACTGCGTGCAAAAACAGTTTCAACTGATTGCTAATTGAAAGCTGCGTGGAAAATTTGGTTTCAACTTAAAGGGTCAGGCCCATTTCAAATGAACCCTATTTTTGATGATTCCATCTGATTCTTCATGTCATATATAGTAGGATGCAATATTTTTCTAATTTTCAAGCGCAAAATTCACACACTATTCGGCAATTTACCGTGGGCAGTCATACCCAACTATTTATCGCAGTTTGTACGCCCCTTCGCGCTGATTGGCCAATACGCAATTGCCACGCCCAATAGAGCATATTGCCCAATTAGCGCGAAGGGGCGTGACAACTGCGATAAATAGTTGGGTATGACTGGCAATAGTAAATGGCCGAATACTGCGTGAATTTTGCGCTTAAAAAATAGAAAAATATTGTATCCTACTATATATGACATGAAGAACCAGATGGAATCATCAAAAATAGGGGTCATTTGAAATGGGCCTGACCCTTTAAATGCATCTTGCCACAGAGCTAGATGAAAACAGCGTTTAGTTTGCAAACTCGCCACACAGGCGGCGATAACGGTCTGGTAAGCGGTAAGCAAACAGGAAAAGTGAATTTTTAATTTTCAAAAATAAAAATAAATGTAACTTGCAAACCTGGCGATTTGTCGAATATTGAAAAAAGTAAATAAAAGTGGGATAATATTTAATGAACGCAGTCGCGATATTTAGGATTTTCATTAAACATGGGGGAAGTTACGAAGAAACATTCGGTATTAAAACCAAGTTTCGGAAAAACAAACCCGAGGAGAGAACTCACTTAGAATGGGAGTTGGACTACAGTAGATATACAAGTGACCGGTTGGCGGCTGATTAAAATACCATAAATACCCCACAGTGTTACAATTGATTAAATGAAGGCAAGACCTCTCAAGGCTGGTCAGGCCAAAGTTTAGTTTGATTGCATGAACGAAAAATTGGGGTATTGGACGAGTGGGGGTCGAACCCACGACCTCTGGATTACCGGTCCAGTATGCTAACCACTACACTACCGCCACCCACACCCAAATTTCGTTCTTGCTAGCGACTTATACGGCTCGCCTGCAACACACAGTGGGCGCATAGCACCACAACTGCCTGGGGGGTTATAAACCACAATACCATCTAGGTGTGATAACCGGAAAGAATTGATTAAATGAAGGCAAGACCTCTCAAGGCTGGTCAGGCCAAAGTTAGTTTGATTGCATGAACGAAAAATTGGGGTATTGGACGAGTGGGGGTCGAACCCACGACCTCTGGATTACCGGTCCAGTATGCTAACCACTACACTACCGCCACCCACACCCAAATTTCGTTCTTGCTAGCGACTTATACGGCTCGCCTGCAACACACAGTGGGCGCATAGCACCACAACTGCCTGGGGGGTTATAAACCACAATACCAGCTAGGTGTGCATAACCGGAAAGAATTGATTAAATGAAGGCAAGACCTCTCAAGGCTGGTCAGGCCAAAGTTTAGTTTGATTGCATGAACGAAAAATTGGGGTATTGGACGAGTGGGGGTCGAACCCACGACCTCTGGATTACGGTCCGTATGATAACCACTACACACGCCCCCCACACCCAAATTTCGTTCTTGCTAGCGACTTATACGGCTCGCCTGCAACACACATGGGCGCCTGCACCACAACTGCCTGGGGGGGTTATAAACCACAATACCAGCTAGGTGTGCATAACCGGAAATAATTGATTAAATGAAGGCAGACCTCTCAAGGCTGGTCAGGCCAAAGTTTAGTTTGATTGCATGAACGAAAAATTGGGGTATTGGACGAGTGGGGGTCGAACCCACGACCTCTGGATTACCGGTCCAGTATGCTAACCACTACCACTACCGCCACCCACACCCAAATTTCGTTCTTGCTAGCGACTTATACGGCTCGCCTGCAACACACAGTGGGCGCATAGCACCACAACTGCCTGGGGGTTATAAACCACAATACAGCTAGGTGTGCCTAACCGGAAAAATTGATTAAATGAAGGCAAGACCTCTCAAGGCTGTCAGGCCAAAGTTTAGTTTATGCATGAACGAAAAATTGGGGTATTGGACGAGTGGGGGTCGAAACCCACGACCTCTGGATACCGGTCCAGTATGCTAACACTAACTACCGCCACCCAACCCAAATTTCGTTCTTGCTAGCGACTTATACGGCTCGCCTGCAACACACAGTGGGCGCATAGCACCACAACTGCCTGGGGGGTTATAAACAATACCAGCTAGGTGTGCATAACCGGAAATTTGATTAAATGAAGGCAGACCTCTCAAGGCTGGTCAGGCCAAAGTTTAGTTTGATTGCATGAACGAAAAATTGGGGTATTGGACGAGTGGGGGTCGAACCCACGACCTCTGGATTACCGGTCCAGTATGCTAACCACTACACTACCGCCACCCACACCCAAATTTCGTTCTTGCTAGCGACTTATACGGCTCGCCTGCAACACAGTTGTGGTGCTATGCGCCCACTGTGTGTTGCAGGCGAGCCGTATAAGTCGCTAGCAAGAACGAAATTTGGGTGTGGGTGGCGGTAGTGTAGTGGTTAGCATACTGGACCGGTAATCCAGAGGTCGTGGGTTCGACCCCCACTCGTCCAATACCCCAATTTTTCGTTCATGCAATCAAACTAAACTTTGGCCTGACCAGCCTTGAGAGGTCTTGCCTTCATTTAATCAATTATTTCCGGTTATGCACACCTAGCTGGTATTGTGGTTTATAACCCCCCAGGCAGTTGTGGTGCTATGCGCCCACTGTGTGTTGCAGGCGAGCCGTATAAGTCGCTAGCAAGAACGAAATTTGGGTGTGGGTGGCGGTAGTGTAGTGGTTAGCATACTGGACCGGTAATCCAGAGGTCGTGGGTTCGACCCCCACTCGTCCAATACCCCAATTTTTCGTTCATGCAATCAAACTAGTGTTACAATTGGGATATATTTGTCACTGCAGGTATTCATTACCGTTCGCAATCCGGGAAATTGCTTTCATGCACAATCTATTGTTATCTAGTAACTCCCATTCTCACGTGAATTATCTCCCTGAGTTCGTGTTTCTGTAACTTGCTAGTGCTACCACTAGTCTACATGTCTTACAACATTTACTGAAAAACAAACAAAGACGACGGAAATATCGTGACTGCGTTCCTTTAACGAATAAATTAAAAAAATCAATAACTCTTTTACGTTTCAAGAGCGTCACCTTTATTCAAAGGTGGTACATTGCGGAACATGATTACATGAAACACGGGCCATTTCTTATTGCGCGGGAGACGTGGGATATGGTGCTCAGCCTGTCAGGATTCGCGGGATTTTGTTTCATTTCGCTGGAAATGCGCAATGGCCGTATGCACGAACACTGGGAATATGTTCCCAGCTCCCAATGGGAGGTGAGAGAAAGTGAGGCATCACGCGAATGAGAGACACGCAGAAACAAATTCTCCCTTCCGGGGAGGCTCCCACTGTTCGTGCATACGGCCACAGGAGTTGAACAGAAAACACAGCGTTTCAAAGTTTGCTTATGACATGTTCGGCAGAGGTCCCGATCAGAAAACTGGGTATCTCAAAACTGTTCAGTTCACTGCATCGCTGGCATAAATTTGCACCTGCACCGAGAACTCACTCACTCGGAATTACAGATAACAAATTAGATATACAACATTTTTCTAACTAAATATTACACTCGATTTTTATACAACTCGCAAACTACGTGCCTGGATAATGCAGTAATCTAGTTCACTTTAAAAAAATCAGTACATATTCTAGGTGTTCCCTTGCAAGCATGCAATTTCCTTTGACCCAGACGTAATAAGGGGCCTTAGTTCAAGTGGCCTGGGCCCTAGACAATATAGGGTCCATTCCTAGGCTACCATTTCCGGTCAAACGTTGCCCTTTCTACTTTATAGTCCTAGAATATACAATGAGAAAACTTTGTTCTCCGTGCTTTAGAACAGTTTAAAAAAAAACAGGAGGAAATTTTATGGCGTCAGGTACGAGCCAGATCATGGCTTACATTGCAGTTTAAAGCGAAATGCTCTTTGGAAAATTTCCATACGATAAGCAAATCCTATGTATCCTATGCTAATTTTGTACGATTGCCGTGGAGATCGTCAAAATTAGCATAGGATACATATGATTTGCTTATTGTATGCAAATTTTCCAAAGGGGCTAGCATCTCGCTTTAACTCCGGGCCCAAATTCAAACGGGCAGCATAACCTAAAATAGTATCTCCAATTTGCACTGTATTTTCCTCCTATTGGAGTGTCTAGCCATATCTGACCGAGAGATAGTACAACCCCAATCAAAGGTAATCCATAAATCGGTTGCATACTGCTACTGCAGCTTTGGCTAACCCTTTGGTTTTACATCTTATTATGTAAAGGAGAAGAGTTTAGATGTTTTTCACCGAATCCGCAACGAAATCCATACTACGTTTCAAGGATGTGTTGTTATAAGCAGTAAAAATTTAGCAAACCAATATAAACGATGATTTCGTTACATTAATTACTGACAATTTTTTTTTTTTTGTTTTTTTTTTTTTTTTTTTTTTTTTTTTTTTTTTTTTTTTTTTTTTT